>OY744547.1:52012381-52102381 GCA_963556195.1 Sepiola atlantica
ATACGAAAAAATGTTTATAACCCCCCCCCCCCCCAACACACACAATTCTCTTTGGGTAAGTAAATTCTAAGCTGGATAAATGTAGCTACTCAAGTCAAAAATCTGTTTGCAACTTTTAAAAATTACCTGTCTAGAAAATGACATGGCTCATTCATCTCCCATATCTATTGCTTGAGAAATGGATATTAGCTACTTGAAAATGTGATATCAAAACTTGTGTGTTAATTCCATTGCGTTCTATACTACAAGCCATCACGACTGGTGGTCTATTGCCAAATTTTTAATTTTTAGATTTTTGACGAAAATTAAGTGAACCATATTTGAAAATACATAGAATAACACCTGAGCCATACAGAAGGATCATGTGTTGAGAGATACATGAATGAAAATACATATGTAGATCCTATCTTTTACCAACCATCTTAATTACCTCGGTAAAAAGATATTTAGGCACCAGTAAGTCTTTTCTAACATGATTTATTACCTTTATTTCACATCTTCATTCAACAAGTAAAAGAAACGGATTAGTAAGGAAGCTTTGAAGTTATTAAATGTTCATGTGTCTTGGCGGGAAAAGTGTTATATTTTCCTAGTGTTGAATTTTGGACTTTTAATATTATTATGAGTCCATAAGTTTGGACGAAGAAAATGTTCTTATGGCCGTACGTATGCAGGTTGGAGTAGGGAGTTTGTGAGATTGGCGGAGTTCGTATTATTATCAGGAAGTAAGTCCACGTACCGATATTAGAGGCTAAAGGCGGGGTTCGTTTGCGCGCCAATAAGGAGTGTTAGTTGTTTAAAGTGACGAGTTTGTTAGGCAACTTGTCCTTCTTGCTTGCTCACTGGTTGGAAAGCGCGTATGCGCTTCTTCAAATAACATTCGTGAACAGGTGCTCGGCTCCCACAGAGACTATTTTCTGATTGGCTAAAGTCCGATATGGGGAATCAATCGAAATTTAAGTATTTGATCCAATCAGTACCGAACATTTAAATCAAACAAATATCGGATGATTTAGTAGTCGCTTCTCTGCGTTGTTTCTGTTGTAGGTACTACTTCTACACTTTTGTTTTGTTTAAGACTTGCCGCAACAAAATTACGTCCCAAAATATGTAGTTATTTGGTAGGGTTGTATGAATTGGCTCTTTAGTCTGAGAATGCCCTTTTCGTCAACTTGATGCAGTAGCTGTTGACAGCTATTTCTGGGACTGGAAGAGAAATTTTAAATCCATAATTTTATTTCTGAATATTTTATGTAGGATTGAGTGAATATGTCAGTTTGTTAGAAATGACCGCCCGGCTTGTTATTCCAATCGAAAGATAATAACATTTAAAAAAAAAAAAAAAAAAAAAAAGTTATGAGTCTGCATAACATCACATTAGAATAGTGTTGGTTTACTGTCGTTACTTCGGATTGTTATGTTAAACAATAAACAATTAAGGGGATGTTAGCTACCAGTAAAAGAGGGACGAAACTATCAATTTACCTCCTTTTCATAAGTTTATACACAAGGTTAAGTGAAGTTAAAAAAAGAAAAAAAAAAAGCACATTCGGAGAAGTTCATTTTGTCTTACAAAAAATGCCTGAGCAGCCCCGTTGGCATTGCCCGGTAGGGGCGTCTCAAGCAATAAACTAATCCCTTTTCAAAGACAGAAGGTAAAGCCTGGAAGGGTGGACCTCCTAAAATGGATATTTACATATTTTTATTTAAGGACTGTGATCTACGAGTGAGTGATCATTTTACCTTAAATCTATAGTAGTAGTAGTAGTAGTAGTAGTAGTAGTAGTCCTTTACTCAAAACTTTAAATATTTTTATTTTTAAATGTCTTTTTACCGCCAACCCTTTCAAGCTGATATATTATCGCCTATACACTAATTTATATAAAATTAGTACTTTCATTCGAATTTTTGAAAACAACTATTTAGACCGTCGATCTTTACATTTAGCATAATTGGTTACTGTCTGTGACGTCGGGGAATTTCTATTTATTTAGCTCCCCACGAGGGCAAAGTTAGACACAAGGTCGATTTTTAATGTTGGGAAAATTAAGCATCCTCAAAAGAGAACACTTCAAATTAGTACAGAAAAAAATTGTCTCAGTCTAGAAGGATTTTTTTCTCTCAACCGTAGATAAAACAGATACTACACTCTTATAGTCTGGAGTCAATCGGGGTTTCCATATCATTACATGAAACATAATCTTGTTTCAACCACATGGAAAGGGTCAAGTGACTTAATTAGCGTCTAGGTGGTTCAGTTATGCGCATGCGTCATGAATATTTCTGGCGCGCTGACTTTTTAGCAGACGCTCGGCTGAATGAATGAAAGATTTAGCTTAAAACCAAACATTTTTTAAATGGTAACGTATTTAGTTTTTCTTACAGTATTTTTTTTTATCGTTTGTCTGTAACAAAACACTGCCATAATCATTTAAAAGCCATATCATAGTGTTACTTTTTACTGCAAAGCTTTTAGCGACAACGTGTGCCGTTGAGTCGTTGACATCGGGCATCTTTTCGTTTTTATTTATGGGGGAAACTTTTTTTATTTTTCTTTCTTCAATCAAGTTATTTATTTTTCCAAAAAAAAGCTCAATTATAGGCTCTTGGGTATCTTTTACAATAATCCGCAGAGTGAAAACGCTATAAAAACAAATATACAACAAATAAAAGTAACTGTAGCCGATAAAAGTTATTTTCCAACTTATCTGTGACATTTGTTTGTATTTTTAAGCCGTTTCAACTGCTATTTATTAAAAATCAATATTTTTGTCACACGAACATTGGACAAGCGATGGGGGGGGGGGGTCGTAACGAGGTAAGGCCATTTTGTTTTAGTAAAAATACGTGGCAAAAAAAAACAAGAAATTTTTTGTTTTACATCTAATAAAAACCCATTTATAGTACGTAAAAATACAAATTTCATAGGTAAGTAGGAAAATATCTATTCTCGACGTAGGTCACCGTTACTTGTTGCATTTTTTTTTTACCGCGTTCTCGTTCGTTTTTTTGGACCCCGTTGGCGACTCTGCGGATTATTGTAAAAGACACCCGGCTCTTGTATAGATCGAGTACACAGCCGAAATTTATTTTAGAAGAGTTCTTTTATTTAAGTACATAATTTCACGCCGTAAATATAATACCGGCCCGTATTCCACGACAACTTTGGGTTTTTGGTGGCTATGAAAAGGACACTAAATCGGATTTTTTAGTGACGGTCCCGTCCAGAGATGCCGCCACATTAATCCCAATAATAAAAAAATATCTGCGATAATTTAATATTTTAAACTATAAAAAAAAAAAAATCTGTTAATCAAAACAATAGGACTGTTCGTTTTGCTGGTTTTGAAATGAAAAAATATACTGTTGATTTTCTCAAATTGTTATTTCTTCGAAAAATGTTCTATTAATTGAATGTGCATGACTTCTTATTTAAGAAATGGATATTTTCCGTTTTCGGAGACATTGCGTACTAAGAATAGAGTTATCTGCCCCTTACACAATTGGAACTCTTCTAAAATATGCAAGAGCCAAATAATATCCTGCTTAAACCCTATTTCAGTCATCTAAACTATTCAGAATGAAATGGGTTTCCGGTTTCGACATTATTTCCAAACAACTATTTATTTAAACACCGCTTTTAAAAGTTTCCGCTGGTACCACACAAAATGGTCGTGAAGGATCAAGGAGGATGGAAAGGCTGAGAAAAGAGAGCAGAGCACCAACCAGACCTCTACTGGAAGGATGCGGAGAGTACATTATCACTCAAATTCCGAAGACCAATGGTCGGTGCTAGCGATAATGGTAAACGGCTGTTGCGATAACGCAAAATGATGTGCAAAGATTATTGGAAGAGGTGGAGAATGCTGGAAATCTGAGGAGACTTGTTATCACTCAGACTCCAGGGTAATACCATTGATTGTCAGTGAGCAATCACTGATGATTTGTATGAAAACAACTAGTGAGTAAATAAATAGCAATGTTAAAAACTAAGTTCAACTTAGTTTTTAACATTTCTAAGTGTTATATAAAGTTTCATCGTCTACGTGAAACGTCGAAATGGAGAGAAAAAAAAAGGGGAAAAATATAGTCGCTATCTTTATAAAAAGGCTAGCTAAGGAAGAACGATGACTCAAGTTTATCATCTTGTCCTTTAACTTAAGTAGAAAATGATAAAATTGAATTATCATTAGTTCGTCTTGCTCATAAAGATGATGACTATATTTTTCCGACTGTTTTTATTTCGGCGTTTCACGTGTAAGGTAAAGCTTGATATAACAATACTGTTTTAAATTTGTGGGTGCTCTACAGAACAAAAACCGGACCAACCCGTGGCCACCGAGAGTTGGCCACGACCAACCCGCCTTTTGCCAAACTTTAGTTCAATTCTGAAAAAGTATTAATTTCTTTTAAAACCCACATATAGATTAAGTAAAAAAAAAAAAAAAAATTGTTTGAAAAATTTAGGAATAATGCCTTAAATTTTAAAGATGGCAACAATGGCCGTGATAGAAAATTTTATAAAAGCTAAAAATAAAAAATTGAAACAACTTTTTTAAATTGAAGAAAGATCTTAATTTATTTTAGCCAGTAAATATGAATAAATATAAAATGTTGTTTGTACTTACCCATGAGTTAAAAATTAATTTCTCATAAATGTTGTCATCTTTGACTCCTGCGTTAGCCATTAAAAAAAAATCTTGTTAGAAAAGCAGAAGAAAAACTGATTGAAGAAGGAACAGACAAATCACTGTTAAAATTATATTCAGTTTCTATTTTTTTAATTTTTTTTAGCTTAGGTGAAAATTGGGGGGGGGGGGGGGGTATTTAAAAAAAAAATTTTTATACTGAAGTCAACAAAAAAAGGGGTAATAAATGTGCAACAAATAAATGTTACCAAAGGCCAGATAAGTAACTCTTTTACCTATTTTACGACTTTTTTCTTCTTTTTGTTAAAAACAAACCAAGTGTCGGCTCTGTTCAGTTAGAATGAAAAAAATAAAATGTTTTCTTAAAAAAAAATATTTTTTTTAATCTATAAAAAAAAAATTAATTTTTATTTTTTTCTACAATTTTTTCAATTTGCAATGAACGGCGATTTTAATGAAAAACTTTCAGAAAACACCCTCCGAATAATAACGAAATTAATTGGTGGAAAATAATTGACAGGTAGACTTTTAGGGAACGAAATGTAATTAATTTTCTTTTTGAACGGTTGTTTGAGAACCAGAATTCTGCCAATATGAAGAATTGTTTTTGTTTTTTTAACATGTAAGCAGACGACAAATAGCCGCCATCTTGAAATTGGTCTTTTGTTTTTCAACAAAGTCGATGGAAATGGAAAGTTAGTTTTATTTATTTTTATAAGATAGGAGTGTTTTCGAAAATTAATGTTTTGTTTTGGTTTAAGAGCACAAACGGATCATAATACTTGACTCTTTACCTTTAAGCTTAAATTAAAACCAAGGTATTTTTTCCAGTCTCCAAACCGGGATTCAAGCCGTTTTTTTTTTCTACGTATTTTGGGCCGTTAAAAACGAATGTTATTTAATTGGGAACTTTCTTCCTGACATCGTATGACGTAACAACCAAACTACTTAGTTGTGACGGTTTTGAATGCCAAAATCGTTTTCAGGACACTTGAAACCCCATAAAATCACCCCACTGGGGACGGGAGTGACTCTATAAAATTAGCTAAACCAGATTTTGCTTTCTTATTAAAACAATGACGGTCATATGTCCCCTTTTGGGGTGGGGCATGCGATATTTTCAGGGATCACATAGCCAAATTTGAAAATTAGGGGCCACATAAATTTTAGAATATAAAGTGTAGATATGGAGTTTTTTTTTTTTTTATTTATTATTTAAAATCAAAATATTATATTAAATCAATCTAATAACTAATTTTATTTTTTTTTATCGTTTGCTCTATGAAAAATGCCTTTTTGGTTTTGAATTTCTTAAAATTTAAAACTCCCTAAAAAAAAGAAACAGTAAGTTGTTTGGGGAATAGTGCTGACCCCCATTTCATTTATTTGGGTGACTGAAATAGGAATTAACTAAAATCAAATCTTTGTATTAGAACAGCGCAATATTTTTAACCCCCCCCCCCAAAAAAAAAAAGTTAGTGGGAGGATGGTATCATGCCCACAAAACAGATACTACACTATCCCTTACTCTCTACCCAAAGGAAGAGGTAATGCCTGGGAGGATGTTATAACAGAATAGATGTTACATTATCCCCCCCCCCCCGAATTGAGCATTGAAAGATAGTACATTAGTCTGAAATAGTTTAGTAAACTAGACTGAACATAGTTCAACAGTACTGGACATCTCCATATTTCTGTAAGCGTTTAAGTCGTAGACCCTAACTGTAGATGTGAGGAGAAGGATACAGGCCACAGATGAGAGGCGTCCGACAACATCTCATAAAGTGATTACATTACAAAGGAGGAAGTGATCAACATGGCACGGTGACTAAGTGGTTAACGACCTGGTTGTGCCGGGTTCGAATCCAGTTCGTTCTACAGAAAGAAACACTTTCATCAAAACCCACACTTGAAGAGGAGGTAAATAAAATACTAAAACAAGCAGTCGGGCCATATGAAGATCTACTGGAAGGGCTTTTTAGCCCACCTAATGAACTGGTATTGTCCTGGCCTTTGGGTCTGGATTTACGCCGGTCTATTGGGGGTTGAACGGTCCTGTGCAGTTCTAGGAGGTGCACCCTCCCAGGCTTCGCCTCCCCTCTTTGGGGAGGAGTAAGTTTATTGCTTACTGTCTGAGGCGCCCTACCGGGAATGCCGACGGGGCTGCTCGGGCAATTTTTAAATGGCTAGATTGCTCAAACCCTCGAGCGCTGGCTTATCTAATCCCACTTTCCGACCTTGTGTCACATTTTACCTTGTGGGAGGTAGATAAATAATGATCTACTGGCCACTGAAGAAAATGAAGTGGTACGACCATGTCACACAATCATCAAGTCTCAAAGACAATCCTGCCAGGAACTACACAGGGAGGAAGGAGGAACAGACAAAAAAAGAGGGTGGGAGGACAACACCCAAGAGACGATACTCTAATTTCATCATTTAATGGCCAAATTTGCCGTTTTTATAACTAAAACGCACTTCGTTCACTGAAAAGCAATGTGCTTTAGTTTATTCCGAACATTTCTTCATACTTAACCCATTAGCGCCCATGGTCCTTTTTTTTAGGACCAGAAGTATAATTAATCATTTCAGCAACATCTCCATTTTTCAGAGATATTCTCTAGTTAGTCATAAAAATTGGAGTGTCTTTCAAATATAACACCTACTGTCTGATATATATTGCTAACACTGATGTCTTAGTTTTCAGTATTGGGCGAAGGACACAGTCACTTTCATCTATTATTCAATAAAACCACATAGTATAAATGAATATTTTAACTATCCTATAAAGTCAAGTAAATCTTTAAAAGTAATTTTAGTATCAAATAACATTGTATGTACAAAAGATTTTCGATAATAAATTAAAGAAAAAATTTGGGCACTAATGGGTTAAAAACGATCGATCACATTTTATTGATTTCAAAAGCCGAAAAGACAATACATTTATATGATAGGTGTGACCAAAATTCCACCCCATTCTAACCCTTGTGAATTAAAATTTCAGTAAACTCCATAAATTTAAATGAAAGAGTGTAATTTTTTAGTTTATTATCAAAAGGAATCATTAAAAATATTTGCATACATATTGTATGTTCCGAGGTAACAGAAATATTCTGCCATAATTTTAAACGACTTCAATTAATCGCATGCAGCATGCATAACAACACAAATTGACCCACATGGCCCTTAGGTGATCCTGGGGTTGACCTGCCTGAGCTATAACGAATAATCAAATTATTAAGTATTAATAAATCGAGAGTGAGTATTGGTTTTAAAGCCAGGGTTATTCACAGTTAGTATTAAAGAGTATTTATTTACTCCTCTCCAGGAGTTAGGCACAATGCCAGTTTTATCTTACTCCCACAAGATGTGACACATGGTCGGATCGGGAAAGTGGGGTTTGAAAAGCCAGCGCTCGAGAGGTGAGCACTCTGGCCATTAAAAATTGCCTGGGCAGCCCCGTCGGCATTCCCCGGTAGGTGCACCTCAGGCAGTAAGCAATAAACTTACTCCTCCCCAAAGAGGGGAGGCGAAGCCTGGGAGGGTGAATCTCCTAGAACTGCACAGGACCGTCCCATAGACTGGCGTAAATCAAGCCCTGAAGGCCAAGACAATACCAGTCTATGGGGTGCAGTATCAATTGGAACAGATACTACACTTTGATCTTAGCCAAAAGGCCAAGTTGGTCGATCATTTCATCAAAAGTATTGTAGACAAACTTCTGCCTGATTTGGTTGAAGATCAACCAAACCCCTTCAGTCCCGCATTCTGATGTTTCGCCTCTTCACATTCTTTTACTTTATTTTGTTCTCACTTTCGAATGCGGGTTCATGAATGGTTGACCTTTACGTGTTGGCATCATTCTTCATCTAATCTATCTTCTGTTTTCCAGTAGCCTGACACGATAATTGTCTTCAGTAAAATATGTTTTCTGATCATTGGTATCGGGATGTGTGCATCCCTTTTCAGCACTGTTAAGAGAAACTGTTCTTTTTCAGCAGGTTATAATCCTGCCAAAATCTCTTTGCCAATTAAATAAACTTGTGCTCTTTTTCAATCTATAATTACGACTAAATCATATTGGCACACTGGTCCCCTGTTAGTTAAGCAATGTTAAGCCTTGTAAGCATTTAGATGAGTGACCATTTGGGAGTACAAGATGCTGTAAGCAAACACTCCACCTAGGTGTATAAATGGGTACCAACCTTGCATAACCGATGACAGTGTCCTGTGATAGCTCAGACCATCCGTTTTGCTTCATGCTATGCATCTGGGGATAAGCACTAGCTATGAGACTAAGTTTAGAAAAAATTAATTTATTTTGACCATATACCCTGGGTGAGCGATTTGGCAGAGGAATTTCTTGCAGTGGTCTAAACAATATCTTTTATGGGTATCAATAGTGCAAGCGAAATTTGGAGCCATATTTATTACTAATTGAGATTTGGTATCTGTCTGAAGCCGAAACTATACAATTACTTCTAGTAAGATTTGGATGACCGTTGGGGCACCAAAGATGACATGGCAATCAGATTTCTCCAGCCCTCCTGATGTTCTGCTTTCTTGAGTGTCTTATTGCAAAGGGTCGCATGGGTCGTCCAGGCTGCATGTTTGACATGCCTTTTATAGCCCACAAATTAAAATAAAAAATGTTTTTAATTGCCATTCCAAAAATAAATCTGCAGTTAAAATAAATAAAGGAAAAATCCGGGTTACTGATAGTTAGTAGTGTTGAAAATCCCAAACAAATGAAGTCGGTACGTCACATCAAAGTATTTTCAAGGTGTATTTTATCAATCAAAATATAAACCCACCAATAAATTAAAATTTCCCATGCAGTGGTTTATTTTATTTTTCAGGAAGTCCGTATATTTACTTTGTTTTAATAATTAAATAATTATAATTTGCGTTCCACTTTCTTACCTATACTCACTATCATATTTTTCTCATGTATGTTACACATCGAATCATTGAAAATTATTCGGCCTAACCTTCACAGGTAACATGAATTGGAACAAATACATCGAAGACATTGCCAAGACTGCCGCAAAGAAGATTGGCTCCCTCTACCGTGCTAGTAAACTCCTCTCACCTGACATTATCCTGTATCTCTACAAAGCCACCATCCGCCCATGCATGGAGTATTGTTGTCACATCTGGGCTGGTGCATCATCTACTAGTCTCTCCCTCCTTGACAAGGTCCAAAAAAGAATCGCCAACCTAATGGGTCCCTCACTGTCAACTAAGCTCCAGTCCCTGTCCCATCGCCGCAATGTAGCATCCTTGTGCTTGTTTTACAAATACTTCAATGGATTATGCTCTGATGAACTGGCTACTCTGGTGCCCCCTCGACGTAAATTCACTAGACTAACTCGACAATCAACTAAATCTCATTCATTCACTGTGGAGGTCCCCAGATGTCGGAGAGCTTTCTACTCAAATAGCTTCTTTCCTCGTGTTGCTGGCCTCTGGAACTCCTTCCCTGCCCCGTGTTTCCGCGACACTACAGACATACAGAAGTTAAAAACTAATGTAAACAGACATCTCGCTGCGCAGATCCCAATCTAGGTTGACTGCCCCCTACCTTCTCCCCTCTTTTTTCTCAGTAGCCCCTTATGTCTACAGTGGCGTCCTGCCTTGTTTGGGGTGGACTGTTAAAAAAAAAAAAAAAAAAATTGCACAAAGGATTTTTTTAGACAGGAAAGTCTTTTTATTGCTATATTTGTCGAAGGTTTATGTCAATACTGTGATGCTGATAGCTTTTTAATTTAGTGAGTTCTAGGGCTCACAAATTTGATTTTAAAAGTCTCTGGGAAATTTGTTACGATCCTTGTTATAAGATGAGAAAAAAAAAAAGAATATTTAAAAAATCTAATAAGAAAATGGTCCTTATATTTTTATATTTTCTCCTATATAGATCGAATAAGTCTAAATGTGAATTATTCCCTAATTTCTCTACAGAAAGGATCACGTGACCAGAATCTAAGAATGTACATTTCAAAGAACGGTCGATCCTAAGAAGCTGCTCTTGATTTTCTGATGACAGCCTGTCATTGTCGGTGAAGGGTAACAATGAGGTTCTTAGCTGAAAATTCTTGTTCACAGCCAAGAAATGTATTTCCCTGATCCTTGTCACAAAATTAAATTGTTCAGTTATAACGAAAACGGTTGGTAGGTCAGCTAGACTGTCATTATAGTTTCGCTTAAAATGGTGGGGGGAATAAAAACAAAACAAAAAGAAAACGGGGAGGTAAAAGAGAACCCACATCTGACGGTTTTTCTTTGTGTATTGTAATGTATTGTTTTTGATTTTTTTTTTTTTTAATGGAAAAATTGACTTGCATCCTTGGGACACCCGAGTAAGACTTTACTGCGTTCTTTAAAACTTTTATGTGATTGATGAAGGACGTGTAGCATCTCTACAATGGAAAACTAATGCAAATCTATATAATTGCAATGATCTTCACGAGAAAATCCAAATTTTCATTGAAAAGTCGAGTGACTAAAATTGCTTACTGAGAAGTTCAAGTTGATGTACTTCGTAGCAAGATTAAAATAAGAATACCATATCACCGTTTAGCAAGTCAGTCTCGGCCAAAGTAAATGAATCAGATATTTGAGATTAGGTGTAAATGTCTCTTTTTTTCATTAGGCGTTTCACCATGGTACGTGAAGTTTCCGTTTGCCTGAAGTGTATCTAAGATGAAGGTCACGAGGAGGCATTGGTAGCGATCCCCAGAGCACTCATTAATTTCTAATTCGATATTGTTGAAGGTCAAGAAATGGTTGACCGTAGATTCTGAAATGCGTAATGGGTACAAATAAATTGCCAAGTTGGAGATTCAACTTTTCAGTGTTCCTAGATATGACAGGATAAATAATTAGAGCTTGAGCTATGACAGAAAGCTCAGTAAATGAGCCATGCGGCAATTCACTTTTCAGTCTCTGGGAATTTGAGTCATATATTAATCTCAAGATAGGACCCCCCCCCCCCCCGTCCTGAACCATGCGTGTGTTTCTTGCTTGAGAAAGAATTAAAATTTGGATCCAGAGTCAGAAACACAATTTCTGTTTCCAACTTTCAAACATGTTGATACTCTCATTAAGCAGCTTTGTTTTTTGGGGCCCCCTCATTGTAGTTGTAATTAAAACGGTGTTCATTTCCACCCGAATCCTACTGTCTACTTATAATCACTAAGTATGACCTGGCATTAATAACACAATTGTAGTTCACTTTGGTTTTGGAGAAGTAAATGTGGATCATATAACTGCCATAACCATTAAGGCATCACCGACTGCGTTACTATGCAAAATTACGTGAGGAATTCTTCGATCCCCACAGATTGCCTGTCGTGTTCTTCGTCAGCAACAAATAGCTGAGTCTCTTTCATTGACATGTAAGTAGTTGTCTCATTGGAATAGTGACGTCTCTCATCAGTGATGACAATAGCAGTTGTAGATATGTTCTTTTTTTTTTTTGTGGCTAGAATAATAGAAGTTAAAAGAACAACAACTCCATTATTTGCTCTAAGATTTAATTTACTTACAGTAATTTACAGCAGGTACATCCAGATAAATTGTCTTTCCGACCATGGTGGAAGCTTCGAAAACCGTGCCTGATCACTTTGACGCCTAACTCCCAAGAGACAGGAACTCTTTAGCTTCTCTGCCATGTACCTCTTTCCATTTCTATAAACAGAAGATAATTATTACTATCAAAGACATTAAAATATTCAATATTGTTCAAAACAATTTTAAGACTTAACTACATATGATAAGAGTAAGACTAAAAAACCCTCACAGCCCGGCAAACACCTGCTTATGTTTTATGAGCTATATGTTGATATGTACATATGTTTCCAATGCAATGTATATCTAAATTGCTACATAACATCACAACCTATCTAAAAGCATGAAGGTCGCAGAAGTATCTCACCTATGAAATAGATGTGTATGCTGTGTACTGTCAATTAAAAAGGAAAAATCTGATGACGAATGAGGGGATGTTAATTAGAATCGCATTGATTGTAAACATTAAGATATACAAACTCAATAGATTTCTCTAAAGGAATTAGAATTGTGTAACCATTATATTTGTCTGAAAAAATATGACAACAATGTCAACAGTTAACAAAAGATTTGCAAACATGTTTTGAGACTATTTTGAAATGCAATATATAAGCTAATTACTTAGAATTGGCATTTACTTTGTTTTCAAAGCTTTAAAATTAGAATATTTCTTATCTTGAGTTTGTGTTAAGTTTAATTAGTTTTACTAATAATTAAAATTAATGGTTAGTTTTGGTGCCTAAATTTACATATCCATTTGTTTAAGTAGTTTTTCAAGTTGAAAAACTATAATAAAATTTTTTTTTGTGAAATATTGATGAAAAGGTGATAAATCCAACAATTTTCTATTTCTAGAGATAAATAATAAAATTTGGTGCATTCTATTCATCATTTTCAATCCTATCAAAATCATCATTTTCAATCCTCTCAAAATCATCATCATTCAATTGACAATCTATCCATCTCATTAGCGCTCATCCTCGAGTGGCTGTTAATTTTAAGAGATTCTGTTCGTCTGTCGGTTACAATTTTTTTTAAACGTAATAAATTCATCGTGGAATTTGTCTCATTTCGAAATATCAGAGATCTTAACTACTTTTAGAAATGGAGAATATTGCATTAATAGTAAATAATAAATTCCCAACAAATAAAGTGGATGCCATGACCGGAAATCAAAAACGAAACCTTGAGACTTTCAGTCTGAGATTCTAACAACTGACCTATTAGGACTTTCTTATAGAGCTTAAAACATTACAATAAAATAATTATAGCTTTGGCGTGTAGTCATAGAATTATGATTTATATCATGTTTCAAAACATGAATTCAAACATAAGCGATAATAAAAACTTAATAAATGAATGGGTAAACATAACATTATTAATAGTGTCGGAAATTATTTCAGTAGTCTGAAACTATGAAACTGGCAAAAATATGCTCGCTTTAGTCATATATTTTTTCTAGTTTAGAAAAAGAAAACCATGTAATCTAAATTTTAAAATGTGTTGGATCGATTTTTCATGTTAAAATCTTCAATTTCAAGTTTCGCTTTTGGTAAATTTCATATTTTTTCTATTTTTAGAATATTTCATGCAAAAATTTCAATAAAATATAATTACTAAAATTAGGTAAACAAAAGGCAACATTTTATAATACATAAGTAATGGATATCTTTAATGTTAAAATTGCATTTTTCTTTATAACATCTTACAAAATCCTCATTTAAGGCATAGTTCATTGTTGGTTTCCCTTGTATAACCAGGTACGTATGGAAGGTGCAACAAAAACTTTGCAGTAATGTGTATGGTGGTGTTGTACACCAATACATCAATCTATGCAGACGAAACAACTGTCTATGGCAGCACCTCGAAGAGCACTGGTGATAAAGTTTTTGCTGATTCTCTCTCTCTTAGGCTTGGAGTATGTGGTGCACTGGGGAAAAAGTGGCTTGTTACTTTAAACACCTTTTAAAACAAAAATTTTTACTTTTCATCACCAAAACTTGGATCCTTGTTTTGCTCTAGTCGGAATGAAAGGCTCTCCTTGAGGAAGCCCCTTGTTTTTGATAAGCTCCTAGGACTGACTTTAACTCCAGATCTAAAATGGAAGACTAACATCAAATCTGTTGCTAAGTTCACTGAAAAATGCTTGGATCATTCTACTGCTTCAGAAAGTACCTGACTCTTGATGCAATCCGCTACCTATATGTGAGTTAAATATGCCCTAAGATGGAGGCACTGCTGCCACGTCTGAGGAGGCACTGCTCAGAGCATTCTTCATTGCCTAGACAAACTCAACTTCGAAATATAATGAGGGGGATAATCTCTTTTCTGTGACTTAGAGCCCCTTTCTCACAGAAGAGACGTTGCTAGTCTCTCTCTACTCTATTGTTATTTCCATGAAAATTACTCGAGTGAGCTCCAATCTCTGGATTCCTCTTGTAAGACAGTCGCAGCAATAACTCGTTTTCCTACCACAAGGAAAGAAAACAACAGAACTACCTTTTCTTCCTCTGTGTGCTTAGTATCACAAACAAATGTTCTCCGCAAGGGCTTCCTGTCAGTGGATACACATTACCACGGGCCTGCTTCCTTGTAGCTTACCACGGGCCTGCTTCCTTGTAGCTTACCACGGGCCTGCTTCCTTGTAGCTTACCACGGGCCTGCTTCCTTGTAGCTTACCACGGGCCTGCTTCCTTGTAGATTACCACGGGCCTGCTTCCTTGTAGATTACCACGGGCCTGCTTCCTTGTAGATTACGACATGATCGTCTTCAAATCCAATGTTAACAGATGCCTGTCATGAACCATCCTCACAAGTATTCAAGCTCTGTTTATTCCACTAATCATTCTCAACCCTCTCGTAAGGTTTTTCATCTTTCAACTGATAATCATCTCATTAACCTTTATCCTCTTCTGACTTTTGGCCTTGATAAGTGGTGACCCATTGGTATAAAACAAATAGCCTGATTAATTCAACCCACCCGGTTCTGACCTAATTTACTTTGAGTACCACTCTATCCCTTTTAAAACAAAAAAGATTTAATGGCATGTACCAACTTGGATATCAAAGACCCTGGATGTGTGTGCAATACAGACGACCAAACAACCGGCCACATTCTTACGGAATGTCCTCTTCACTATCACTGATGAAGCTTGACCAACTGCATGACTTACCATTGCGGATTCGATTCATGCAGCTTCTGATTTAGTTATATATTTTATTTTCACCATATATAAGAGAAGAAAAAAATGAAGTTTATGTTCATTTCAACCACAGACAATAAACTTTTACAAGCCTTGTTTTATTGTGTGTTAAACCAACAAGTTTTCTTTCTCTTCTAATGTATACATCAACACTATTTCTCTAACCTCTGATATCCATTTTAATAATGGTTGGCTAGTTTCTCAGAAAAAAAAATTATTTTAATAGATTATCTTTATTAAAAAAAATCTTTTGTCAAGTATTAGAGAAAATGAGGACAACTAGCCCCATTTTTTCCGATGGGGGGGGGATGCTATGTAAGACAAAATAGGAACACTTGTTCGATTGAAGACTAAAAAAGACCCACAAAATTCACGTTACAATGTTTTCTCACATTTTTCAATGTACCATGTGGTGGGTGGGTGGTTCTGTGGTTCATTTTCTTTGTAGTATTTTAAAGGTTTTTTTTTTGCGGGGTGGGGGCATAACCTGGGTATAACCTCTCATTTCAAAATTCAAATATATCAGATTTGCATTGAATGTTATCCATAGTCATTAAACACCAATGAAGCTGAATTCCCTGAATTCCAATTTCTTCTTATAACCCTTTAAGCTTAAGCCTTAAATTTTAGACATTTTCTAGAATTAAACCATGTAAGAGATTTTGATCAAAATTAGAATAAGGATTCTAGACATAAGGGTTAGTGTCATTTATTATATCTTGATTTTAATCTTTGTAAGAAAACATAAAAGTGGTGCAAAACTCTTCTGCTCAGTGAATTCTTCTAGTTGTGTCGAATCTGAAGAGCATGATAATAACCTTTATTAAAAGTAATACTGTCTTCTATTTATACACTGTGTTCTAAACGAGTGTTTTGCAGATCACTCTCACCGATAATTACTATTGCAGTGAATTCAGTCCTTCTGAAGTGTACTTGTCGCCATCGAGTGCTAATTTAAACGGTAAATTGATGTAATTGGCAACAAGAATTTAGCTTATTAGAATTTTAAATTGGTTTTCTTAATCATTTAACAAATTCTATGAAATACTAGACCACCCGTGACTCATTTGAGTCAGCATTTGTTATCTCGATGTACTACTAAATCTATTAAACATAATTATCCATGGACACAGGTTTCGTTGTTATGACTCATCACAATGGCTGACTTTAGCGAGATTCGAAACCTCGACCACAGAGGCTGTAGTCAGGAGCCTTTACCATTAGGCCTGAAATACAGGATTTTTACTGCACTTAAATGTTATTGTTTTTGGCCGTAATGACAGCTGAATCTGTTTGACACTTAGTGCTTGAGTGTTTCACCCCTATATTTGAGGGACGTATATATATTTTTATTTATAGAATATAATTATCCACAAACACGTTTCACCATTATACAGCTCATCAGCATGGTTGACTTTAGCGAGATTCAAACCTCGACCACAGAGGCTGTAGTCTGGAGTCTTTACTATTAGGCCATAGAAGTTTTACCTGAAATACAGGATTTATACTGCACTTAAATTTCTTTACTTTTTTTATTGTTGTATAAATAAATATATACACACATCTCAAATATAGGAGCCGACACACAGTGTAAGGGAAATAACTTTTCCTCTAGCATTAAGGTTAATGCCTCACTGTAAGATAGCTGAACAGATTCAGCTGTCATTATCGTCAAAAAAAAATTAAAACGCAAAGACATCTGAGTGTGGTAAAAAAAAATATATATATATATCCTGTATTTCAGGTGAGAGTATGTGGCATAACGGTAAAGGTTCCTAACTACAGCTCTTGTGGTTGAGGTTTCAAATCTCGTTAAAGTCAGCCATGCTGATGAACCGTATAACAGCAAAACTTGTCCGTGGATAATTGTATTTTATATATGTATATATAATGTAAAATAGCAAAGTTGTGTGTATGTGTGTCACGGCATTACAATTAACTGGTTGATCTAAGGATCAAACTAGCTGCAGATTTGGAATCTGCACCTTCGATCCGATGTTCTTATTAATGACAGTTTTTAAAGTGTTTTTAAAACTCATTATTCAAAATTAAAAGTACAAAAAAAATAACATTAGAAACAAATGTTCCGACATTTTTGGCATCCCCTTTCCAGCCGACGTTTGGAAATATATATATTTATAATCTGAACCTTTTCACTAACAGTAAGAAAAATAAATAAACATAAAAATAAGTCAAGATTCATTCATTTTTTTTTTATTCAAATCATCGTGCATATTTAACATCCTTTTGTTTTAATTTTTCGAATTTTTCTTTATTTTCGACAATCAAACTATTTTACACCTTGACAGAGAGACCCCTACGTTAAACTCATAAACACTATAAGTAGGTTGAAAGGCGAAATATATATATTTTTTTTGGGGGGGGGTTGCCTTCAGTTCAGTTTTATGCCATCTTTCAGTGTTCAAATTTCACACTAGACAATTGCCTTTTGTTTCTTTGTTTGTTGTTTTTTTTTTTCTATAGTGTTCCAGTTATTTCCTAGTCAATCATCTTAAACCTGAATATTTAAAAAAAACATTATTTTAAAACAAAACTTTTCATTTCAACTGAAATGTAGAAGAGAAAGGTTTGATAAACCTGGCGTTGATGGATACTTCAGCTAGTATATATATATATATATATATACACACACACACATTATATTTGATTTTTAATGTATAATTATTTCTCCAATCAGACAATGCTGCAACTCGCATAAACCATGAAAGCCACAGACCGTAAACCCTGGGCTCTTCAGTAGGACACCTCCAAACTCAGGATTCGAAACCCGAGTCACTTGCATGCAAGGCAAGTAATCTGCCATCACGCCATATACAAAAAAAAGTCTAGAATTTCTGGTCTGTATCTGTCATGGTTTGTGTGGGTTGCGATGTTGTCTAATTGTGGAAATAATTATACATATGTGATGACTGCAACGTTTTGTCAGACGAGTGCCACTCCTTAATTCAGAAAAGTAGTGGCATTGTCTGAAGGAGTACTGAGATTGTAAATAGATCTAGCTTTGTACGACAGCTAGATGCCTCTCTCGGTTCAAAATGTTGAGATCCAACAAGCAAACACAAGATATCCAGTAACAAGTTTAAACTATAGACCAACATAATGTGAAGAGTGGTCTTCCACTTTTTGTTTTTTTGAAATACAAACAGGGCTACACACATATATATATATGCAATATTAAGGAAATATGTGTAGCCCTGTTTGTATTTCAAAAAAACAAAAAGTGGAAGACCACTCTTCACATTATGTTGGTCTGTAGTTTAAACTTGTTACTGGATATCTTGCGTTTGCTTGTTGGATCTCAACATTTTGAACCGAGAGAGGCATCTAGCTGTCGTACAAAGCTAGATCTATTTACAATCTCAGTACTCCTTCAGACAATGCCACTACTTTTCTGAATGAAGGAGTGGCACTCGTCTGACAAAACGTTGCAGTCATCACATATGTATAATTATTTCCACAATTTGACAACACCGCAACCCACACAAACCATGACAGATACAGACCAGAAATTCTAGACTTTTTTTTGTATATGGCGTGATGGCAGATTACTTGCCTTGCATGCAAGTTACTCGGGTTTCGAATCCTGAGTTTGGATGTGTCCTACTGAAGAGCCCAGGGTTTACGGTCTGTGGCTTTCATGGTTTATGCGAGTTGCAGCATTGTCTGATTGGAGAAATAATTATACATTAAAAATCAAATATAATATGTGTGTGTGTGTGTGTGTGTGTATATATATATATTCATTATACCGACCCAGCGTTGCCTGAGAGTAAAAGTGTCATTTTTGTTTAGCATATTTTTTATGTTACTTTCTTGCAATCGCTGGCAGGAAAGTCATTAAAAGTTAATATTTTTTAAAACTATTTTCATAACATGAAGAAAAAGAAAATACAATATTACTCTAAAAGTTATTAACGATATCGTAAAATTAGAGTTTGTGATGTGCAAATTTGCATCGATTAAAAACTGGATAGATTTTAATTTTATTTTCTGGAAAAATTGAACAAGGTTATTCGATTTTATGAAGATGGTAAAAAAGTGAGTCATTAATTTAATAACGATAGCAACAAAGCAAAATGGCAGTGAAAGTGAAATTTATATCTATGTAAAAGGTGAATAGAATTATTATCCCCCCCCCAGACGAATAGCACACGTTTAAACGACGTGATGTAAGAGAAACAGTGATATATTTCAAAAGTTTTTTTTGTTACAAGCGAACACTTTTTTTGTTAACGCAGAGAATGGTGGGAAAGATTAATTAACATGTGTCAGTCTTTCATTAAAAGAACATGCGAAAATTACAAATATTGAAATGTGTCTCACCATTACTGACATGTCCAACGTCAATTAATTACAAACGGCGATCATTTTCTGTTCTTCTCACCCTCACCTATCTCAGTTTGTCTCTGTGATCATTCATATCGGAAATGTAGCCTTGCAGCCTTTTTTTTTTTTTAAAAAGAACTTTGAAAGAAAATATGAAAAAAAAAAATAGAAATAAAATGGAAGGAAATGGATTTAACATATGCAATTATTGCATTGTTATAATTTGTAAAAGTAATTGTTCAAACGTATCCCTTGAAGAGCGAAATAAAAGAAAATCGCATATAGCGATGTCATATTTGTGAATGACATCCGGTGTATCTGGAGAAAATATCTCCTAGTTTTTTGTGTGTAACTTCATTGAGTAATAAAAATCCTAACTGGTTTTTGTTGAAATTTTTTTTAAGGACATTTAAAATGAAAAATATGTATTTAGTTTCTGTCTTTCTCATCTGATAATTTCAAATGATTGTTTGAAAGAGCAAATGTAGAAGAATTATGAGTTTGACTTATGATTATTTCATTTAAATTGGATATCTCATACCTCCTCAAGTTTGACTTAATATTCATTCTTATTTTCGCCCCCCCAGCTATAGAAGAAAATTGCAATACACACCAAAAAAAAAAACCAAATGAGTAAATAATAATAAGTGAAATAAAAGAGGAGGTAATTGCCTAACGTTCGGTCATTTATTATTTGAAGTGAAATAGAGATGGTGTCTCAGTAAAAGCTCAACTGGTTTGGCATCAGGAAGCGTGTCTGGCCTATAAAAGATCTTGCCTCAACTAACGAAATGACTTCCAAAGAAAATCTCCTGCATTTCAGATTATGTAGTTTGAATAATGACATGATCAGAACTAGGTTAACTTGGAAGTACATTTCTAAAAGCTGTCCAACACATACTAGCACGTAAAATGAATGTTAAAAAAAAATATGATGATTGATATTCATTTAACAATTTTAACAAACTGAGCTATGTCATTGGATAATAATGTTTATTGATGATCCAATGAAAATAAATGGCGAATCTCGTACAATGTATGCTACTGAAAGAATTATTTGGCTGGATAGAATATGTGATCGATGAAAGTGATTGGAATTTTTTATGTAAAGAACAAACTGAAACACACAGAAAATTTATGTAAATAATTGGTTCGTCAAATATTGATTTGTCAGATGCAGTGCAATTTAGATCTAACTTTGAGTATCTGGCTGACTTTTCTTTATCTGTTGGAGAAATTTCCATCAAAGTGTATTCTGAAATTTGGATTTTGTGAAAATTGAAGGCAAAAGATTTAAGTATCTATTATGATTTCATAATAGACCATCTTATTATTCGCGCTTCTGCCATCAGCTAAAACATTTATGAAGTGTGTACGGTGACAAACAAGCAATATAACATCAGAGTTTTAGTATTACTAGTAAGTATATAGATGTTTATTTACCGTTTATTAAGCTTGAGAACTGGTGCTATCAGATCAGGCTGTCTGAAGATGCCGGCTTTCTGACTTAAAATGCACCAAACATTGGTGTTATTATTTTTTCCTTTCTCTTTGCAAAACTCAGTCATGTTCTGCAAAGCTAAAGACAAAACAACATTTTTCCTCTACAAAACAACCAAACAAAACATCATGAATTTATATTTGAAGATATAAAAAACTTGAAGCATAAAAACTTTTACAAAAATGACCGAATTTGGCATTAAATAACCCAAAACGGGTTGATATGCCTAAAAACAAAACGACCATCTTGACTTTAGAAAAGTCCGCCAAGATAATTAAATTCATGTAAAAACTGGAATTTTACATTTTTGAGACAAGCTCTGTTAGCGTTGAGCCATTGAAAATATTTGTATAAACATATGTCAACACGTTTCTTTTTTCATCTTTGGAAAAAAAAACAGCTTCCTTGTTAGAACGTGGCCACAAAAGTTATTTTTATTTCTGATTAATGGCAGCTTGGTATGCCTACACGCCCCCCCCCCCCTCCTGCTAATTCTCTTAGCTGTTCTCAGCAAACCGCATGATATACACTTTTCCTCTTTCTATTTTCTTTTTTCAGCTAGGTTTTCAATCATCAGTTGTATTTATGGGAGTTACTCCATAGAGAGAAGACTTTAAACCTTATCTTATACCACCAACAGCTGTAACCACAAGTTAAATTCCACTTCTATGAAGAACATTTTTACTCTTTCAAAAGGATTTTTCCACCAAACAAGATAATCCCTTTTATTGCTGTGCTTGTTGACTGAAAATGTAAACTAAACTATTTTTTATCCTCTACTTTCAGATTATGCCTGACTTTTATAATATACAACATAGAAAAGTAGCCAAGCGATCTATTTATGCCAGTACATCTCATCAAGTGGCCTTAGCAGCGGAACCACAGGTATGTCTGAATTCAAGATTTCCTATCTTTTCTTATGACTCTTTTTATTTTTTGCATCGCGTTAACAAGGTGAAGTTTCAAATTAAAAAGGGCCTTGAATTAAGATAACTGTTTTGTTTCAAAGACGTGGTAAGTAAAGTGGTCGACCATAGTCTAAGGCTCCCTTTCATTGCTTGCATTTTCATTGCGTAGGGGAGGACACTACTCATTTCTCAGGATTACTCCACTTGTTACTCTAACGGAATTCACCGAGGGGTGGGTTGAACCGGCTCCAAATGAGTTCAGTGTCCCGCATACTTCAGCCACTCGTGGTTCCAGCGACAAATACCAAAAATGCGGGGACCAGCTATCAGCTCTATACCTGTTTTCACCGTTTTAATCCAGATCTTCAGTTGGCTGCCTCTCTGCTTTTGTCAGCCAATGGATGCGATTGAGGCTACCAACTTGCGGTTGAATTCCACTTCAGGGTGTCGGAGAGTGTGACCAAAATTAGTGAAGTTTCCTTTTCAGAAGAGTCTGTGATGCCGATGGTGTTATTGCATGGATGGTGCGGTTTGGGATTTGGTTTGAGAGGTGGATGCGTAGGATGCATCGTAGGCAGTACATGTCGGAGACTTCGAATATATGAAGATCTTCTTTGTGTAGGAGCCAAGTCTCACAGCCACACAACACTCCACTTGATCCTCACCTTACAATGTTGTGTTCAGCAAAGGGGTATCAAGTGCCATTTTTTTTTTTTGGGGGGAGGACTTTGGTATAACTCGACTAAGGATTGAACCCTGGTCTTCTGGCCCATTAGTAAACACTCTAACCATTATGCCAAATGGGCCAAATATGTAGTGAAGAAAATAAATTACTTCAAAAGAAGACTTATGTGCAATGAGAGAAGAATAACTCTCAGGACATTGTAGTAGAAAAATAGACCGGAACGGAAAAAATTAATCAAGAGTTATCTTCTCTTCAATAATTAGTAGATTAGTAAAAAAAAAAAAACATTGTTTGTCCCCATAGGTGGCACTGTTACTAATCTTTTCATTGGAATGGAGGCACTCACCAATTTGCATAGGAAAGAACGGTGCTTTGTTGTTAACCAATAAGTGGTGAAGACCACATATATATCAGACTAGTAGGGATACTTGGCGTTGCCTGAGGGCATCTATAATACAATAGAAGTTAATAAAATAAAAAAGTAAAATTTTTCTTTTAAAACCTCTCTTCTCTCTCCTCAGTCACACTACTAATAAATCCTCGACCTTTTGGCCAAGATCGAAGTGTAGTATCTGTTCTGATGGATGCTACACTCCGTAGACCGGTACCGTCTTCGCCTTCAGGTCTTGATTCCGCCTCTCTGCGGTATTGTCCTGTGTAGTACTAAAGAGGTGCACCCGTCCAGTGTTTGTTTTCTCACCTTTTGTGAAGAGGTTAGTTTATTGCTAATTGTCTGAAGTGCTCTTACCAGGGAATGCCGACGGGGCTGCCCAGGCATTTTTTGTAGGCCAGAGTGCTCTTTCTCTACTACGCTGGCTTTTCAATCCCACTTTCCCGACCTTGTGTCACATCTTACCGCTGTAGGAGCTAGATAAATAAATCCTCGGTTACACTACTTTTTTAACATACCCACCCCCTGTCTCTGACACAGTTTCAATATAATTAAGTCATCAGCTGCCGACTAACCGTTTGACCTAGTTTCATTATTTTTTGTAACATTTACCAGCAATAATGAACATAATTTTTCTGCCTCTCTCTCTCTCATCTCCCACTCCCCTCCTTTTCCTCTCTCCCTCCCCAGTCAAGAAGGATTTGCTCTCCTTTGACAGAGGATAGAACAGATACTGAACGCAGAGAAGGTGTATTATAGTTTTTTAAGATCAAATGTTGATTGGAAAAAAAAAAAATCTCTCTAAATGTCGACCACTCACAAAACGATTGTTTGTCAATTCTTGTATTTTGGGTGTTAAGTGTAAGACAGAAGACAACTTTCAGGGAAAATTGGAAAGTTTATTGTTGGTGAATTTTAGGTCCTCAGGACCTCTGTGCCTGCAATTTAGGAGTGGAGAGACTAATTTCAAAAGGCATTTTGAGGCCATATGAAATCGGTGCTTGTAGGACACTTGGTTTGTTCAAAGATTTCTAGATCCTAAAATAACTGTCAATAATATTAGTATTTAACAATCACTGGCCATTAATTCATATTCTCTAACATGGACTGTCAGCAGCAGCAGCAAAGTTAGTTTCTTGCTTAGTTACTTATAAAAATAAAATGAATGCCTACTGTCTGCAATAAGATTTACATATCTTGCTTTCTGGCATATATTTACTTGAATTACAAGTATTTCAGAATGGCTACATTCACACCTCACCTCCTATTGAAAGGTTTGATGTGAGTGAATTAAAAAAATTTTTTTTTTTTTTTGTAAATCTGTTTTTAAATTTATTTCCCACACTATATGTATTATGCTGTTTTTATTTATTAGTGGTCATGTTTGAGTGAGTAATATAATTAAATAAACGATTAATTTAGCCCACAGGGCTGGGAATAAACAAAGAAAATAACGAAATGAAAAATGGCTCTCTTACAGGATACAAACCTGTGCCTCAGAAGAGGGACCACCTAACATGGGTGTCACCCCTTGGCTAACAAGCCGAACGGTTAGAGAAAGCTGAATTTTAAAAAATAATTTTCTTCCTTCAAGCGCTGCGATAATTCTTGTTGTACAAGTCTCATCTTTCACATGTTTTGTTTGTTTAGTCCCAGCCACGTGATCTAAATTGTTAACTGACATTACCCATGAAAACATGGGTGGCAACAAAAACAAACAAAAAAGCTGCGTAATAGATCTCTTTACCATGCAGGAAGCAGTGCCGTATTGAGAATCTGATTTAGAAAAGAAAGTTTTATTTGCTATAAAATATATTTAAAAAAAGTGATTCTCTAAATTTGAAAAGCATCTTTGCAACATCCTGCACTCTATAATAAAGTCCAATGTGTATTCATTCATATTTTTTCATATAGTAAATTTGTATGAATCAGCATGGTACAACTTCGTTAAATGGCTTTGATTCTGTTGTCGGCATTCTAGCAGGACGGACCATGTGAAGGTTGCCAACATCCCTTAGTGAAAGTGGTACTATAGAACTGACTGGATTCGAACTTGGCATACCCAGGTCATCAGTCCGTGTCATTATCTATTTAACCACCATCACATTTTACTATTTTAAAATTAAAAAATACAGTATATCCGTCCTCGCACGCAAAAGTTAACGAGTAAAAACCATGCCTTTTAATAACCTTCCGACAAAACCATTTCAAGTGGTAAGAGGAAACAAGAAAGCTAATACCAAGTCTAACTACTCCCATGTCTGAAATGAATTCGGAAAGATATCCTCTACTGTAATTAAAGTCAACAGTAGGTGCTTTTTTTTTCTTTAGGTCATCAGAAATGATAATTTAGATATGAAAACCTAAATTACTCATGTAATTCTATGATTTCATATGAATAGTAGTGCGAATACTGGTGAAGCATAATTTTGTCGTTTTTCCCTTTTTTGACGGAATATTTCTTTTTTATAACATTTGTTTATACACATTAAAAGCTTTTGCTGGTATTATTATAAAAGCATATTATTTGGATTATTCGGACTACTATTCTCATCTTGGTTGTTATATTCACAACGTTTCGGCCGATGTAACCTCCAACCTTCTTCACGTGCATCTTTTCGAACTTGGGAACCTGTACAGAATTTTGAACTGAACCCTTTGTTTAATCCATAAGGATAGATTGTTCTGTCAGCCATGATAGGCTAGAAAGGTTACAAAGTTCAAAAAGATATGCCTGAAGAAGGTCTGAGGTTTCATCGACTGAAACGTAAAAATAACAACGAAGATGAGAATAGTCGTGCAAATTACCAAATCTCACCGAAAACAATTCTGAAACATAATACTATGCAGGCATCTTCTTCCTCCACTCCGACTCCGTCTCTCCAAAGATATGGTTTCTATAAATGGAAAATTCTTCTAAAGGTACTCAAATAAAATCAATCTGCTGGCAATTCCATTCTCGTGTTGCATTCTTCACATTACATAGTATACATTTGTTATTTACCGTTTTACATGTGTCCACACATCTGTCTAAGAGGCTCTGTCGCTTAATCTGTCATGCTCAAGTTTGAAATAGCAGTTTCATCATGAAACGCACAAATTAGATGAGCTAATATTTATTGCTTTCTTAATTGTTCTTGCACATAAACAAGGGACAAACAAAACAAAACAAAAAACTTAATGAAAATAAAAGAATTTATTTGTGCTTACAAGTGATATACAAAAATATGCAACACATGTCAAAATTTCCTAATATGTAAAGGTGGACTTAACAAGATGTGGAGGAGCATCTCTAACTGTGATACGATACAGGTGTATATTGGTAGAGTTAACATAGTAAATTCTAATGTAAGGTTAAAGATTAGGTAGTGGAATTTTCCAATTAGAATTCAAGTTAGCCTACATGTCCCAGCAGTGACTTTACAGATGAAAACGTCAGTCTATCATGTCGAATGAGCAGGGGAGATCTTTCGATTGTACTAGCAGATAGAGTAGTGGGTTTGAATAGCTGCCCCTCTCCTCATGACATATATATGTCATGAAGAAATAAGAAAACCCCAAAGAGATTTTTAAAACAATTTCAGTCGTCCTCACAAAGAGATGACACTAGATGACAATACCCTGAAGGTAGTAGACTCTTTCTGCTATCTAGGAGATATGCTGAGTGCAGGTGGGGGATGTGAACAGAGTACAGCCACAAGAGAAAAGGCAGCTTCGGCAAAATTTTGTGATTTGTTGCCTCTGATAACATCATGTGCTCTCTCTCTCTCTGCATCCAGGGTAAGTTGTATCGTAGCTATGTCAGGAGCGTCATGATATATGGCAGTTAATGCTGGGCCCTTGCCCAGTCCTCTTGCACTTGTGTAGCGCAATGACAGATCCATGATCAGATGGATCTGCAATGCGAGATCTGACCAAAGCCGACACATCAGGTCAGAGGATTTGCTGAAACCGCTACACTTGCCCAGCGTGGAGGTTATCCTAAGGATTGATAGATTATGCTGGTATAGTCATGTGGAACGTTCATCCTCCTGGATAAACCATTGCAGAAGCATGAATGTCATAAATCGCAGAAAGGTTGGCCAGTCATGGAAAACTTGGAAGCAAGTGATTGGACAAGACCGCACAGTGGAATTTGGAGACTGCTGAACAGTGAGAAGTGGAAAGTGAGTTTGCGTAATACTAGAAAATATCTGACCGCTGAACAAGGGAAAGGGGACATTAAATGAATAGAGAAGAATTCCATTTGTCGATGTTTTCTTATTAATAAGGTTTATGAAAGCTGTTATTAAGACAATGACAGAGAGAAGATGGAAACCTCATCACAACTGCGACTACAGAAATACAACCAGCTGATTCTGCCAATGAAGTGGGTGCAGTCTGGGTATTGAAGAACACCCCAACTATGCTAGATAACCTAAGTGGTATAGACTAACAATTCAATCATGTGTTGTCTCAAAGGCATCTTGCCAGAGATGGTCTGGTAGTAAGGATATGGCCTCATGTTATAAAACTAGTCTGGACAAAATACTAGCAATGGACAATGGACTTTGTCACTTCAATGCTTAAACCAAAAAAAGGGAAAACTGGGATTTGATCAAACATGTTGCCACTGCAACAATTAGACCAAAAAGAGTAAGTGAACTTTGGATCAAGCCTTTTATATTGGTGACCATGTGGCGAAGTCAACCAATGATTGACTGCCTCGTTGTCACATGATTTGGGACTCCATGTGTTAGGGGAAAGGTAACCCCAACAGACTTAAGAATATCCGTTCTTGTTTTTCACCATGAGTTTGTAATTTTGATCTGATTTATTTCTGCTTCTTCCTGATCCATTCCTTAGTCTTCAGGGAAGAGGTCATGGTTGTTTCACTAACGATTAATCTAGTCACTTGGAAAAGTAGGATCCGGATCAGACTTTACCTTTTTAAAAAGAAAATAAGCACAAATAGTGGCAAAAAATTAAAAATAAAGCCATGATTAATAATGACCCTATTGTAACAAGCAGTGGAGTTAGGTGGAGAAACACAAACCATGACTTTATCAATGCTAGCTATTACTAGTGGATATTTGGTATCTAAAGCCGGAACTATACTATTACTATTTTTTAATACTCAATTCTGTTTACTATATCAGACTAATTTACTAATCTTTCAATGCTTAATTCAGGGGATAGGAGTAGTGTAACATATTTTCTGTTGTCATGAGATCAACCAAGGTAATTTAAAATATCACCAACTATCTATTACAAAAAATATATCTTAATTAAATTCATTAAGATTTATTATATTATTACTTTAAAAAGATTGCAATGTAAAATAATTTTAGAAAATTGGAAATTTGTTTAATAGAATTAAATGAAAACAATTATTGAAAATTTTATTAAATGATGATTGGTCCTTAAAATTAAATGCTGTATAGTCCGAAACTTCAATAATGACTTTTACCACTTCAGAAAGATGGAGTACTGCTGCCACATGTAGAAAGATACTGCTCAGAGCACTCCTTCTTACCTTGCAACCAAACCAAACACCATGAATAAATACATGTAGAAATAAATACATGTAGAAAGATACTGCTCAGAGCACAACTTATTACCTTGCAACCAAACCAAACACCATGAATAAATACATGTAGAAATAATAAATACATGTAGAAATAATAAATACATGTAGAAATAATAAATACATGTAGAAAGATACTGCTCAGAACACTCTTTCTTACCTTGCAACCAAACCAAACACCATGAATAAATACATGTAGAAATAAATACATGTAGAAAGATACTGCTCAGAGCACAACTTATTACCTTGCAACCAAACCAAACACCATGAATAAATACATGTAGAAATAATAAATACATGTAGAAATAATAAATACATGTAGAAATAATAAATACATGTAGAAAGATACTGCTCAGAACACTCTTTCTTACCTTGCAACCAAACCAAACACCATGAATAAATACTTGAAACATAATTTTTTTTACTATAACTCGATTTGGCATTAAATAACCTAAAAAGGGTTGATATGCCGTAAAACAAAACAACCAAACCTTCTTACCTTGAGCACAAAATCGACTTTACAATCTAGTAGGAGGTGGGGGTGATTTTTTTTTCCCTTCTCTACAACTCTTTTCTTCCGGGTAGACATTGCTAGTCTTTCTCTACTCAATCGTTATTTCTATGGAAGGTGCTCGAATGAGCTCCAATCTTTGGTTCCTCCCTGTTGAGCATTCACAGCAAGAACTCCTCTTCCTACCACCACTGCAAATAATTTTTCTTTCTTCCTCTGTGTACCCAAAACCAAAAAGAATTTCCATGAACAGAGTTTCTTTCAAAGAACTTCACATATTTGAAACACATTGCCACGGAACTGCTTCCTTGCAGACTACAGCATAGTTGTCTTCAAGTCTAATGTTAACAAATACTTGCCGGGCTGTCTGCTTTGTAAATTTTGTCTATTCCATTCATAGTTTTCAAGCCTCTCATAATATTATTCATCATCCAACTGATAATTTCATTAAGTCTAATCCTCAAGTGGCTTTTGGCCTAGGTAAGTGGTGACTCATTAGTATAAACAAAATTTTAATGAAAAATAGTGAATTAATTTATTGGATAATGTGAATTTTATTTTAGTAATGTTTATTTATTATTACAAAACTTGAATAAATATAAAACCTTTTAGACATTTTCATGAAAATTAATGAGGATTCTATTCATATGGTCGAGTAGCATGAGCTATATTAATATCTTGATTTTTTATTATCGTAAAAAGATGCACAGCACCTAGTCCATGAAATTTCATCTCTTCCCAAATTTTTTTCTCCCCTATAAAAATTAATATATTCCCTGATCTGGAGGAAATTTGAGTCATATATATATATATATATATATACCAATTAAGCAATATTCCTAAAGTTTCATTTTTTTTTTTTTCTTTTTTTTTTTTTTCCCCCCAGTGTATTTTATGATCAGTTAAGATGGGAGGGGAGTTAAGCCACGGATTTTAGGTATTTTTAACCCGAACCATTGAATGCGTTTTAATCAAAATTATCAGGATTTTCTATTCATGGAGATGAGCTGAAGATATGTTCATTTTAATTTATTTTGTCGGTTTAAGAGAGCATAAAGAAAATTCATATTTCCAATTTGGATGAAATTTAATCTTAACTATTACACACCAATTAAGCAAGATGCCCTGAATTCCAATTTCTTAAGAGGATCTTTAGACTCCATAATGGTGGGGGTGGAGCTTAAGCCCCAAATTTTAGACATTTTTCCAGAATCAAAACCATTCAATAAGGACATAAGGTTTAGTAACATGAGACGTACATATCTTAATTTTAATCTTTGTAAGGTGACATAAAAGTGGTGCAAAAGACTGCATAGAACAATGCCTCAGACTGACAGAGCAGGGCAACTCTTGCTGTAGTGACCCACCCTGTTGGAATAATTGTCGGGGAAATATCCTTACCTTGTACAAAGTGCCAAAAAGATTTTTGGCAAGTGCTTTTTTACGTTAGTTATTTGTTCAGTACTAAAAAGTACTATATATATATATGTATATATATATATATATATATTATACGTACATAAAAGTAATCCGCGTGTTTTTGGCTCTCAGACATCATCAGCATGGCTAACTTAGACAAAGATCAAACCTTCGATATTGATGTCTATAGTCCAGCGTCTTACCATTGGACTATGACGCCCTGCCTAGAAAATATGTACACTTTGTTCGCCTAAATATTTAATGTATTTTTATATATATATTTTAACAAAAAATATGTCCTATAAAGTTAAAGGCAACTAATAATGCAATTTTCTGCATCTTAATCACTATTTAAGTGATAAAAATCATACATATTTTTTAGGCAGCGTATCGTAGTCAAACGGTAAGACTCTTGAATATCGAAGGTTCGATCCTTGTCTAAGTTAACCATGCTGATGACGGCTGTGAGCCAGAAACACGTGTCCATAGATTACTTTTATGTACGTATAAAAATAAATAAAAATATATATATTAACGAAAAATATGTCCTATAAAGTTAAGGGTGACTAATAATGCAATTTTCTGCATCTTAAGCACTTAGGAAGTGAGACAATCGAAATAATAGTAAGCAAAAAAGCAACGAATGCTGCAATCACCAATAAAAATACATATATATATATATATATATATATATATATAAATAGATTCCAGTAACCCTTACTTTATTCACCTTTCAAAACAAATTCAGCTACTTGACGGACCGTTTCATCGACACATGGACAACCATAATATAGTTACATATCCTGGATTTTCCATAAGTGTGACTCTTCAGAAGGAAATATATAGAAAGAGGTTTATAGACATAAAGTTCTTAATAAAAAACATGAAACTCCGATTAATTGTAAGCATAGTAAGTCACACCCTCTTAGCAACCTAAATACAACCTCTTGAATCTATAGTACTCCTACTTAAATAGTTAATTATAACTAGAAACTTTAATCTATTAACCTATAATCTCTATCTTACCTTTGAGCACGATGCTCCCCCCATGTAACCCCTTCCTCCCACACATTATATTCCTTTGCCTTTGGTATAAGTATTCATTTATTTGTTTATTTAGGTTTTATTTATATATCTGTTCTGTTGTACTAAGATGCCGATTGACAGCGGTCTTTGTAGCCTACCAATATATGTATCTTATATTTGTATGGCTTCTCTTGTCTTTATTGAATTATTATCATGATTATTATTATGTACGACATAATCATGTTGACACACTGGTTCATGTTAGATCACCAAAGTTAAGTGACGTTTAGCTTGCTCAGTACTAAAATGGGTGACCATTTGGAAATACCAAGTGCTGTATGTGTTCTCCGCTTATCTCAGCATTGTTTCTAATCGAATTGCACTTTTCCTTGCCACTGGAATCAAGCAGTGCCGTCTCTGGAGAGGTGTGAGTAGGATTATGCAACGCTTTGCTTCACAATTACACATGCAGGCACCCTTACAGCGGATATCCATTGTTTCGCAAGACTGAACGGAGCTAGCTACCTTCTATTATTATTACTATTATTATTATTATTACTATTATCATTATTATTAGTAGTACTATTATCATTATTATTATTATTACTATTATCATTATTATTATTAGTATTATCAAGTAGTACTATTATTGGTAGTAGTATTAGCTTTGGTATTAGTTTTACGAGTATTATTAGTAGTATTATAATTAGCAGTATTATTAGTATAATCCTACTTTTAATTATTATCCAATTTAATTTATTTTATTTCTATCTGTAAATAAGTCATGTAACCCTAACAAACTAATCCTGGTAATTGTTTCTGAAAATTGCATAACCCATGCAAAAGTTATAAGTTTATGCCGAACGTTTGTGTGTGGATTCAATTATGATATTCCCCCTTTTCTATATACCATTCCATTCGCTTCACCCCTCCTCTAAATTATGGCATCCGCCCCCCCCCCCTACCCCTTTATCTGTAGTCTAGTTACCCAGACAAATTCTAAATTTGGTGCCGCTTAACCTTGAAAATAAGTTAGCGTCTGTGGCCTTAACAAAAAATACACTAACGATTTATTTTAAATATTTAAAATTTTGATCATGTGATCTTTTCAGTTATTTAACCTGTTTTTTTCCTTTCTTCAATATGAACAACTAAAAAGACACATGTTTTGTTGGGCTAATGAGATCATAGCTTTTTAGAGCTAATTGTCGAAACATCTCCATTGATGTGTCGTTTTTGAACACGTTTGTATAAATCAAAATACAAATATAAACATTGAGTTGGCCAAAAAGTTTTCTTTTTTAGGAAGGAGGAACCAAAACATCAAATTAAGGAACATAACCGAGTTTATGCGATTCATTTTCCATGCCTGATTTGGGAATATTGAGAATATGTGATTTGTCTGGTTGTCAAACAGCAATTTTGTTCAATGATGGCTTTTGCTTGGTCTCTGTCGATCTACTCTGGCCGGCCAGAGAGAGGAGCATCTCTCACTGAAAATTTTTTCGGAATCGAGCAAACTATTTCTGGCACACCCGTTCTGTAACAGCATTCTCCCCATACACATGGCATGCTTTTATGCAGGTTACTGTAGCTTTTTTTCCCCTTTTCTATAGTTAAAAAAAAAAGCATCAGATGTCGGTAGTGCTCTACTTGATCTTCCATTTCAAGGCCTGAAATACAAGCAAAAATATAAGAACTTCTCTGCTCGGAGGCTTATTACGCACTAACGTCAACATACTCGCTACACCAAATATAGGATTTAAAGAATAGGAATATAAAACGATGTTTAGTAGGCCGGAAAGATGACATTCAAATAACGAACAAACTTTTTCAACATACCTTTGTCTAATTAATTAATCAGAGTTTAAAAATATTTATTAATTTTTGTATTAAGATAATGTACAAATCTATACTTTTACTAATGAATCACCACTTATCAATGCTAAAAACTATCCAGGATAAGGGTTAATGTGATAGATTAACAGTTGAATGATGATGAATATTATGAGAGGCTTGAAAATCTCAACAATATAACTGCTCAAACCTACAGCCAACCCAGAAAACGGCAATTCTTCCCTCTTGTTTAGAAACATTGTTTATAGAATGTAAATACAAAAGGAGGAAGTGAGGAGTTACGAAGCTGCCGAAAGTGAATCCAGGGTCCACTTTCTACTCTGCATTTACATTAGCTTATACAGGGAATGGTTCACCTTTTTTTCTTTTTTTTTTTTCTTTTTTTTTTTTTTTTCTTTTTTTTTTCTTTTTTTTCTTCTTTTTTTTTTTCTTTTTTCTTTCTTTTTTTTTTTTTTTCTTTTTTTTTTCTTTTTTTTTTTTCTTTCTTTTTTTTTAACATAGTTCACCCCAAACAAGGCAAGTTGCCACTGTAGACATAAGGGGCTACTGAGAATTAGGGTGAAAGTTTAGGGAGTCATCCTAAATTGGGAGCTGTGCAGCGAGATACTTGTTCATATTAGTTTTAAATTTCTGCATATCGGTGCAGTTGGAGGAGCAGGGAGAGAGTTCCAAAGGCCGGCAGCTCGAGGAAAGAAGCTATTGGAGTAGAAGGCTCTCTGGCATCTGGGGACCTCCACAGTGAATGGATGGGGTTTAGCTGATTGTCGGATTGGTCGAGTGTATGTACGTTGAGGGAGCAGCAGGGCAGCAAGTTTATCAGAGCACATTCCATTGAAGTACTTGTAAAACAAGCACACGGATCCAACATTGCGGTAATAGGACAGGGGCTGATTGATAAAAACGAATATATTTAGTAAATTTGTGCTATTGTAATTTAATACAGACATAAACCTGCTCTGGTGTAGCACACACCCTGGGCAGGTTGAGACGGCTTCCCCCAAAGGAAGTTTCTAGGAAATATTAAATTCACAAGTTGTCCCCAGTTGTATGTGAATTTCATTCAGGCAAGATGATCTTAAGACTCAAATTTTAGACATTTGCTAGAATCAAAATCATGTAATGGATTTTGATCAACATTGGAATAAGGTTTAGTAGCATTATATGTTGATTTTAATCTACGAGGATATAAAAGTGGTGCGAAACTGTTTTGTTTGAGGAATTCATTTTTCCGCTTGTGTTGCCAATGCTTTGAGATATATATATATATAATTTGTCTACCCCAGTGAGCTATAAAATTTCAGCAGTTTTAATCGAAAAATTCTTGCAAAACAAGTTAGAACATACACCATACATACATATCAAGAGCAAGACAATGATTGAGGGGGGGGGGGGAATTTAACCATTTATTTCTGCAAAATTATGGAGAAAATAATAAATAGTTTGTTTTGATATTTGAAATGCAATGGCCTTATTACCAATCTACAATGTAGATTCTTTAATAAAAGAAGAACAACAGACCTTTGCTCCAGAAACAATTGTAAGTTAGCCATTTATTGGAGCGGAACGTATTGCAGCTATTTTTATTTTAATCTAGAAGGCAAATATAGGCTTTTCTCTTTAAGATAGACGATTTAAAGTTAACACTAAACCTATTGTTTCTGACATGAAAAATCCGGAAGAGAGTCCGGTGAGGCAGTGTATTGCCCGTGACTGTTTAGTATAAAGGTGAACAGCATAATTTATTACCAGGAATGAACAGATCGCTATGCTCCTAATTGGTTAGAGCACTGCACACCTTTTTAGTGCACGCTACAACAAAAAATGGCCAACAGAAAAAAAGGAAAAACATAAATAATGTTCATTTCTTTGTCATTAAAGAAAATTACACAATAATTCTAGCCTGAAACTTTAAAGGGCAGAAATCCGTGTTGTAGACGAATACAAACTATTTTAGGGTTTATATCTGATAAAAAAAATTGACTTCTATTATTGAAATATCTAAAAGTCAAATGTAATAAAACATTACAACTCAAGTGGAGAGTGGATCAAAACCCTCTACTAAAATTGTATGGGTCACTGATTAGATCGAAACTGGATTATGGTAATTTTATATATCGATCAGCAAGAAAGACCTACCTAAACCTACTTAACCCAATCTACCATAGAGGCCAGAGGTAAATACTTGAAGAATTTAGAACATCCCTATTAAGAATTTGTGTGCAGAGGCTAACAAAACACCTGTAAATATAAGTGATAAAAAAATCTGTAGTGTATATATTTAAACCTAACATATTAGCTGCCCTGTCGGCAGGGCTACAAATTTACTGACTGCAACCTCATGCAGAGAACAGGCCCACATGTAGCCTGTAGGTGGCAACCCATGATGCTTTATGACGGGATCCTGGTAGCTGAGCAGTTCGTGGCCGGGTGTCTTGCAACACTCTACTTCGGCTAGACGGGAGATTGAAGAGGCCCAATCCGATCAATCAGCTTGTTATGTCATGCCCTAGTATCTATAAGTTCATCTTCAACCGTATTATTTAATCTGATTCTTATTTCTCTTTTTTTTTTCCCAAGTAAATACTAGAAGATGGTGGCTGAGGGTCAATCGTGTTGAGAACGAAGATTACCATTACCAAGGAGTAATGATGGTACTCTCTCTGTAAAGTTTCCTTTTAAGAGTAACATTTTCTAGGAGAAATGTTTTCTAAGAGCAATGTATTCTAGGAATATAACATAATTATCCTACCTATAGAATTGCATTTGACAACTTTATCCGGCATTAAATAACCCATAGATGGTTGATATGCTATAAAACAAACCAAACCAAGTCTAACATATTAGGGGGTTATCAACATATAGAAATCTCTTCACTCTGGGTGATAAATTATGTTCATTTTTGTACTAGTGTTATGTCAAATTAAAATTAGGTCAATTCCAACCAAAATATAGAAATTATTCCAAAAGTGTGCTGGTGATACCAGATCAGGCTGCCCTGCGGCTCCCTGAGACAAAATTCACCTACACTTTTTTTTTTTTTTTTTTTTTTTTTTTTTGTAAAACTTAATTATGTTCTACAAAACCAAAAACAAAAACAACAGCCCCTCTCCCTTTCTCCCTCCCCTTTTTTATTTTATTTTTAGAACTTGAAGCATAAATCTTTTACTATAATGACCAGATTCGGCATTAAATAACCCAAAAAGGGTTGATATGCCGTAAAACAAAACTACCAAACCAAAAACGATGATTAAACATTTGAAGATATAAAGAACTTGAAGCATAAAAACTTTTACTATAATGACCAGATTCGGCATTAAATAACCCAAAAAGGGTTGATATGCCGTAAAACAAAACTACCAAACTACCAAAAGTGTGAAGACGCTATAAAACGTTTTCGTCTTTGGAGGGAAACACTCAATGAAGAAGCAAAAATCTCTTGCTTAGAAACAAAGTGTATTATCTCTTCTGATACTACACTTTATATTTTCTGTCAGTGAAGAAATTCTTCTAGACTAAAGGAATTTTAATTTTTGTCCCAATCCAGAGTGTCTTCACCCCCCCCCCCCCTTTTTTTTTTTTTAATTTTTTTTTTATAGCAATTGGACTTTCTCCACATTAAAAACCGACTTTCTGTCTAAATCTGCTTTTGTAGAGAGGCCAGTAAATAGAGACGTGCACCATAAAGACACAAAGTAATTTTAAGCCTCTTCAAACTCCACAAAGTAAAAATGCATCCTAATTTTCCGAGAGGAATTAGAGAAAGTTTAAAAAAAAAAAAAAAATTCAGATATTCACACATCTCCATGGATGGATGGATGCAGAAAATTATTTTTTCAGATTCTATGTTGGTATTGGCATCACTACAAAGCAAGAAATTTAACCACCTAATGCTAATAATGAAACTTTCCTACAAATTAGAAATGATATAGCCTGAAAGATAACAGAATATTTCTATCTTATGTAAGATTCTGTATACAAAATATGCTTTGTGTATATATATATATATATATATATATATATATGATAGTAAAATTAAGTCGTGTATATATTATATTTTCTTATTTTTCATTTGATTTCAGTGTAAAATCTCAGAAATCAAGGGGTCCCTTCCTGGGACTAACACTTAATCTATGAGATACATAGATATTCGAGTAGTCCATTGAAGCGTTGAGTTTGTACAGAAGTTAAGAACCTTAATGTTTCTCTCTCCATTTGACCAGTAAACTATGTTATAGTATATCTTTCTTGTCTATTGGTCTTAACAGATTCCAGGACAAGAAATCATCTAGTCTGGTGGAGTATCCAGCTAAGTGCACCAGTTCTTGTATAGCCGTGTCGAGAGTATATTAATTGGGCTTTGAATACTGTTATTTTGAATATTTGGTCAGGGTTTACTTGTAGGGTAAAGTATCCTCATGTCAAGTTGTCCTGACAAACCCTTGTACAGAGAGGCTGAAGACATTCGAGGATGATATCTAGTAGGTAATTCAAACTCTTCATCATGAACAAACGTGAAATATATGTATGCAAATGTTTGTGTTATAGAAATCCATGTTAACAATTAGAATATTCAAATAAGTTTCAATAAATGTTCATTTTTCAAGGAATCTTGAAATTTAACATCGATTCGATCTGGGGCACTAGTGGCAATTATCGGTTAGGTTGAAAAAATAACTGAAATATATCAGAATGTAAAGAAACAATTCATTTTTTTTAATACATATTAGTCTTTTCATAAAACAAATAAAATTAAATAAAGAATCTATCAGTGAAGAATGTTTTTAAAAAAAAAATAGGTTTAAACATTTAAATAATTTTTTTTTTTTGTATTTTTAAGATTTAAAATAATTCTCTTTTTTTAATAATTCGTTTCAATTTATTTCCATTTTACAGCTGTTTATAAGCAGCATAGTTATTTTTTTAAGTAACACCACGCTAATAGTTTTTTATTACGGTTTCAGCCCCCCTCCCCCGGTAAATTTACAAAAAAAATGTGCCCATGTTACTCAGTGTTGCCTAGAATATATATTCCAAAATTCATAAGGATACGTTCATTAGTTTAGAAGATTATCCTTTACATATATATATGTGTGTGTCAGTTTATATTGAAAAGAAATCAATAAAGTGCTCGATCGCAGAGGAGTGAGAGATATGATTTATTTAAAAACTGTTACATATTTCTGAAATATGTAACATAGTTTTCAAATAAATTATATATATATATATATATATATATATATTATACACACATACCTAAATTTATATATGTTTATCACAAGTTGTAATCAGATTATTGATTAAAATACAGGATATCCAACGAGGCATAATAAATCATTGTTAGAAAAAGACTGTTTTCTTAAAGCTGTGTCCTTCGTTTTGATTTTGTACAAACATATTCATCATCCCAAAGCAGACCAAAGAGGTGATTAATGGACTTGAATGCCAAGTAAATGGCTGTCTTCTTGGTTGTAAAGTGCAGATTTTATCACAACTTATGAGCAATGAAGCCGACAACCTTCATTGCTCATAACACCTGAACATCTGCCCTCGACTAAATCTTTAAGAAAATCCATTGTTGAAGAGCATATTACCAAATCATGGTCGGGGTGGAAGAGGATGTGGAAGGAACATGCAGGATAATCGATTTATTTTTTGGTCAAGAATGAATGCTGTTCCAGACAGTTTCTTGAAAGTCATTCATTCTAACTGCTCCATTGCCTGCTCATGTAAAAAGAAAATATGAACTACCGTCTGTAGTTTGTTAACGTGAAGAATGTGGCAATCCTAATTTCTTTTCGAGGATTTGAAGGATGAATCTGGACTACAAGAACTATTTTCAATGCGTCTACAGCTATATTTACTGCTCTCAGCCACTAAAAGCAGATTGCCTAGATGTGGTTATTTATTTTTTAAATATAAAGACTTTACAGATTGCGATAGTGAAAATATAAAAATTAAAATACTTCTGTGCAGCCCAGTAATCGGGGACGGTTGTTCAAACTTTGGATTATTTAGACTGCTGTTCTCATCTTGGATGCTATTCTTACTACGTTTCGGCTGATGTAACCTCTGACTTTGTTCAGGTGCGTCTTGTCTAACTCTGGAATCTGTATGAAATTTAAAATGGAACACATTTTTTAATCTATGCGAGATAGCTTGCACTCGTTCTGTCAGCCGTGACCGGGTAGAAATCTTTAGTAATTCTAAATGATATTCTTAGTATCACCCATACTGAGAATTGAACCTTTAACATCTAGAAGACTGTCACTTAGAACTTATACTTAACATTTTCATCCATTGTGTTGCGGGTTTCGTGAACACGACAGATGAAAATGTTAAGTAATAACATAATTATTCCTACCTCTCTGCTCGGTTGGCGCAAGCAGATTGGTGGGCAGCTTACGACTTTGTTGAGCCCTCAGGTCCACAAGTGGTCGGCAGTTTGACGGTGGAATTGTGATTGGTTAACCATCTCTTGCGACCATGGTTCAAGACAAGGTGCAGGCCAAGAAAGAAGCCAGCTCCATCGAACCAGTATATTGTTGCAACAACATAATTGTTGAACCCCTATGATACTCACTTCATGCCAAAGTATAATTCTGGCTAATTTTGTATAGTGTTTATTATGAGTATAATGTAATAAGGGAGATAATTGTTTATTTATGTCATTGTCTCTTCATGTTAATAACTTTTTGTGTGACTTCAATAATCAAATATTTTGTAACCTTTTTAAAAAATGCAATTTGGTCATAAGAATGTGCATTTTAACGTTTTTAGATGCATCTCTATCAGAGAGTCTGTCAATTAGTATGTCATGCTAAAGTTTGAAATGGCTTTTTGGCAGTCTATCATGCTTAAGTTTTAAATAGGATTTTTATATGCATCCATGAACGTACAACATGAAAAGAACTAGAACCGTAGGAAGATTTCAATCATTTTAGTAATTATAGGAGCCACTGTGCTTATGAAAAAGAACTTTAAAAAAACTACTCGGCGAATATACCTGGTGAATTAAGTGCAAGTGATTCAAACAATTGCACTTAAAAGGGTGGTTAAAATTCTAAAAAGATCTCTCGGTTGAAGTCTCTGAAATAGCAGATAAATGTCTGGCATCCAGTTGGATGCCCCATCCCCAGTAAAAACAAAGAGAAAAGGAAATGAAATAAACAAAAGAAAAAAAACAAGTCACTATATGAGGCTCTGTGCGTCGGGTCTTACACACATCGGTTTGAAATCGGTAATCTTACAGATTAAATGGGCGCGTCTTAAGAATGTCTATCTTGACTTTTGTTTTACTGTTTCTTTTGTTTTGGGAAAATATCGTAAGTCACTTAAGTATTCTCAAAACTATTTCTCACTAAAAGACAATAGTGATATGAAGTCAATTTAATTTTTTGACATTTATCATCTTTGAGTTTTACTAAACTGAAAATGCTTTGCAGATGCAATCTCGCATCAAACTGGAGATGGGGAAACGTCATTTTTGTTGTCATTTCAAATTATCTAAGTGGAACATTTTCTGGCTCTCGTCTCTTGCCTCGAAATGAAGTGTTTAGTTCCAATGATTTGAAGATTGCTTTTTTTTTTTTCTGCTTAGAGCTTTTAGATTCAAAAACACGAAATATGTGGCTTTCTTGTCAATCAGAAAAATGCCGATAAACTTTGTATGTGTGGTCAGGTTGTCGGCAACTAAATCAGTTCCTCAACCTTCTTAGGCTTGATTGTTAAAAAAGATGGCTAGCCCCCAGCATGATTAAAAGACCTTCAAATCATGGATAAACCATCCTTGGATCAATAGTGTGTGTGTGTGTGTGTTATACTAAAGTTAAGTTAATCAACGTTTATTTCCCTAAAGCTTTTTCCTATATATTTTAATCACACAAAATATGTTAAAATATTCCTAGATTTTGGGATTGAGTTATTTTTTTTAAAAAATCCATTTTAAATTATCTACTCAGTCTTAAGTGTAATTTAATCACCAAGTGACTCATCACATACTATTACTGCCACCCTCTTTAACTCTGTTGTTTGACCACCCGTGCTCTTCTTTTATATAGTTTGTATTACTCTCTTTCACGATCCCCCACCCTCTCTCATCAAAAGGTAATAAAACTAACTATGAAATGGATTGAAATAGTCCTTTATAAACAACAGGGTATATCGCACATGTATTAACATATTAATACTATTTAACCCATGGCTACAGAGAGGGAGATGTAGCAAACCGGAAAGACTGATTTTTAGATTTTTTGGTCCCCCGATTTATAAAATCAGGGGAACCAATGTTTTGAGGCATTTCCGTCCGTCCGGATTTTTCTCTGCAACCATCCATTGAATTTCTCTGAAATTTTGCATGAAGTTGTAACTTTTGTCAGGTTAGAAAGTGACATTCTCCGATTTTTGAAAAAAAAATCTGGTTAACCCCCCAGGGGGTCAAAAGGCCTCAAAATGGCAAAATATGACATTTTTTGCCCCATAACCTTTCATCCATCCATTCAATTTCTCTGAAACTTGGCCAAAATATGGAGGCAATTGTTCCTAATAGAAAATAAGTATCGCTGACCTTGGAAAAATCTGGTTCGTGCCCCCAGGTGGTCAAAATCCCCCAAAATGGCAAAAAATGACCCTTTTCTCCCATAACGTTTTTCTGAAACTTGGCCAAAATGTAGAGGCAATTGTTCTGGATATAAAATGAGCATCCTTGACCTCAGAAAAATTCTGGTTCGCACCACCAGGGGGTACAATGGGGGTCAAAAATGCCCCAAATTGTCCAAATTGCCCAAATTTATTGCATTTTACACTCGCCACATCGAGTCACATACAGAGAGGGACCACGCATGCGCGGCTTGTTTATTTTTAATTTAACTGGCTTTGCAAACTAACCCGAGCTCATTTGATGACCCAATGAGTCGCATTTTTTTTTTCTAATATTTATGTGTGTGTGTGTGTTGAAACATAGCCATGCTCAGGTTGCACTTAATCAATATGAATAACGGCTGAATGAATTGCTTGAACATTTTTGAGAAAAGGTAGATAAAATTTTATTTTGTTTGTAGTGGCTTTTATTCATGAAAATTGTCATAAGCATTTGACCTCTTGATTACATCAAGTAAACACATTCTTTAGACAACTATCATAAAACAAAGTCGACATAATAAACTCTTCATTGGTTATATTAATATTTTCAGTGATTAACACAGGTTTAGGATTATTTCTAATTGACACTTTTTTTATCGTGATTCTAATGTGAATCTTATCACCTTGCCTCTCTGTACTATTCAGTTTTCCATGGGCATCTTGATAAAAAACACTGAAAAAAAAAACCCCAACACAATCAGATTTCTTCTCGACAGATTTGTGTTTCAGCCAATTGCTGTGGAGACGAGTGGAGTGATAGGCCCCCGTCACGTGCGACTTCCTCGATAGCCTTGGTCTGTTAATGACGTGCCACACCGGGGACAAGCGCCTCCATCGCCACTATTCATGGAAACGCCTTGAGCCTGCTCTCGGCCTGCTAAGCCAGCCGAACATTCGATGAAACTTCCTGATGCATGCATGTTGGTTTCAAAAAAGCGACATTTTACTAATTAATTATTTGCCTCCCCATTTTCTTCTCAATATTTTATTTGACTATCATTGTTTGTATTTCACAAATTGTTTTTTGGTTTAATGAATAAAGATTTTAACATTTTCGAAGTAATAAATTTTCGAAAATTGTTTTTTTTTACAAGTTTTTTTAACTTTAACACATTGGTATATAAATTCTAGTAAATTCAGATGCTTTTAAAAACTTGATCTGAAAGCTGGCAAACTGTCCCCAAAAGTAATTTTTAAACCATAATTATCAAAATCGTATAATTGTATGTATGTATGTATGTATGTATGTATGTATATCAAATAAAATAGAAAATTAGAAGCCCTTTCAATGCAAGACTTTTGTAAAAGTTTCTTTGGTTTAACATTTTTTTAAAATCTTGCATTGAAAAGGCTTCTAATTTTTAATTTTAATATTTCAAACTTATGCTTTTAGGTGAACGACACATCTTTTCATATATATATATATATATATAATGAAGGTAGAGGAATCAATATAAATTTATCTTTATAATTGCTTTATTCCGTATATTGAGCTAAAATCATTTCACTATAGGTTCAATTCTCTAAAAGTATACTTTTAGTCTCATATAGAGATGTGTGTATGTGTAGAATAACATTCGAAATATTCAAAACATATTAGAATTTAAAATATTCATTCAAATAGTTCTAAAAAAGGACTGTCCTTAAAAAGAAATCTATTTGGTCCGGAAGTGGATGATCATTACCACCAGGTAGTTAACTAGTGGGTGATTATGTTTAATTTACATGCGAAAGTCTTTTATTTATTTATTTTTTTAACATTTATGGGCAATGTTTACATTCTGTTTACATGTAAAAAAAATAAATAAATAAAAAGGTTCGACCCTAGTTGAGAGCGACCGGAAGGCTCTCTTTTCATTAGCTACTACACCAAGATGTAGGGGAGGGCACCACTCATTTCACAGGATTTCTCCACTTACTCTTGATCCTCACCTTATAATGCTGAGTGTTTAAGCAAGGGGGCATCATGTACTATTTCTCTTAGTCTTTGGTATGATTCGACCAAGGATTGAACCATAGTCTCACAGCCTATTAGCGAACACTCAAATCAAAAGTATGCCAAATGGGCTGATGAACATGTAATTGCCTAAAAAAAATGGAATCTCATTTTTAATTTTAGGAGAATTAGCACAAGGTGCAGGGCTTCAGTAATACTATATTTGCGTGAATTGAATGAACGCATCATAAAAATATCTTTTTTTTTACAATTTTCTTATTTTATTAGGATAAACCTATTGCCATAATTCCGAAAATAAGTATTTCCTGTGCCTTTACATACACGCCTCAACCCATTAGTATATAGATATTATGTTAAATAGCAATAGATTTGGTGGTATTTATAGTTTCTTGCGCAAGCAGTACATTTTCTTGAAATCCAAACATTTTGGTAATTCTGGAAATTGCTTACTTGCTTATTGATATTTTCATCAGTTTTGAGTGACTGAAATCAATTTGTTTTTATGATGAACTTTTGCTACGCCGCCACTACAATATTGTTCCATCATCGCTGCTGCTGCTGCCGCCAACAAGCTCTTACTCTCCAACTCCTTCACGGATGTCTGCACTCTGTCAGTCAGTCTGTCACTTAGTTTGAAATAACATTTTCATTAGCAAGCAGGGTCAGTTGCCTGGGGGAAGGCCAAGGAAAACATGGGAGGAAGTGATAGGGATAAACTTGAGAGAAAAATGGATAAATAATGACCTGGCCAGAGATAGGTTAGTTTAGAAGTCCATTTCTGAAAGTCAGCCAACACATACCAGCATGTAAAATAGATGTTAAACTGCATATGATGATGATGGTGTCATATTTCGGTTTGAAATGTCATTATGTGTAAATCGATGAGTTTGCCGCCTAATGATATTTTTTCTTTTTTTGCTATATATATTTATTCTACTTTATCTCGCAAAATGTTTAAGGGTGTTGAGAAATATGAAGCCATGGTTATCCGAAAAAATCATGACAGCTGAGGTGAAAGTAATTTTGAAATAGACAGCACTAGCCAATTGCTGGTTCTATAAGGCTCAATTCCATATGTCCACATGAAAAAAAGAAGATTAAAACGTCCTAGGTAGATATGATTTCAACAACCTGGCTGTTATTTCTTTCAAATTGTGATTAATTAATTGTTGTCCTAAAAGGTGTCGAGCATTCGTTCACTTATACTATGCAGATTCCAGCCAAAAAGATGGCAGCTTAAATGTTAACAATTGTTTAAGATGTAACATATGACCAACATAATGAAATTATTTCTATTTTTTTTTTCATCATATATTTGTCCTTTTTTTTCCTTCTGAAAAAAATTAAGAACAAAAGTTTGTACTTTTTTTTATATCATTCATCAGAATTTATTTTAATTTAAAGAAAAAATGTCTCCATTTTAAAATATGGTGTTGATTTTCTAAAAGTAGTAAGCCAGACGAAATTTTTCTTGAGACTCATTACTAAAGTGGACATAGACAAAGTGGATTACTAAAGTGGACATAGACAAAGTGGATTACTAAAGTGGACATAGACAAAGTGGATTACTAAAGTGGACATAGACAAAGTGGATTACTAAAGTGGACATAGACAAAGTGGATTACTAAAGTGGACATAGACAAAGTAGATTACTAAAGTGGACATAGACAAAGTGGATTACTAAAGTGGACATAGACAAAGTGGATTACTAAAGTGGACATAGACAAAGTGGATTACTAAAGTGGACATAGACAAAGTGGATTACTAAAGTGGACATAGACAAAGTGGATTACTAAAGTGGACATAGACAAAGTGGATTACTAAAGTGGACATAGACAAAGTGGATTACTAAAGTGGACATAGACAAAGTGGATTACTAAAGTGGACATAGACAAAGTGGATTACTAAAGTGGACATAGACAAAGTGGATTACTAAAGTGGACATAGACAAAGTGGATTACTAAAGTGGACATAGACAAAGTGGATTACTAAAGTGGACATAGACAAAGTGGATTACTAAAGTGGACATAGACAAAGTGGATTACTAAAGTGGACATAGACAAAGTGGATTACTAAAGTGGACATAGACAAAGTGTTGAAATAGAAATTTGAAAAAGTATAGAATGAAATGAAAGGTTGCAAAGTGTTTAGAATCTTGTAAATTTTGTGAAAATAAAAGAAAAAAGCAGAATTTACGAAAAAATGAAACTTAATTGAGTAAAATTTGTAATGGTAACTTGATCCCCCATACAATTGATAATATTAAGAGCATTAAGAGAATATCAATGTGATTGTTTATTTTTTTTGTGATTTAAGTCTAAATATTCTGCCATGATAGGAACTTGTAAAAAGAACTTGGAACCGGTTTAAATAAACATAAAATAGAATTCAATTACTGCAACACAATGACTCATGCTTTTTTATTTGAACATAGAAAAGTTTGTAATATATATATATATTTACCAATTAAAATAATTGAAAATTAGAAGCCTTTTTAATGCAAGACATTTTTTACTTTAGTATAACATTTAAAAAAAATCTTTATTGAAAAGGATTCTAGTTTTCAATTTTCATATTTCAAACTCATCAATGGTTCTAGGTGAACAATATATCTCTTCATATATATATAGGATACCATTTGAATGTATCGCCCTCTTGAAGGTAACAGATTATGTGCATGTCTGTACCTCTTCATCATTTGAATGTTGCTTTAATAAAAGCTGTCTACACAACGTTGTACTGCACCTATCCATTGGTGTGTAGAGGATATGCTTGGATGGGCGAATGTCATGAAGTCAACAATGAAATAATTGTGCAGAGGATAGACCAATAGTTTGGATGGCAGTGTTGCAGTATTAAAAGAAAGCTCTGGCCACCCTATCATTGTCTCCGGATCTGTGTTTCCATTTCGTATTCTTTGAGCAGTTGTAATGGTCAACTCTGCTCTGCCATTTGATTGGGGTATGTTACCAATAACACAGGTTTTCAGAAACTGCTAAAATTTGGCAGATTGTAAGGGTGGACCATCATCGCTACTAAACTCATCGGAGGCACCATATGTGTACAATAGTCCTCGACAAATTAATATTAATTTGGAGTCTATAGCATGGCCTGCTTTTATGTCGTACAGCATGTATTGTTGCATATAGCTGCTTATATTTATGTGTGTTGGTATAGATAGGAATAAGGCAATAAGCAAACAAAAAACTAGTTATAACAGGAAATAATTAACACAAAAACATGCTTATAAGTTATATTGATTCGATATTTTGTTTCAATGACAAAACTTTATCACAGAATAAGCATTTGTTGAATAGAAATCAGCTTAAATATACAAGAAGTTTGAAATGATAGTGAGATGGAAGTATGTCATTGAGGTGGATAGGTAAAGTGAAGTAATGTATTAGATGGGAGTGAAATTGAGGTTGGTAGTAAGTGTGGATGTGTTGAACCATGATTAGTGGAAGATTAAGTGGAGAGGGTGTAGATGAAGGGGGTCATATAGGCGATTGGTTGTTATATAAGGCTCAATGAAAAAACACTCAAATCAGATGCATTTAATCTTTAATGTAATCACTAGATTGTTAATGGCATGTTCATAATTTTTTTTTAATTTCTGAAGAGGTTTAGTACTCACACGGCACAAAAAACGAATGTGCCTTGAAAATGATGAATCGCCCCCCATATTCTCCGGATCTTGCACCATCAAGATAACCATTTTTTTAGAACTTTGTAAGATACTTTCAGTGAATTAAGACACTTCAAGCGAAAAAGTAAAAAATGAATTTGTTTCCTTTTTTCAATTCTATACCTAAGGAATTTTATGAATGTGACATTAAAACTAAAACTAGTTTGCTTTTTTAGACAAAAAAACTTTGACATCATTTTCGTGACATGATATATAATTTTTACATTGGAATTTATTTCTGACAATATTTTGTATTGAAAGAAAAAAAAAACACATAAAAATTTTTTTTTTTTAAACATCAATAAAAGGCAGGTGAAGCACTCTTTAACCTTGGTGGGTAATCACCTAAAGATGGTCTCCATCACTTCACTGGGTTGGGGTTAGGAAGGGCATCCGGCCTATAAAAAATTTGCCTCAATTAAGGAAATGACTTCCATAGAAACCTGACCAGAGATAAGTTTGGAAGTCAATTTCGAAAAGCCATCCAACACATGCCAGCATGTAAAACGGATGTGAAACCGAATATGATGATGATGATGCTTTTTTTATGCTGATGTTTGCATGCATAATATCACTGAATAAACTACCTGAAACTGAATATGGTTATGATTGAACTTTAAGTTTAAATAAATTATTTTTTTTATTACTTTTCAAAATACCTTTCCCACATAACTACGTGATGCACACAGCCATATCAACATTTTCGTCTATGAAATCAAGACGAACTTCAACCTGACTGCGATAAGTTTGTCCCAGTCAGGAAGAAAAAAAAATGAAGAAAAAGAAAAAAAATATGCTTATTCTTCTGAAGATGGTATATATTACCGAAAATACTCAAGTTCAAAAAAAAAAAAAAGAAAAGTTTTTAAGGTAAATAAATAATTTATTTTAAAAAGAAATAATTTGCGTTGTGAAGGTTTTCTAAATATTTTATAAAAAATATTCTCTTTATTAAATTATTTTTTAATTACTTATCTTTGTAGCATGTTTAAATATGTCATTTTTTTCCTCTTCTTGATTAGGTAACATGGATAGAGCAGCAGGTAGCTAAACAGAGAATAAAAAGAAGTATTAATTTCAATGATCCGAAGTGGAGTATGATGTGGTATTTGGTGAGTATTTGATTGCTATTTCATTCTCATTGAATTTTATCTTTGATTACACTCGATTGCAGGTATTCAAAAGTTATGCATTTCCATTTCTCACACCAATGATTGTCATTATTGTACAAACTCTTATATCTCGATATTTGTCTACCAGAACCAGTTGGATTCAATTTCCCATTTCTTTCTGTGTACTTTTTTAGTAAATAGTTGCTGGCCTTTTTTTTTTTGGCATTTCAAGATGCTTCGTAAAGAATGTGTTTTTCTAGTTATGTATGTCTTTTTAAAATTGATAGCTTGTTAATTATTTCATACTCTGTGTACTTCTGTCATTACTAACCAGCAGAGCATTATCACTGTCGACAAAGGGTAGTCTATCAGGCATGTGTATGCAGTGTGATGTACGGAAGTGAAAACTGGCCAATGAGGGTTGATGGCGTGGGTTTTATGGAGAGAAATGATACGATGGATGTGTAATGTAAAGACTGTCTTAAATGTAAAGACATGCTTCGATCTGATAACCTAAGAGGAAGATTAAATCTGGACAGGATACTTTGTTGGTTTGATCACATTGAAAAAATGGATGAGAGTTGTTGGGTTAGTAGTTGAGGTAGCAGTGTTAGTTGGCAAAGGAAGACCAAGGAAAACATGGGTGGAAGTGATAAGGATGGATTTAAGAGAAAGAGGGATAAATAGACCTGGCAGAGATAGATTGGAAATAAATTCCTAAATGCTATCCAAGACATACCAGCATTTAAAAATGACGTTAAACTGAATATGATTATGATCTAACTTTCTGGTGAGTTTTAATTACACACATAATTTCCTTGTAAATCTTTGAATTTATCCTGCAAAACCTGCATTTTATTTGATTTTTGTCCATGTTTGAAAACTACAGGATTCTTGGAGATTTCTAAAAGAGTTAATTTCTACTTAAACATCAACAGATGATCCAATGCAACGCATTTCCGTATCTTTTGAAATGTTGACAAGGGATATGTTTCAACTCTCTCCTTCACCATGATTTGAATATTTGCAAAGGAAGAGAGGGGGGGGCGTTATAGTGCTTGATTTAGATAGTTATCTGATTGTGTATGTTGATCAAAGCTGTGATGTACTCGGCTGCTGATACAAGAACTGATGGGCTCATAGCCAGCACTTTTTGCTAAACAAGTTGCCAAGAAAATAACATGTAGAGATTATCTCAACATTCTAGATTAAAGAACAAAATTTAAGCTCGTGTGAATTTTAGACACTTGTGAAGTTTTTTGTTTATTTTATGCACGCGATAGAATGTACTTTTAGTAGAATTGTCTGGACTATTTTATTTTTAGGGTTTTGAATAAGTAATGCCGTAAGTTACTGCCCATTTTGGATTATCTCCCCTGTGTGAGAACTCTCCAGTGTATAGATAACATTATCAGCTGAATAAATTGTCATAAAAACAAAAGTGTGATATAGCTTCACTAGTTGAGCTTCTTGGAGTCCACCTTTCTGTAAATTACAGAAAAATATAATAATAAAACTGAACAAATCTGCTTAATGTTATAATTTGAAATGTCTAAGTTCATTTTGGGACAAAATCAGTAAAAATAACTATACCCCGGGCAAGGTTTGAACTCACAGACTCTGTCTCTAAAAACAGGGTGTTAAGCGATTGACCCAGAGGCAAGTACGATATGGTGATGCTATTCTTTTTTTATTTATTTATTTTTAAAAACTGGAGTTTGCCCCAGACAAGGCATACTGCCATTGGGACATAAGGGGCGACTGTGGATTAGGGGTCAGAAATTAAAGGGGCCATTCTAAGTGATAAGTTGTGCAGAAAGATGTTTGTTCACATTACATTTAAATTTCTGCATTTTGGTACAATCAGAGCAGCATGGAGGGAGTTCCAAAAGTGGGCAGCTCGAGGAAAGAAGCTATTAGAGTATTAAGTTCTCCGACATCTCGGGACCTCCACAGTGAATGGATGGGATTTAGCTGTTTGTCAAGTTGGTCAGGTGTATTTATATCAAGAGGGCACCAGAGCAGAAAGTTTATCAGAGCACATTCCATTTAAGTACTTATAGAACAAGCACAGGGATGCAACATTGCAAAGATGATACAGGAGCTGGAGCTTGGTAGATAGTGAGGGACCTGTTAGATTAGCAACTCTTTTTTGGACCTTGTCTAAGAGGGAGAGACTAGTGGATGATGCACCAACCCAGATGTGACAATACTCCATGCATGGGCGGATGGTGGCCTTATAGATATATAGGATACTGGCAGGTGAGAGAAGTTTTCTAGCATGGTAGAGGGAGCCCATTTTCTTTGCAGCAGCCTTGGCAATGTCTTCTCTGTACATGTTTCCTGTGAATGTTAGGCCGAGGAGTTTAAATGTTGGACTCTCAGGTAGGATGTTATTATTCATCGTAATCGGTGGTTAAAAATGTTTCTTATAGTTGTTAAAAGAAAAGGAGCTTTGTCTTAGTGGCATTAAATGTTACCATCCATTTGTGTCCCCATTCAACTATAGATTGGAGGTCATTTTCTAAAGTTTCAACCATTGCCTGTGCTATGTGCATGCCAGTTTTTCCAATACGTCTATTTTTCTCATAAAAATCAGGAACAATAAAGATCCAAGGATTGATCCCTGGGCTACACTTGCATTTATGTCATATTTGGATGAACTGCCATTGAGGACAACATGAATTTTCCTTTTGAATAGGAAGAATCTAATTATATTAAGTATATGTCCAGAAATACCATATGCACTAATTTTCACGAGAAGATCTTCATACCAGACCTTGTCAAAGGCTACAACCCTAGCTTCATCTGCCTTATCCAGTGTATGCTATATGTATTCAGAGATGACTGTTAGGATATCTGCAGTAGAACGTGCTTGCCTGAATCCATATAGATGGTCAGAAAGAAGTTGAGTATTAATGAAATGGTAGACTATCGCTAGATTGATTAAAGATTCAAAGAAGAGCGGAGTAGACTGATAAGGCGATAATTTTGAGTCGGTTTTATCACTAGAGTTCTTGATGACTGGTACCACAGATGCAATTTTTCAGCAATCAGGGAAGCAAGATTCGGCAAGACATTTGTTTAGAGTTTTGAGAGGACAGGGGCCAGGTCAACCGAGCATTTCTTTATTACTATTACTGGTATAAGATCAGGCCAACATTCTTTGTAGGTGTCAAGGTTTTGTATGACATTCTGGACATGGGAAGATGTGATGATCACGTGTGGCTTTAGTTCGCAATAGAACATTTAGGAGAGAGTTGTTTGCAGAGTACAGTTGATGGCAAAACGCTGAGCAAGTAGTTCAGACTTGTCAGTTGCCATGAACACGACATCATTGTGGTTGGACAGTGAGGGAACTGTAAATTGCCCATTGTTTACCACATTATTATAGATTTTCCAGAAATCGCGAGTTCCTAGTTTCTGTGACTCAATGCATTTTCTGATTAGCTCATTATACCTTTTCTTAGCTGCAGCTAATACAATCTTACAATGATTTCTTGATGCTGCAAATTTTTCTCTATTTTTAGTTGACTTGTGGCACTTGAATTGACTGAATGCTTGCTGCTTCTGAGCACTAGCAGCTATGCAGTTCGAGGTTAACCATTGAATCAAATAAAGACAGTTACCTTTCTCTTTATCTCTCTCTCTCCCTTTATCTCTCTCTCTCTCCCTTTATCTCTCTCTCTCTCCCTTTATCTCTCTCTCTCCCTTTATCTCTCTCTCTCCCTTTATCTCTCTCTCTCCCTTTATCTCTCTCTCTCCCTTTATCTCTCTCTCTCCCTTTATCTCTCTCTCTCCCTTTATCTCTCTCTCTCCCTTTATCTCTCTCTCTCCCTTTATCTCTCTCTCTCCCTTTATCTCTCTCTCTCCCTTTATCTCTCTCTCTCCCTTTATCTCTCTCTCTCCCTTTATCTCTCTCTCTCCCTTTATCTCTCTCTCTCCCTTTATCTCTCTCTCTCCCTTTATCTCTCTCTCTCCCTTTATCTCTCTCTCTCCCTTTATCTCTCTCTCTCCCTTTATCTCTCTCTCTCCCTTTATCTCTCTCTCTCCCTTTATCTCTCTCTCTCCCTTTATCTCTCTCTTTCTCTCTTACCCTTCTCATTTCTTTTCTCATTCTCTCTCTCTCTTTCTCTCTCTTACCCTTCTCATTTCCTTTCTCATTTTCTCTCTCTCTCTCTCTCTCTCAAGGAAGGAAGCAAAAAAGACATTAAAACTTTTTCTTTTTTAGTCTGTTTTTGCTATTTAGCGTATTGAAAAATGTGTCTATTTCAAAAATCTAAGATGGATGAATTATTTATTTTAACAAATTAAAATTAGTCATTATTTAACATTTATTTTTTTTTTCCTTATATGTTGCTTAAACAAATTGAAAAAGTGTATTAGTTAAAACAGGGAAAATAGGAAGGACATTTTATTTTGTATCGGCTAATTTAAAGTGGTTCATTTTGAATAGCATGTTTAAAAAAAACTATTTACAAAGTTTTTGCTTACTAAATTTTTTTCATCATTCTAACAAACATTTGTTCTTTTGCTAGACATTTTTCAGCTTTTTTCTTTTGCCATAAACTTGTGTACTCCTTCACATATTTACTTAAAGAACATTGTACAACTTTTAATTTATATTTCTTTCGAAGAATAAAAACAATCTGATTGTTTATTTTAGATATTTGTCTTATTAAAGAAAACTTATTCAACTTTCAAGAGCTTAAAAATTATAACCGTTTTTTTTAATATAACTACTCATACGGTATTTAATCAGCATATTTTTACATTTCCTAGCAGAAGTACATTGCATAATTTGATTCTTTTTGGCTGACATGAGAAATTTTAATTAGATTTATTTAAACTTTTGGTAAAATTGTTATTGCAGCCCTACACCCTGTGTTAATTTTCTAAACAAATAAAAAGTATTTAAAGAATTTTGGCGATTACATGAAAACGACCAAAAACATTAGCGAGAGTGTGTGTGTGTGTGTGGGGGGGGGTCAATTTCATATATAAATTTAACATAAAATGATCACCTATTTCTGGACCAAATAGCATTTTTAATGACGAGTATTTAAAAGCACTCTGGTCTGGAAGTGGGTGTTTATTACTGCTTGATGACCCGGAAGTGAGGAATCAGTTTATGTTCAATTTATATGGGAAATGTATCGCTCACTCTAAAGTCTAAAATATTATTTTTTAAATTTCTTTTTACCACCAACCTTTTCAGGTTGTTTATATGTAATTGCTTAAAAAAAAAGAAAAAAAGAAAGTAGCATCTCATTTTTATGAGGATTATCACTGGGCACAGGGCTCCGATGATACAAAATTCTTCATTTGACTTTGAGATATCATTTACATCTCAGAAAATTACCTATTGAACATATAGTCTAGTTAATAAAGGTTTCAAACCCAGTTGAAGAACTTAAGAAAAATGAACAAAGCAAACATAACAGCAAACAAGATGAAACCAACAGTCTGAAACATAAATAATATAATTTCTAGCCATTATTGAACTATTACTTTTGGTAAATACTTTTACTCTCACGTGTATTTTATTTTTATTAAAAAAAGATCATAAGGAGAATTTAGTTTTTTAACCATTCAAGAAATATTTTTGATAGATTTGTGACAGTTGTCATATCAAAATATACTTTTTTTTAAAAAATAATTTTCAAAATCCCCCCCTTTTTTTCTTATTGATTCTAACATTGAAACAGAAAGAAAATATTTTTCTCAGATGCTTTTTCTTTTTTTTTTTTTTTTATTGGAACATTATATTGTAGTTCAATATCTTCTGTATATTTTTTCTGAATTTATTGCAAAATGCTAACTTACTCATTGTTCATGAATATCTGAAGGATGTTTGTTCTTTGAGTTTCTTTGTTTTTTTTTACTTTTCTCTTCATGAAAAAACAACAATTCTTTCATTTAATAATTTTTTAGCTTATGAATAATACATATCCAATATATATTTTATATATTAACTGAAGCTGATCCCCATGCCTCATCTACATTATTGTTTAATAGCTTTAAGAATAAGACCCATACAAAAATCTATTCAGTTAATAATTTCCGGCATATATTACTCTGCTAGAAAAAAAATTCCTTTCGATTTCTTCCATTTTATTATTTAGTCCTGCTCACTAATTTCTTTTATACAATAGTCATGCATACAGGAAGTTGGAGGAGTTTTCACTCACTCGAATCTACTACCACTTCCACCCACGTACACCAGGAAGACATTTAGTAAGACAAATACTTCTGTAACACTATTATTATTTCATATTTTCATCTCGCAATTGTAAGCTAAATATTCTGTATTTACATATAAAATAAGGTACACTCCCTCTCCATACACATTTTCCTTGTGAGGTTTTCATTTTTATACATTTGACCAATCGCTGCATCTTTCTTACCAGAATGATCAATAAAAAATATTGATGCTCATTTTGTCCTTCTTAATCCATACACAATTAAACCGTAACTTAACCAATTTTTATTACTTTTACAAAAACAATTAAAAAAAGAATTTATATTCAATTACATCTTCATTATTATTTTAGATCTTACATTGCAATGTTATTTAATACCTACAATTCGAATATTTAGTGTTCAACTAAATAAAATGTCTATTTCAGTAAAATCGTTCAACTTCGGTTTGTTATTCTTGATTACCAGTCATTCCATTATTCTGTTATTCCATAATCGACTGCTTTACCAAAACATGGCATTGCATTCTTTTAAAAACAGCATTGCATAAATCGTTTGAAATACTGAAATTCATTAGATATTTCATAATATACTGTTTTTAGCGATATCCATCTTTATGACAGTAATACGGTACACAAGTTTGCGGTATGAGTGCATTTGAACTAACAAATTGTTCAGTCGGTTTGTTATTCTTGCTTACCATTAATCAATTGCTTTGTGAAATAAAAATCTTATTTAGAAAAAAATAATTTCTTTACAAAATATAATTTAATTCTGAAATTTAATGAATGTTCCAGTTTCTTAGAAAATAAGTTGGCCATTTTAATGAATTTTTGAAATTTAATTTTTCTAGTTTTACATTTCTTTGCTGTACTTCATGTATTAAAATATTGAAAGTTTTGTAAAAAATAATTTACCTTGAATAATTAGAGAAGTAGACATTGAAACAACATTACCTTTACTACCATGCTATGTCTGGTAGAGACAGCTAGTATCTTATACCAGTAGAAGAATACCCGTCCCAGAACGGGTAAAATTAATTCCCTGCACAGAACAGTTTTGCACCACTTTTATGTCTCCTCATAAAAATTAAAATCAAGATATCATGATATTAAACTTTATGTCTAGAGTCCATATTCCAACTGTGATTAAAATCCATTACATGATTTTGATTCTAGAAAATGTCTAAAATTTAAAGCTTAAGCTTAAGGAATCTTAGGAAGAAACTGAAATTCAGGGAATGTTACTTAATTGATCTCTGATTAGTATGGATTAAATTTAATGCAAATCTGATATATTTGAATCTTCAAATGGAAGGTTGTGCCTATATAATGCCTCCTAAAAAACCCTTTAAAATGCTCCCGAAAAGCTTATTGTTAAAATTTCACAAATCAGTTATCTGAATTTTCCCCTTCTTTGCCCCTTTTGCATGAAACTAAATTCAACTAAATATAACCCACATTATAACTCCTTACGCCTAGCAGATGTATTTCAAAATTCATAATGATCGATTAATTAGTTTAGGAGTGAATCCTGTACTTACAAATATATGAACATATACACATACCTAACTTTCTATAGATAGATAATTTTTTCATTGCTAAATCTTCTCTTGCTTCATCGTTGGAATGTTTTGATTTCAGTTAATGAAGAGTTACTAGAAACTCATTCTTTTTTTTATGTTGGACTTTATCTTAAACTGTCATTTGTTATTTGACGCTATGTAATATCTTTTACTTTGGTCAATGATTTTGTTATAAAATGTATAACAAAATATCAACAGACAATGGGTAACGCGACTAAAGAATGGGAAACCAAAGTCAAACTAGAGGTGCGACAATCAAGCATAAGATTAAAGTGCTGGAAGCTCACTAGTGTCTGTTTATGTACAACTGTAGTCACGTTAGAGATTTTGCATACGATAGGCGGTGTATTTTCATACACGCCACTGAAATCTGGAGTCACCTGTTTTGTGAATTGTTTTCAATGCTGCCCAAACTGATACACACGCACATAATGCGTGACCGCTTTCTTTGTGCAGGTAGACCCTCATTATCACTATAGATTTCGGGTTACCTCATGCATGAATAGAAAGAAATGCTGTTGTAATTGATTAATCAAACATGACTGAAACCTTGAATTAAATGTATCCGTGCAATTAAATCTGGGTATCTATTAAAGATTTCAATCCCGAAACTATTGAATATGCATTGAAAAGATTATATCCAAGAAGTACAAGCCTTTATACCCGCGGTTCTCAAAAGGTCTCTTAATAGAGAACGCGGAACGCAAGAACAAGTGAGATAAGCTAATGCACTTCTGACATTTTTTTATGCGTAATATTACGAAGCACCCACAATACCATTCTTGGTTATTGTTATATACACATAATCATATCTAACTTTTATAACCTCGTAATTTAGGTTATAATAAATAATAACTCGAAAAGAAAATGGATGAACTATCAAGGGAAACGTTTAACAGATTTATTAAAACTGAACACAGAATGAAGTAATGAATTATTTTGCCGCTGTACGCGATTGTGATATTAAGTCTGAAAACGTGATCTGTGTTAACTTTTCTTTCTGGGCAGAACTCCATTTCCAAGGGCGATAACTTTTAACTCCCGAAATGGTTCAAGGGAGGTAACTCGTTTTCGTTAGTTGTCCTAACACTAATCTATTATGTTATTAAAAAAAACAGATCGGAAATATATTTAGTGATATCTGTACAACACCAGTGTGAAACTGTCTTCACTAGTCAGTGCCCACTCAGCAGACAGGACCTGTACGTGACTGATTTGTGTCAAGTACAAAATAAATACATTTATTGGTTCAAAGGACATTTTGCCTTGATTTACCTCATGTATTTTCAGTATTGCTAGTAAATGATGAATAATGAACAGATGCAGCAATTATCTGCTTTTGTTGCTTACATTTATATTATCACATTGGTTTCTTATGTTTATTTTTTGTTTCAGTTTAGAATTCTTTTGGGTGTGAATGAAAATTATATTATAAATGAATAGTATGGATTTTATTTAGCATTATCAAAATATTTGACAAATAAAGCATTCATTTTTCCTTAAACCAGTTATTAAAAAAAAATACTATATTTACCATGTGAATTACAATGAATATCAAATAGTAGATAATTTTGTTTTAACACCAAGGTTTCTTGAGAAATCATTTGTTTTAAGGGTTTGACAAGAATAAAAGGGTTGAGAAATGCATGCTCTATACAGTGGAGAAAAGATGAAATCTTCCTGAAGCTTCATGGGCTTTATAAATCACACGCAAACAAAGGGGAGAACTTGAATGAAAGTTCAAAATACAAATGTGATGCTACCAGATCAGGCTGTCTGAAAATACTAGCTTCCTGGCCCAAATGCACCAAACATTGATATTATTGTTTTTTTCCTTTCTCTTTGAAAAAATCGATCATGTTCTACAAAGCCAAAAACAACAATTTTTCTTTACAAAACAACCAAAACAAACAACATGAATAACTATTTAAAGATATAAAGAACTTAAAGCATAAAAACTTTTACCAAAATGACTGTATTCGGCATTAAATAACCAAAAAAGGGTTGATATGCCATAAAACAAAACAGCCATCAAAATACGAATGATCAAGTACTTCAATGGAATATGCGCCGATGAACTTGTTGCTCTGGTGGCCCCTCGACGTAAATACACTTGACCAACCCGACAATCGGCTAGATCCCATCCATCCACTGTGGAGCTCTCCAGATGCCGGAGAGCCTTCTACTCTATAGCTTCTTTCCTCGAGCTGCCAGCCTTTGGAACTCCCTCCCTGCTCCCCTGACTATACTGACATGCAGAAATTTAAAACGAATGTGAACAAACATCTCGATGACCCCTTAAACTTTCACCCTAATTCTCAGTATCTCCTTTGGTCTACAGTGGCCACTTTCCTTGTTTGGGGTGAACTAAGTTAAGAAAAATAAATAAATAAATTTAAAAAATTACAAATAAACCACGATAATATAATGATTAAAATGTAAAACCATTTATTGAGAGAAAAATGTTTGAGGATTTCACAGAGTTGTATTAAAAATCAGAAAAGACAGGATGAAAGAGAGGAAGAGTATAGAAGTAAAGAATGGGAAGAAAATATAACCAATAGATCAGGATAATGAAGTGGTTAAAATTTAAGATTTATTGAGAAATATGTGTAAGTTGCGTTTACATTAGTATAAGAATTTCCACGTTAGTTAAATGTTTCTTCCGCTCGTTTTATGTAAGTGAAAAGTGAGATGTATGTATGAGTTAATTAACGGTAGCAGTTTAGCTATGCCACTAGATTTCTTGCTTGTTTGCATGTGAAAGATGTTAACAGATTTTTCATTAAGTGGATGATGATGTTTTTTTCTTCTATGTGGCTGGTTTATGTGTGTGATGCTGATGCTTGGCATCTGGTTGAGTTTCATATAGCAGATTCTAGCTGAGTTAAAGCTGCACAGATTTGTTCGCTTGTCTTCCAAAACATGACCGTTTTGTGACTTTTGGCTGTCTGTGCTTTGAGTCTTAGTCTCATCTCCGCCCAGATGATCCCAATGATAAGATAACATGTATTAATCACTGACAGCAAGGTAGGCGGTGAGATCGGGGAAAACAAAATTGCTTACAACTTTTTTCTCTTATTTTAATAAAATTTATGTTGTTGTACAAGACTTGAGTTAGATTCCCAGCTCACGATGTTATAATCATTTAAAAAAATTTTTTTATTTCCTTCATATTTTAATTAAGTTCTCTTAATTCATAGTTCCATGCATAACACAGTGACATAAGAGAAAATCAAGACAGAGCCCAACGTTATTGGCTGTAAATTGGCAGATGAGTGGAATTAGCGAAACAATGAAGATTTCATAAACAAATAGTCACAACGGTCGGCTATTGTCATAGTTTCCAACAAATTAATGCTAAGAATTACATGGGAATGAACAATTACTTGCGGGGATAAAATGTGGGAGTACACAGATGATAAAGGGCAAAATATCAAATTGAAAGAAAGCATAAAAAATATCAAGGCTGGAGAGCAACATGTTGTGTAATAGGTGTGACACCAAATTTAGTTCTGCCTAATGAACATTGAATTGTATTGGTCAAGGAATAGAAATACAATAAAAATATGAGAAGTGAACAAAATGGCTGTGGATTAAGAGTGGAGTTCATTGTGATCTAATGAAATAATAAAGAAAAACCACGTCTTTCTCATGGGAGGTGTATAGGTCTACACGCATACCACTGCAGTTACTGTATCAACTCATTTTTAATGAAATGAACTTTCCAATAGCTGCTATAATTCTATTTCACAAACGAGTGAGGATTTATTTTGTGAACCATTTCATCTCTCCTGATTTTAATTGGTCACTTAATAACTAACGTAGAGGTGTGTGTGTGTGTGGAGGGGGGGACACCATTTGTATATATATTCGTTGATGGGAATCAAATAGATGCTAGTTTTTGTTGTAGGTGTAGTGCACATGCATTTTGGTACTACTCCAGATAATGCGCCTAATTTCCGTGACTGCTCGGCCGCAGCGATTGGGCAGATTGCGGAAGCGTCCGAGAGCTGCCGAGTCGAAAACGAGGCTGTAAACAAAACTGAAAACAAAAAACTGTTGCGCAACCCTCAGCGATTCGGAGGGCCAGGGCATACAGTGGAAATAGACAAGTCTCTATTCAACCGCCAGAAAAAAAACAATGTTAGACGTGTTCTCCAGCCGCTTGTCTGGGTCTTCCGGGGGGGGGGGGGAGATACGACCCCGCAGAGAAGGGTTAGGGTTTCCTGGTGGCAGTGCCTAACATGAATGCCGAAACCCTAACCTTTCCAATAATCAAACAGTACGTCGTACCTGGGACCACACGGTAGTATCCAAGGCGCATTATCTGGAGTAATACCTGCATTTTAATTAGTGAAACTTTGATAGTTTCTGATGTTGTTGGTGTGACAAGAATTCCTTGTTGCAAGTTTGTTTTTTTTTGGTTTTTTTTTACAGGTAGGGTAATTAGTCTAAAGAATAACAGGAGAAATGGGTAAACTTTTCTTGAGTTTGATAGTTGTATGTATGTTCAGGGCGTTTTTTTCTGGCATTTAAAATAAAATATTTAGTGTGTCTTATAGTTTTCTGCCAATTTTCAATTTTCTTCTGTTCATTAAGGTGTGTGTGTGAACTGCATATTCTAAGAGTCTGTAAATAAAAAGTTATTCTAAGACTTGTCTTGAATTTGCTCTTCCTTAATCCATTCCATATATAACTACATGTTCATTTCATACTTTCAAAGCAAATCTCAAGTATTAACATTATTTATGTGTCTGCTTTACCCCCCCCCCCTCCCCGCTACACACACACACATTGAGTGATATACATGGATGTTGAGCAGTTTGACGGTTCTGCTATATGAATTCTCTCTTGGTGCCATACGACCATGACCGACTTTTTGCTCAAACTTATGTCTGACTTTTTGTTTCTTTTGTCTTTTGATAAATGAAGACAAAATATAAACTATTCACTTGAGTTTGTATTTGTGGAGTTATTCACTTTTTCAACACACACACACACACACACATATAGTTTGAATTACCTACTAGACGCTATCCTCAAGTGTCTTCAGTCGCTCTGTAAAAGGGTTTGTCAAGACAACCTGACATGAGGATACTTCCCCCTACAAGTAAACCCTGACTAGATATTCAAAATAACATAGTATTAGAAGCCCAAATAAGATCTCGGCATGGCTATACACTGGCGCATATAAGGAATGATGTACCTTCTCTAAGTAATGTTACATCGAGTAACAGCATTTTGCTGGATACTCCACCAGACTAGATGAATTTTTGTCCTGGAATCCGGTAAGAAGAAGAAACTACAAGAAAGATATACTATAACATAGTTAACTGGTCAATTCAGGAGAGGAAATGTAATGTTCTTAACTTCTTTACTAACTCAACGTTTTACAAGTAAAGGAGAACTTTAATGGAATATTCGAATATCTATATGTCTTATATAGAGATCAAGTGTTAGCCCCATGAAGGGGCCCCCCTTGATTTCTGAGAACTTTGTCTGACGTAAAATGAAACATTAGTACAACAGAAATATAAGATTAATTTTATGAAGAACATTCTATCAATGAAAAGGGAGCATAAATAATGAGAAAAAAATAAAATCTCTTAAAAGCCTATTCGTCTGACCCTCTTCAGAAGAGAAACGTCAAAAATGCTAACATGAAAATTAAGAGAACATGTTGAAGATATGAATTGAGAGATAAGTGGGAGAAAAAACAATTGCGGGTGAATCTCAATGATTAGAGGGGTTTAAGTTGTGAAAAATCTAAAACTTATGCTTCAACTCTTTTTGTCTATATAGGCTAGGTCGAAAGGTGTTAATGATAATCGCCTCAAGAATATTAAGATGAAGGCTCAATCTAGCACTATGTAAAATGGAGAACTACTCATCAGAATACTTGGAACAGGTATTTCTACTAATAAAACGGTTACCAATGGTAGATTCATGCACCTGTAAACTCCAGATGTACTCAAAAGATTGTGTTGGGATATTCTCATTTCTAACCTTTGAGTAGTCTTGCCTACATAGTCAGCTTCACACTGAAAAAGAAATTTATAACTTGCAGAATTCTTTTGAATGGTAGGCAAAACATCCTTATGGAAAGAAGAAAAGGTTTGGTTTGTGTAAACGACTCTCAGCATTAGATGGGAAACGCCATTGAGTAGATCTTTTCCATAATGAAATGGTTGTCAGGACCTAACCATGGAAATTTTAAATATATTGGACAACAGGACAGGCCAATAAATCTTGTACTATTGAATCTAGTAACTATACGTTCTATAGTCCTTTTCATATTATTAATGGGAAATTATCAAGAAAAATATAATTTTTCCTTCTGTGTACATTCTTGAGTGTGTGCTTAGGTCATGTGTTTGCTTAAGACTGGTATGGATGAACTTAATGGCAGTTCGTTGAAAACGGATCTACAGGCGCCTCTCCTGGAGTCTATCGATATTGTCATGATCAACCTCAAGAGAAAACCTAATGGAAATGGAAGGTTCAAGCAATCATCTGTAATTACAGTGAAATTAACAAAGGGAGAAAACAATTGTAAGATTTGTCATTATGGTCCTTTGTAGGAGCTTCTATTTTATTCAAGAGTTGAATAAAATAACACCTCTTAGGTCATACAGACTGAAAGCTTGACTTGTCAATGTTTTTTGTTTTTTTTAAATGTAGTTCACTCCAAACAAGGCAGGCCGCCACTGTAGACGTAAGGGGCTACTGAGAAGAAAGAAAAGGGGAGAAGGTTGGGGGGGTCAACTTAAACTGGGATCTGCACAGCAAGATGTCTGTTTACATTAATTTTAAATTTCTGCATGTCAGTACTGACGGGGAAACAGGGGGCAGTGAGGGAGTTCCAGAGGACAGCAGCACGAGGAAAGAAGCTGTTTGAGTAGAAAGCTTTCCCGCATCTTGGGACCTCCACAGTGAATGGATGTGATTTAGTTGATTATCGAGTTGATCTAGTGAATTTATGTCGAGGGGGCACTAGAGTAACCAATTCATCAGAGCATAATCCATTGAAGTATTTGTAAAACAAGCACAAGGATGCTACATTGCGGCGATGGGACAGGGACTGGAGCTTGGTTGACAGTGAGGGACCTATTAGGTTTGCGTAAACCAAACAAACGACACACACACTATAGATCTATGTCAATCCAATTACATGATCAATCTGAATTCCAAGAATGTAACATAACAGATTGTGTGCGATCGTTTCAAAGAGCAATTGTTTTCATTGATATCAGATCTCATCTTAAGCACAGGGAATTGACACAAAAAATTAAAAGAATATATACAGCATCAATGGAACAGGATAAAACATCCTCAATTATGCAGCAACTTATACATGTTGAAGGGGAGTAATTTCTTGTATATCTCAAATCAAAACACAGCAATTGGAAACATTATTTAGTGATGCCTAGGGGATACAAGGTTGAAAGTACCGGACGCTGTATTACATGTTGGGAGTGGCACATCACAAGAAAGAAACAAAACATCTATCATTTTTTTTTATACAGAATATTGACGTCATAAAAATGAAAAATTGTTGACATATATGATCAAACAATGAGAAAAGGTTAAAAGGTTGTTAAGTTGAATTATCAGTGGTAAAGCCCTTGGCCAAAAGGTTAAGCAAAGAACCAAATTATAAACTAATTTAAATAGATTAGAAGTGTAAGAAAAGAAATTTTAAATATTTATTAAATGATAAACTATATGGTAAACTAATCCACAGTCAGTTAAGGTTGTGGTATAAATTGCAATTTTTGTTATTAAGAATTAAAACAACAATCCCAAATAGCAATGGGAAATTGAAGTTTAGAGATCCAATATAGTTTTCATAATTATTGGAACTCTAGGTAGGGGCTGGATCTGTAATAATCCCTCCCTTTAACAATAATAATAAATTAAGCAGCAATAAAATTCAAATTTGAACTTTTTAAAGATTTTTCTGCATTAAAGTTCACATCCTGAATCAAACTATCTGTTCATAATCAAACATGATTTAAATTATACTTATTTTTAGCACAACTGAATCTTAGAAAATATATTTTTTTTTAAAGTAGAAAGAGTCTTGACTTGAATATCGGAATCTCAGGTAGCTAAGTTTAAATTTGTTCTGCCAGTTCAGAATTGGCGTTGTACATCATTTTTATTTAGTTATTTGTACATGTCTGAGAGGCTTTGTCTGTCTCTCTGACGGTCTGTCAGGCTTCAGTTTGAAATAGCATTTTCAGTGTTAGAAAACATGGGCACATCTTATTTTGGATGCATCGCTATAAGAGGCTCTCGAGGTTGATTCGTCTCTCATGCTTAAGATTGAAATAACATTTTTCTTGGTCTATCGGGCTTAGTTATTTCAATCATTTTTTATGTTACTCCACTTTTAAAATGGTTTTCTTTTCCATTTAAACAAAAGAATTAAGTAAAAATATTAAAGTAAAACAAATTTTTCAAAAAAATTCTTTATAAAAACAAACAATTTCTGTAGTTAGTTTAAAATTCTCTGATGTTAAGGCAACAAAATCTAAAGTCACAAGCTGCAAACTGGTCTTGCAAATCTTTATTCTCATGATTGTAGACTCATGAGTATGTATCCCAAACAGAAATGTTATTTTTATTATATCTAAAAACTTTTGATATCGCCACATGGATGTTTGTATCTGGAAATCAAAACTTTGTCGATAGGCCTCCAATCGTGCATCTCAGCTGTGTTATAAAATGGCATGTGGTATAGAACACCACAGAATCATATTGACTAAATTGATTATAATTTTTTTTACTTGATTTCATAAATATCTTTTGGAAGGGAAATAAAATGAAACCGGAAAATATCAATTATTCAATGTTTTACCTACAACATTTGTCATTTTTTTTCATTGCAGAATAGAGGACATGGTCTTGATATGAATGTAAGGCAAGCGTGGGAAAGAGGATATACGGGAAAAGGTGTTGTTGTCACCATTTTAGATGACGGAATAGAAAAAGATCATCCAGATCTTCGAAAAAATTATGTAAGTATTTTTCTTTAAGTTTCATTTATTCCGTTGAAATCATTTTCTTGAAATTTATCATCACCGTAAACATCCTGATGATATTACCATCTTTTCCGAAGCGGGGAAAGTTCTTGTCTGGGATGGCAAGAATTGCATCATCATTGGTTGATTTCCTGCAAGGATGAAAGCTTTAAAATTTCAAAATAGGCAATCATAGAAAACATATTTCAGCCTGTTTCTATTGAAACTTTTGGAGTTTCCGATCTGAGAACAATTGTTTTCTGTGTGACCTTGGTTGAAGAGCTGGCATTTAAAAACGGGAAGATAGGCAGCATCATCAGGGCAAACTCCAGCACCATCCTTGTTACGAGAAAAGAATATCCGTTTTAAAAGAGAAAAGAAACAAATGTGGAAGTAAAAATTGATTTTTTTTTTCCTAAACGAACATCTGTTTTATTATTTATTAGATTTTTTTTTTCTTTGATAAATTCAAGTTGAAAAAAAACCCCCACTCTTTTAGTAAATAATTTTGTTTATTATTCACTGTCAGATTTAAATGGGAGTCAAATATATAATGAACAAAATTACTACATGAATCCATAGTGCAATGGATAAAGTCATTGATAACAATCAGTTCTATGTGACAGTTTTTTGGAGCTTGAAGGTTTAATCCTTGTTACAGTCGATAACCATAATTAATAACACAATAATTAACATTTTAACCTGATTATGGTTGATGGAACAAGAACAATCTACCCACATTGATTAAATAAAGGGTTCAGTTTAAAATTTTGTATTGGTTTCAGAGTTCTGACAGAAAGATTCTCAAGTTCAAAAAGATGTACTTGAAGAAGTTTGCAGGTTACATCGACCAAAAACTTTTGAAAATGACCAAGATAAGAATAGTAGTTTGAATAATCCAAAATGTTTTGTATTGAAAATTTCTGTAAATTGGCTATAATTTGGGCCAAAAGTAAAATTTTATTTTATTTTTTCATCAAATTATCTTCAAAATGTGTTAGCAGTTACAAAAAAAAATAAAAATGGGATATTATTGAATTTTTTTTAACTATAGTAAAAACTTCCTATTAAATAATTCTAGAAAAAATTTTTTTTTTTTTTTGCTAATTTCTATTACAGTATAAGATAAGTGGACCCCTGTATTGTAGTCCATGTATAAAATGGACGTTAAACTGAATATGATCAAATTTATTGGCAAGCCATGTAAAAAGACAGGAGATGGGTACATCTATATACCGTCTGAATGTTTGTCTAAGGCAACTTTAAACCTGGATACAGAAGGCATCATCACTTCCTTCTTTTGTAGGTTGTCTATGGAACAGAAAATACTGCCTTTCTTCTATTGAAACAAAAGCGCTATTGTACCATTTTTGCTAGGTCCTGTGGAGATCACGACTTGTAGATTTAAATTCCCGTTGATGTTTTACGCCAGAATCACATCCCCTCGCATCCTCTGCTGCTTAATTGAGGGGTAATCACACAAAGATCAGTGCTGTCTTAAACTATTTGGACGTCTTCAGGCTGATCACAGCTTCTGACAGCTTGATGATGCGTCCCCAAATGACCTCTAGGGTAAATTTTAATTGTAGCATTAACCCTCCTCGTAAAATTGTACTCCTATTGGTCCTTACGGGATCATCTAACTCAACCTTTTTTTAACTCGTGAACCCTTTCATTATGTATCAGAATGCTATTTCCTCCTTTCCAAAAATGTCCAACTCAAAATGTGCATTCATACTAACAATAATGACTAATACTAACGATAAGTACTAATATTAACGATAATGACTCATACTAACGATAACGACTCATACTAACGATAACGACTCATACTAACGATAACGACTCATACTAACGATAACGACTCATACTAACGATAACGACTCATACTAACGATAACGACTCATACTAACGATAACGACTCATACTAACGATAACGACTCATACTAACGATAAGTACTAATACTAACGATAAGTACTAATACTAACGATAAGTACTAATACTAACGATAAGTACTAATACTAACGATAACGACTCATACTAACGATAACGACTCATACGACTCATACTAACGATAACGACTCATACTAACGATAACGACTCATACTAACGATAACGACTCATACTAACGATAACGACTCATACTAACATAATAGCATTTAATACAAACGCTAGCAGAATGAAAATTCAACATGGCATTTCAGTAGTGATGGGCGATGCACACTGTGTTTTTTGAATCCAGTTTGTGTTTGCTAATCTTTAATGCCAATCCCCTCCCCACTGCAACTCTAAAATTCCCTCCAGAGGGGGTAATTCGTCCCTGGTTGAGAACTACCTATCTAACTGCTACCCTGTTCAGTCTTAGACAAACAAGCTTCCTCTTTTACTCTTGATTTTATATATAAAAATGCTGCTACAAATTTGAAACACCGTTCATCGGGCGTGATTACAGTTTTAGTGGCAAGCATGTTGCAAAGAACTTTAATTTCTTCCTTCTTGTGCCGAGCTTCAGGTGGAATTTCAATTAACAGAGTTTCTTTCCAAAAACTTACCTGTTGAACACAGTACTACGGGACTGCTTCCCTTCAAACTACAATGTGGTTATCTTAAAATCTAATGTCATAAACCGTCCTTATGAGTAATTAAATTGTTCATTCCATTCATCATTTTCAATCCTCTCATAATATTCTTCATCATTAAACTGACAATTCATTCATCTTATTAACTCTTATCCTTGGGTAGTTTTTAACTTTGATAAGTGATGACTCATTAGTAATAAAAAAAAAATTAAAAAATAAAATAAAAAAAATGTTCTATTGTGATTTGAGCTGAATAATTGTGATGCACAATTTTGAATTTTCAAAAATGTTTAAAATGTATCCTATTATATCAAATACCCACGACAGTCATAATATTAGAACACCGTTGGACCTTTTGATAAGTGCAAAAGTTTAAACATCCAAATACTTTGATGGCCATTTTTTTTTTTAAATTTCAGTAAAAATAGAACTTACACAACTAAATTTCTGGACTGGATGTCGATTTTTTTAATGTTTTTCAGTCATTTAGTGTGTCTAAAAATGGTCGCCGTTTGTTAAATTTTAAGAATAAACATAAAAACTTAAATTTGTATAGATCAGCACTGTATGACATTCTTGACCGGCTTGATTCTATTGGCATTGGTTTCCTCAATTCTTTCTGGAATCAGGTACTTACAGGAAAGATGATGTGAAGGTTGCCAACATCCATAAATGAAAGTGGTGCTATGAAATAAAAAAAAACTATTCGAACTTGGCACACTCAGGTCATCAATCGGCATCATTATTCACTTCAACATGGCCACCTTTCAAAATCAACAAAATCTTGTGAAATTTAACTGTTCAAATTTCACAAAAGTAAACAAATTTAGTTGGAGAGTGAGGGGGGGGGGGTCATGCACCCTTGAGAACCTCCTTATATATAACAAGAAGAATACCCAGCTCAGGATGAATAAAATTAATTACACAAACAATAGTTTTGCACCACTTTTATGTCCCCCTTACAAAGATTAAAAATCAACATACATATCTAGTCAACCTTATGTCTAGAATTATTTCAATTTTGATCAAAATCTATTACATTATTTTGATTCTTGAAAATGCCTTAAATTTAAAGCTTAAGCTTAAAGAGTCTTAAGAAGAAATTGAAATTCAGAGAATTTTGCTTGAGTCTAATGACTATGGATCGAATTTTATGCATATCTGATATATTTGAATTTTCATGCGGTCTAAAACCCCTATAAAATCGTCCCCAAAAACCCTGAAATTTGGATAATATTTATTAATTGATGTCTAATGTCTATTATTAAAATTTCACAAAGATCGGAGGTATCTGAATTTTCACAAAATGATTTCACCCCCTTTTTACCCCCTTTGCATAAAACTAAACTTAATATAGCCCATATTACAACCCCTTATTCATAGCTGCTGTGTTCCAAAATTCATGATGATCAGTTAATTAGTTAGAGTGAATCTTGCACATACAAATATAGAAACATATACACATACCTCACCTTATGTAAATAGAGATTTTGATACGCACACCATTATGATAATAGAGAGAAATGATGTCACAATTCTTTCAATGCTAACAGTAAAATTACGTTTTTCATATGGGAAAAATAAATTTTACTATTTTTATACTAATTTAAAATTCAGTTGTTTTTTCCTGTGTTTTGTTTGGAAAGTAATTAACCTAATTAAAATGTAATTTTTAATTTTTCAACTAATTACCGATTTAAATTACATAGCTCATTGGATTTTAATTCGGTTAGGTTTTAAAGAAGAAAAAAATTGTTAATATTCTAAGAATTATAGGAGATCAAATTGTCTTATAACACTAACAGGAAACAATAATGATTTCTTCTTTTATTATCTAAATGAATAAATGCAAAATATTTTCTTCTTTATCACTACTATATTATAATCAAAACAGGTTTTATTTACTCCTCCCCAGGAGTTAGGCACAAGGCCAGTTTTATCTTACTCCCACAAGTAAGATGTGACCCAAGATCGGGTCGAGAAAGTGGGGTTTGAAAAGCCAGCGCTCGAGAGGTGAGCACTCTGGCCATTTAAAAATTGCCTGGGCAGCCCCGTCGGCATTCCCCGGTAGGGGCGCCTCAGACAGTAAGCAATAAACTTACTCCACCCCAAAGAGAGAAGGCAAAGCCTGGGAGGGTGGACCTCCTAGAACTGCACAGGACAGGCGTGCAGTATCCATCGGAACAGATACTACACTTTGATCTTAGCCAAAAGGAAACAGGTTTTATTTACTCCTCCCCAGGAGTTAGGCACAAGGCCAGTTTTATCTTACTCCCACAAGTAAGATATGACCCAAGATCGGGTCGAGAAAGTGGGGTTTGAAAAGCCAGCGCTCGAGAGGTGAGCACTCTGGCCATTTAAAAATTGCCTGGGCAGCCCCGTCGGCATTCCCCGGTAGGGGCGCCTCAGACAGTAAGCAATAAACTTACTCCTCCCCAAAGAGGGAAGGCAAAGCCTGGGAGGGTGGACCTCCTAGAACTGCACAGGACAGGCGTGCAGTATCCATCGGAACAGATACTACACTTTTCTTTTGAAATACTATATTTATAGTCAAACAAAGTTGCAAATACAAACTTTTGTTTATCGAATTTGCATAATTATATTTTTAAACAGTTCAAAATAAATAATTGTTTGCTGTTATTTGATTATAATTTGATTGTCCTATTTGCTTATATATATGGAATAGTTTTGGCGATATTACTAGTAATTCATTAAAGTGATCACAAAAAATCGAAACCATGTTCATTAATTTTCAAAGGACGTGAGCCCCCCCCCCCCTCCCTCCTACAAGGGGAATAATTTCTTTAGACAAATTATTTATTTCAAATCCCCCTCCACCTCAACAATCGACAAGTTTTTAAAAAACTTAACTAATTATTTTTATAAACCTCATTTTTAAAGTGTAGTTTTTCCTAAAATAGCAGCATTCATTATAACTAAACGTTTTAAAAAATATTTTATTATTTCAGCATTTAATTTTCATAGTTTTACATTTTCTGTGAAAAATAAATAACAAACTTATTGTTTAATGTTTCGTTTACAAACCGCCATTTCACTATTCTGTCCAAATTACAAAAAAAAAAAAAATCATAGTATAAGTGTAGATTAACATCCTCTGTTAAATCACTCCACAAAACAAAAAAATAGATTCTTCTTTTTTAGGCGATTACGTATGAACATCCTTAAAAACTTGGCAGAAAGATGAAAAAAAACGCTTATTTTCGAATTTAGAGTAGGGATCAGTTTCGTATACACATTTTATTAAAAATGATCCTCTCACTTCCGGACCATTCTAGCGTTTTAGGGCATTTAACTAAATTATTATTTTTTACTATGGGAGCTAAATTCGTTACGTTTTTTTGGGGAGGAGGGGTGGATGGGTCTATTTTACATGTGGTTTTGTGACCTTGCCACTCGGACTTAGGGTTAGTGGTTAAAATATTTTTATTAATTTTCCTAAAAAGTTGGAATGGCCTGGAGATGGAGCATCATTTTATGTTAAATATATATGAAACTGATCGCCACTCTCTAAATTTTAAAATGTTTATTTTTCGTCTTTCCGTTTTCTAGTGTTCACTCTTCACACGTAATCGCTTAAAAAAAGCTGAATTTCATTTTGGAGGTGGGAGACTTAGCGGCGGCTCTTTAATCTTGTATATTTTGTTTTAACTATATTTTTTATATATTGTTTTAACTATATCTTTTTAATTTTAATTATGAGCAATTGAAAAAAAGACCTCCTCTAATCTTTCTAAATTACAAAAAATATTTTTTTCACTATTTATTAAATCTTTTTTCTGTCTTTAAAAATAAAGGCGAAAGCACAAAGATAATATTACTTAGATAATAATATGAAATTGTTTTATTTGACCAATCGACGTTCCAGTCTTTCATTTATTGATTTCATTATATAACCAGTTTTTAATGGGGAATTCATTTTCATTTTTATGCTGTAACAAAATAAAATTCCTCGACTTTGAATATCTTAAAGACCATATCAATTAACCTTTTTCTTTTTCTAATAAATAAAATTTTACTATGTTCATGCACAGTAAATTTCCCAACATTAGAATATATCAAATAATACTACAACAATCATATTTTTGTTGTTTTCCTCCAAATTACTAAAATGTCAAATGGAAATTTTTTTTTTTTTTTTCTGTAAAGAAAACTATTGTTACAGTAATTGCTGCCCGGAGTGCGCATTATTTTTGCTAGTTATTAATATAAAGCAGTTAATGTATCATTTCTGTAATAGTAAACAAGTACACAATAACTGAATCGACTATTTAAATATGCATTCAAATTTTATTTGAATGTTGTTTAATAGTAAATTTTACTCGTGTTTCAAAAAGGAAACCTGCACACATGAATGCTTATTGAAGCTGTAACAATCTAATGAAAACAAGTATTATTTTTTTACAAATACACTCTATATTGATAGAATTGTGTGACCACTTCTCGTGTGTCTCTGTTTCTCGCCTGGACGTGACTTACACATTATCATTTTTACTTACTATTAATGGAATATTGTGTAATCAAAAAAGCAATGGCATTAAAACAAAACGATTTTAAAAATCCTATTTAAAAAAAATGCATTTCGTAAAGTCAACAATTTTAATGTTTTTTTAATAATTGAAAAAAAAGAATGAATTACTTCGTGAGTCTTTGAGATTTGAAAGAAATTTGGAAGCACTGAAACTGTCGAATAGAAAGTTATTAATTCTTATTAAATCCTTCGAAAGTTCTGAAAGCTATTTACATCCAATAGGTTAACAAAATTAGTTTAGTTTTATGACAATTTGGTTCAATTAATTAATCACAAAATGATATCTTAATAATTAAATTTAACTTTTCTTTTCTTTTTTTTTTTTTTTTTTTTTTTTTTTTAGAAAAAATGTTTAAATAAAAATAAAGACTCCTAGGTAACACCGGATGGGTACAGCTAGTTATATAATAAAACTATTTGTCAGTTATCTTTTTTTTTGGGGGGGGGGGGGGGGGGGGTGCTAATATTTATTTTCTATTGATATATTTTTTTTTACATATCAATTTTTCTTATCAATTTACAAAAGTATTTAAATAATTTAAGCAGCATAATTTGTTTAGTTTTCTGCTTTCTTTCTTTCTTTATATATATATATATATATATATACATATATATATACTGGCAAAGAAGCCCTGCAAATTTAGGGAATTTCTTTTTTTTAATCCCATTTTTCTTAGTTTAGCTTCGTTTTCCTTTAATTTTTATGAAAGGATCACAATGAATTTATTTTTAAATACCTGGAATACTTGTCCCAGTTTCTATTCATAATACTGGGACCCTTTAATAAGTTCAAATACAATTTTTTTTAAATACTTCTATGTGGCAAATTGCATGAAAATCAAACACAAACTGAATTTTGGGGCAGCGAGAATGATTATTAGTTCCCATTAAAGGATCATAACATTACTAAAAAATGTTCAAAATCAGTGTATATTTTCACTCTGATTCAAATCTCATTAAAATCAAAAGTAAGCAAATTTCAGTGGATGGTTTCATGTTTTCTCGAAACACCTGACCCCCTCTTATTTATGCGCATTTTTGAACATTTTAGGCATACCATTAGTTTTCTTGTGGAAAATTACATCTGATTCACTGCTCTCAACACTATTTGATAGAGCCGTATTCATTTCATTTACAGAACAAATATACTTTCTCTTTTATATTGTGTGTATGTATGTATGTGTGTATATATATATATATATATATATTTATTATTTGAGTTTAAAACATGAAATTAAATTTGAGACAAAGTGGAATGTTTAGTTTATGGAATAGTGGATACACATGAAAACAAACTGCTACTTCTATTCATTTAACGTCATTTTTCCTTTGTTCAGAGGTCAGACATTTTCTGATATTACACACGCAATCTCACTCTCCACTTCTTGTGGGTCATCAGTCTCCGAATTCCACTCTGCGGTTTTGTTCAATCACTTGCCTTAAAGTTGTCCTTGGCTGGCCAACCTTCCTGCGATTTATAACATTCATGCTTCTGCAACGATTTATCCAGGAGTATGAACGTTCCACATGATCATACCAGCGTAACCCATTCATCCTTTGGAGAACCTCCATGATGGGCAAGTGTAATGCTTTCAGCAAATCCTCTCACCTGATGTGTTGGATTTGGTCAGATTTCACACTCCAGATCCATATGATCATGGATCTGTTATTACGCTGCAAATGGGCGAGAGAAGACTGGGCGAGGGCCCAGCATTCACTACCGTAGATCATGGCGCTCCTGTCACAGCCACTATACAACTTACTCCGGATGTAGACAGGGAGAAAACGTGATGTTATCAGAAGCAACAACTCACAAAATTTTGCCCACGCTGCCTTTACGTTTGTGACTGTATTGAGTTCACATCCACCACCTGCACTCAACATATCTTCTAGATAGCAGAAAGAGTCTACTACCTCCAGGGTATTATCATCTAGTGCCATCTCTGTGAGGTCGACTGTCAATAGGATGCACCTGGCGCATGCATCTCCTATACTTGAACTAGTAGAAATAGTAACAGAGGCACATCTCCAATCTTAAGATTACGGTCGTTTTACTTGACCAAAATATTGGTTGCCTTTAGAGATGTTTGTTATTTCTACTAGTATTTTTTTTATTCATGCTTATCTACTATTTCATCTACTGAAAATTCCATATATATGTAGTATAATGTTGTTTATTTAGGAGAAATGACCAGAGTACTCAATTACATATGTACAAGCATATCATTTTTTATTAGAAATAGCACTATAAATTAGTTTGATCATCCATCGATACCTGTGGTTTCATGAAAACACTGGAAATCCGGCCTGTAACGCAAAAAAAAAAAACCCACTAAGCGTGACTGCTCAGAGATATATAATAATAATAATCTATCTATCTATCTATCTATACACACAATATTTTTTTTTTAAAATAAATATTAAATTATTTATACCTACAGACGCTAGCGTTTCAAGCTTATTTCTCTCATCAGTGCAGGAAAGTAACAATTTCAGACGGTCGGGCGATGTGGACCCAGTTCAGTCAGGCTAGAATCTACAAGCAGTCGCCATATCCACTCGGCCACCGGAAATTGTCACGTGATTAAGGGAAATTAAGATCTATTTGTACCTAGAAGCGGGCACTGACAGAAGATGTCGAGAGTGTTTGACAAACGTATTCGGAACTTTGCTGATATATATATATTATAAGAATATTCGTCTCAGGATATATAAACAGAACAGTTTTGTACTACTTTTATGACCCCATACGAAGACTAAAATCAAGATATAATGATACTTAACCTTATGTCTAGAATCCTTATTTCAATTTTGATCAAAATTCATTAAATGAATTTGTTTCCATGAAATGTCTAAAACTTACAGCTTAAGCTTAAGGGCTTCTTAAAAAATTAAACTTCAGGGGATCTATGGCTCAAATTTAATACAAATCTGAAATATTTGAATTTTCAAATAAGAGATCATGCCCTTTAACCCTTTAAAATGCTACAAAAATACTGAAGTTTGTGGAATATTTATTAAGGTCGAATACCTGTTAAAAATTTCACAAAAATCTAAGGTATCTGAATTTTTTACAAAAGATTTTGACTCTCTTTTAACCCCCTTTGCATAAAACATGAAAATAAATATAACACATATTATCCACACTTACTCCTAGCAGCTGTGTTCCAAACTTCTTAATGATCAATTAATTAGTTTTAGAATGAATTCTGTACATACAAATATATAAACATATACACATACCTAAATTTATATAGAGATATAAGCAGGAACAAAAAAATCTCATAAATTTGGATTATTCGGACTATTGTTCTCATTTTTTATGTTGTTCTCACAACGGTTCAGCCGATGTAACCTCCAAACTTCTACAGGTGTGTCGTGTCAAACTCGGGAATCTGTATGGAATTTCGACCGGAACACTTTCTTTAATCCACAGGGGTAACTTGTTCTTGTTCTGTCAGCCATGACCGGGTATAAGTTTTAAGTAATTCGTAGCCGTATTCTTAGTATTGCCTGCAATGACTTGTGGCGCAATGGATGTAAGTACAAAGTAATAATCAGTTCTAAGCGAGTCTTCTGAAGGTTGACTGTTCAATCCTCAGTTCCTTGTGAACTCAGTTGATGCGGTTACCAGGTAGTTTGAGAAGCTGGTGGTGAATGCTGGTGCCCATATTGAATTTTAAATAAAACCTCATGTTATACACTTGTTATATTTCAGTAATAATTGCAAGCACTTAATGATATGGAGTTACTTTCCAATCACCCTGTATGTTAGACAAATGTATTTCATGTAAACCTTATTGGAAATTGTAGTTACTGGCTCGCACCTCTTTAAGAGACACAGTCCATCACACTTAGATTTGAAAAAGCATTTTAATAGCTAGACGTGCAGATGGTATGGGTGCAACTTATTTTCAATGTGCGTCCAACCTATTTTCAATGTACGTCCAACCTATTTTCAATGTGCGTCCAACCTATTTTCAATGTGCGTCCAACCATCTCTATAAAACGCTCTGTATGTTGGGCAGTTTGTCACATTTAAATTTTAAATAACATTTTCACCACTAAGCACGCAGATTAGATGAAGGCATCTTAACGTTTTTATTTTGTTTTTGTTCTCTAGTGTAATGTTTTTCTATTGGAATCACAATGTGACTTGAGCTTGCATATGTAAACCAATTTGAAATGTTAAGAGCATTTCTGCTTGTTATAGTCACATGACCACTAATAGGTTTGAAATGGTGAGGTTTATTTGGAAGTAGTCATTTGTTCTACTTGTAAAGAATTGAGATCGTTTATTTTGACAAATCAATATTATTGATTTCTCTTCAAATCTGTGGCAAAACATGCATTAAGACAAATATACTTCATCATGGGCGACATTAGCTTGCCTAAGAATATAGTTTTATCTCTTAAAACAAGATGGGAGTATTCTCAAGATGGCTCTCCTCAACCTGCTAGTTTAACGATTGGCATGGTTTTTCAAACTTAAGTGTGGGAATCAGCTGACAGCTTTTTAGAGGCATGTGTGGATGCATCTAAAAATTATATTTCAAACTTACATATTTAAGGAGAGTAGAAAGTGGACCTTGGGTTTACTTTCAGCAGCCTCGTAACTCTCACTTCCCTGATTTTGTCCTTTAGTCCTCACAATCTATGAGCGATGTTTCTGACAAAGGGGGAAGAATTGCGGTTTTCTGGGGCTGATATTATCTAACACTCATCATTGGCTAGATTTTAACCTTGAAGTAGTATTTTTTTTAGTTCGTTACATCAAGTGGCTTCATGCCTTGTCTGGGGCGACCCCCTCCCCCCCCATAAAAAAATATGACGGACTAAATCATCATTATCATCATTCATTTTATCATCTTCCCCTTGATCAGGAGTCTGACGTTTTGCAGCCGCCTGCAATCCTAATCTCCAAATTTGGAAGTTTTGAGGATTAGTTCCATTCAAATCCCACTGTCTGTTGCTCAAAATGAACACTCACTTAACATTTTGTGAGGGGGACATTTTAAACTGAGGTTAGAACTATCAATTTTTTTTCATCAATGGAGTAACCAGAAACAAATGGCACCAGTTATTTGGCTTCCAACCCGATGTTGCTCATTTTTTCTCTTACTTTCTTTCTTGACTGTTGAAAACACTAATCACATGCCATTGACCATCACTTTTGAAATCCTAGAGTTCAAGATTCGTTTCTGTTTGCTGTCACTCTCTCTCTCTCTGCAATAGGCACACACCAGCTGCGGACGCTTATCTCGCAGTCTCTCCGCACCATCATCACACTAATGAGTAACCATTTATCAAGATTAAAACACACTCAAGGATAAGGGTTAATGATATTATGACAATGTTGAGCGGACCTACAGAAGAGGGAACCAAAATACACACTAGTATGAATTAGGAGTGGGCCTACGAAGGTCAGCGATCAGAGTATCGCGCTAGTGTGAAGTAACCGGGAAAGGCATAGATATCTTCATTAAAACCAAAAACCGATAAAGGTAGACAATGGCGTAGGGCTGTCTAGAATTTCAGCTAAGATTGTCACAGTGTATCGAGGTAGCGATCAATGCATAGAGCAGATGTTGGTCGAGAGAAATAAGACTTGATAGATGAACAGTAATATTGTGGAGTCGGGCATCACTGCATCTGAGCTTGGTTGGAAAGAATGTCACTCTCCGTGGCCATACGAAAGACAGGTGTGATTTGGAATGATAAGGCAACCCAAGCTACTCACCAACGAGTTGATTTTGGTGGATGTAGGTTAAGAGAACTTTCGGCCATGGGTTGAATTACATTTTCTTGGTTATCTACGGACCGAGAATTCTAAACACAACAGTGATAGGGAAGGCACATTCCTTTTCTTTCTTTGTTCTCTGACTAAATTTTATTGGGAGAGAGGGTGGACGTAGATTAAAGAACTTACGACCACTGGTGGAATTACATTTTCTCTGTTATCAGTGAGCAGTGAGAGATGGGAGGGGGTCGATTGAGAATCCTAATTACCCAAGAAAAGAGAATGATGAAGACATTTCTTTTCTTTGTTCGCTGACTGAGTGCTATTAGGGGAGGGTTTGGGCCACGCACAGCTAATCTCAATATAAGACGACGCGTAACATGCTTCAGAGACTCGCTTTTGCTCACCACTGGTGTCTGCATCGGTGGGAGACTGACCTCCCCTTCCTCGGACCTGGTATTGGGGCGTTGCTGGTTGGAGACACAGTTAGAAGAGACTCGTTCTTGCTCGCCCACTGAATCCACATTGCTCTGAGACGCCCCCCCCCCTCGGACTTAGACAAGCTCGCCAAACTAACTATAAATCGTCTATTAACAATTAGAGCGTCGGTCCAAAAACACAGTTCTTGACTTGAAATTATACAAATTTTCTTTTGTTTACTATTCTTTTTACCAAATAATTATTCTAAAAAAACCCAACATCACGAGTTGTTGAAAACTTTTTCTTTCTATTATTTCACTTGTTCTGCTTGAAATGACCCTTTGCTTGACAGCAGTACTAAGTTGTTGACCCAGTCCGGATAATTACTCACTGATCAATCAATCACAACGTGAGAGTATGCTAATCGCTGGACCAGGCTTTTTGACAGCCGCAGCAGCCTTCATCAGAGTGGCAACTTTTCCCCGAACAGTACCGGGTGACTAACCGAACTCAGAAACGGACAAATTAGTGATGTCACCGATGCAGTGAGCGAGCATGTTACATCCTGGTGCTGTGACCAGGATACGGTTACATTCTGATGACGCTGCGGGGGCTACAATATGAATAGATTGTCAGTTCAACGATGAATACTAAAGAATATTGAAACAATATCATTCACTCAAAACATACATCCCAGAAAAGAGAACTTCTCCCTTTATCAAAAACATTGTGTTGCATTTCGACCTTGTGCCATACGTGCAGAAAACCAAGTTGCCATCATAATCGTTAGAAATACATTAAAGTTCACAAATTGTATTCATACCTTGGTAGCTGCAAGTTTTCAGTGCATGCGCTCCTGTGTGATCCTTCCAGACTGAGGGCTTGCTGTTGTGAAATCAATGCGCTTTATTTCCACTTTCACACTAAGTCGAAACAAAGCTGATGGACAGGTTTATTCAACTTGATCTTCCTTCCAAATCACTGACCAGTGGGGGGGGGCAGAGAGAGATCGATAATTACTGTTTAATCGTATTTTTTCAGTCATCTCATTTTTCACATACACACATTGCGTGCTCTCAAACAGACTGTCCTTCTCTCTCACACTCTCTTTGAGTCATGTGATGTCAATCCTTGTTTCTTAATTCTCAGTCTAGTAATTTTTATCAAGTTGACCATGGCTGACCTTTCATTTCCTGTTATTTTCAACTAATTATTTTATATATAAGTGAATCTACTCACCCAATATCTAACAATAGTTCATGGAATGTGAGACCTAAAGGACAAAAGATTGGTAAATCATGAGTTACGAGACTGTCGAAAGTAAATTCAAACTCCACTTTCTACACCATAAATCATCAAATGATGAATATTTAATTGTTTAACTTGTGCAACAATAAAAAAAAATGTCCACTTATTTTTATTTTACAGTTAATTTTTTCTAAGAAAAACAATTTTTATGTATATTTTCGTTTATTTTCAGTGATTTTTTTTTTTTTTTTTTTTTTTTTTATTAAAAAATTTTTTTTTTTTAGATTCATTGTGTGTTGCATTTGTTTGCAGAAGCGTGTTTAACTTCCACAATTAAATATTTTAATTTTTTAAATATCAAAATTTAATTTATATTTAATAGCACAATCTTACATTGTTAAGTGAATATTTTTAAAAGAAAAGATCCTTCCTTTTCTCAGTGGATGAGTTTATTGAAAATGGACTTTCTTTTTTTGTAGGATGGTCAAGCTAGTTATGATGTTAATGATCACGATCCTGACCCAACACCACGCTATGATTATACGAATGAAAACAGGTAAGTTTCTCTACATTTTTAAAATGTTTTAATATAAAACATTTCACATTGTGATATTATGATTTATGCTGCTTTTTTGTTGTTGATGCTAATGTTTGTGCTGGTAATATCATTAAACAAACGATTTATTTAGCCTGCAAGGCGCGGAATAAAAAGGAATACCACAAAGTAAAAGATGATACTTGCAGAGGATTCTAACTTCTGCCTCAGACGAGGGACCATCTAACGTAGGTATCATCTTAGAGCGTTTGACTAACAAGCTGAACATCTAGAGAAAGACAAAATTAAAAAAAAATAAGTCTTGCCTAAGCTATGTGGTAAATCTTATTTTACGTTTCGCAAGCAATGTAACTATATCCTTTTACTGCATCAAGCAAGCAAAACATGGTAAACTTATGTTTAATATTGGAATTTAATTCCAACAGTATATTATGTATTATGCTGCTTTCTGTTCGTTGATGCTAATGTTTGTGTGGGTAATAAAAGATGTATTTAATGATATTAGCCATGCAAACATTAGCATCAACAAAATAAAACGCAGCATAATACATAATATATTGCCGGAATTAAATTCCAATATTAAATCATCATCATCATCTGTTTTACATCATCATCGGTTTTACATCTGTTTTACATTCTGGCATGTATTTAACTAGCCTATCTCTGGCCAGGTCTTTATTTATCCCCCTTTCTCTCAAGTTCATACTTATCACTTCCTCTCGTTTTCCTTGGCCTGCCCCTGTGTGCTGTCCCTGCTACTCTAATTGTTCTACATCTACTAACCCAGGAACTCTCATCCATTCTTTCAATGTGTCCATACCATTGCAGACTCCTGTTATGCATGCATCTCCATATACTGTCCAGATTTCTCTTCGAACAACCCGTACAGAACTTCCTGGACAATGCTTTTAAAACACAAATGAAAAGCAACGGACTCAGTACAGAACTCTGATGTACTCCTACTTTAACACTAAATGTGCTGTTAATTCTAACACGACTTTGAGCATTTCTGTGCGTTGCTTGAACAACCTTCACTAACTACTTGTTTGCCCCTAGTTTACACAAAGCCCACCAGAGAACAGCTCTTGGCACTCTGTCAAAAGCTTTTCTCTTGATCCACAAAAGCAAAATACAGGTTTTTCTTCTTACCAAGGAACTTCTGCATTTGTCTTGGGATAAATATATCACCAGTGGTACTTTGCTCGACATAAAACCAGAATTACATTTCATCTATGCTTATCTGACTTATTTTTTGCTCAATTATTCTTTCAATCACTTTCAGAATCTGATCCATCAACATTAGCAGTAATGTTTTTTGAGATTGAGTTCTAAGGTTATTATGAGTTTGAATGAATTGAACTTGAAGCGTTAATTGAGTCCATAAGGAAAAATATGTATTTCATTGGCTCGCGTTACCTTTTAAAGATTATAGTTTTGCATCAGTTGCCATTTAATACCTAGAGGAAAAGGATTGTTATGTAGAGTCTGAATAGATAGGAGCCTTAGGCCCGACACACCACCTCAGGAGATAGCCACGAGTAACTATTAATTATGGTTACAAATAATTAAGTCAAATAAAATATATAGTTTAATAGCCATTTACTTGCTTCTGTGTGCGATTGAGAGTTCACGCTACTGACCGATACTACAATGCTGATTTCTGATTATACAGAAAACACTGGTTAGCACACACGGCCCCCATTGAGAGGTTATGCAACAAGATTTCTTGAACACTATGAAATGTTATTTACCGATAGGGTTAGTGAAAATGAACACAAAAACAATACACGTATCAACAGTAGGTTCAATCATTCGTCTGTTCAAAAAGTCTTAGGGCAAATTGGTCGTAAACAGTCGACCAAACAGAATACGTGTACAAATAAGTTAAATACAATTTCAAATCAGTGTTCAAATGTCCAAAGGAAAAGCGGTCATAAACATTCTAGCAAGCTAAATCACAATTAATCGCAAATATACAAAAAAAAAAGGAAAAAAAAATAATACATCCTTCTATGTGCAACAAAGACAATGCACGTACACTACCAAAATAAAAACTTCTAACCTCTAAAAAAAAAAATCAAATCAAAATAAAACAACGGCAAATTTTCAGATTGGTGGAAAGAAACTTTGCATAATTTTCCACTTGTAACAAAAGTGTTAATAAGTTATTCTTTTCTTTCTCTCCCTCTACCTCCATGCAGATCGAACAAAAGATACAAACTAGTTTTGAGGTATTTTCTTCCAATTCATAGATTTTAACTTCGCGTTCATAAAAAAAGTTATGGCAAATAGTCAGTCAGGTCAAGGCTGTAAACAGGTTCTGTTCAACGTGACATCACAGTTTTAGCAAATCAAGTCTTATGAAATAGTGCAGTGGTCAGTATAATGACATAAAGAAGAGCAAATGATCACACAAGCTTCCTGGACATTGGTTTGGAAAGCAATGCTTATGGTCATTTGAATTGTACTGGATTCCTCGTCAACTTAACAATGTAGCTAATTTGTGGTAGGTTACCGTGCCTATGTAGGACTTAATCTTGTGAGTGTCGTAGAGGAGAGGGACGAACATTTTTCTGTAGTTGAGAACAAAGTACAGCAGACTTAGCCTTGTCTGATTGTCACGGTCCTTGCAACCCAAACAAAATTATTGAACCATCTGATTCGCTGTTTTCATACAAACTGAGAATACGGCCATGCATCATTTTTAATGAAGGCTGCCTTGCTTGGGGGGAGGGGAGGTGAGGGGGTTGAACTCATAAAGCATAACTTCTTGAATTATATTGCCATTCACTGTTTTTGATCATTTTAATCCAAGTATTATGAATCTTCCATTTCACATAAAGAAAACCATGTGTTTCCTGCTATATAATGACATAAGCCGACCTTTCAGGTTAATTATGATTGTTAAGAATGGATTTGAAATCCTTAGAAGTCAATTCAGTGTCATCATTACTTACGAGAGTAATTTCAACCACTTTTCGGTTTGAGAAGGGAAAAAACAATAATAAAACCTAAATAAACATCGTATTCTATATTTGATGATGATGTAGTATCTGTCCATCTGAAACCGAAACTTTACTATTACATCTATTAATGTACTATTTTATGATTTTTTTAATGCTACATTCAGTTTACTGTACAATTTCAGACTAATATACTATCATTCAATGCTTGATTCAGGACTGGGGAGGCAGTGTAGTATCTGTTCTGTTGTCATGAGACCATCCTCCCAAGCATTACCTTCTACTTGTGTGTGTGTGGGGGGGGGGCATATGTTCATTCATCATTATATCATCCTCTCTGGCATTACCTCCTCCTTTGGAGGCCAGTGTAGTATATGTTCATTCATCAGATACCATCTTCCGAGGTTAGCAAAATATGCGACTGGCGGGAGACTATATGTGCTAATCGAGTACCAAATGCACTAATACATTTTTTTATTTATTTGCTGAATTTGTTTTTCATTTTACTTTTATCTATTTTATTTAGTTTGGTGATTGCAAAAATCTGTATATTCATTTTCCATAAATGTTATTGATTCTTTGTCGTGCATAAATCGTTTATGCAATCAATGATGAAGTTTTTTCTTCTTGCCGACTGCATCCACGTGAACGGCATGACCATTATAATTGAATTGACAAACAAACTCATATTTCTCTGTCACGCCCCCCCCCTTCTACACTATTGATTTCCCGTTACCGAATTTCCTTTGCTAATAGGTCAACCAGTTAACATAGATTTCACTTGTTGATTTCTTAGAGATTAACAGCAATTAACAATTATAGGTTTTTTTTTTCTTCTTTAATTCATGTAAACGGTCCCGGTTCTCTTTTTACAATGATCTTCCTTCTTCGAATCAATTATTCATGGCATTTATTTACCGATTTATTTTTCCTCTTTGAGAATATCTTATTTTAATAAATAATGCCATTTCAACTTTTTGTGAGAGAAAAAAAAATACAAATATATGCAATTTCACAGAATACATAATAGAAACATAGTTTTAAATGCTGGCATGCATTGGCCGTTTATATACGGCATAATCACGTTGACACACCGGTTCCCTTTAGATCATCAAAGTTAGGTGACGTTAAGACTGGTCAGTAATAAATGGGTGACCATTTGGGAATACCAGGTGCTGTATGTGGCTTGGAGAGGACATGGGCTCCACCAGGTTCTATCATGCCCACTGAAAAGTTATGACAGATAAAATATCTGCATGACTCCCCGACGACGTCCCTTAGACGATATGGATGAATGGATGCATTGGACAGCTTTTAGAAATTGTTGACTTCCAAACTAATCTATCTCTGACCAGGTCTTTATTTATCCCTCTTTTTGCTCAAATCCATACTTATCTCTTCCTTTGCCTTCCTCTGCCAACTGACCATGCTACTTCAACTGTTCTACATCTCCCAACCCAAACACTTTCATTCATGTTTTTTCAATACGACCAAACCAACAAAGTCTCGTGTTCTGCACACATCTTATACTCTCCAGATTTAATCTTCCTCTGAGCTAATCAGATCTAGACCTGTCTTTAAAAATCACATTACATATCCATCGTATCATTCTTATATTATTTTGCTCCACTGACCAGGTTTCACTTCCATACATCATCACACTGTGTACACACGTCTGATAGACTTTTCCCTTGGTCGACAGTGGTAACTCTCTGCTGGTTAGTAATGGCGGAAGTTTCCTGAACTTATTCCATCCGCTCCTAACTCTTGCAACCACACCAACACCACCTCCTCCCTGTGCCCCAATGGTGTCATCAAGGTAGCAAAACTTCTGAACACTCTCAGCCTTGCCATCCAAATATACTTTCACCACATCCGAGTTCTCATCCGCCTCCATTGTCTTACACTTCTTGCACTCACTGGTTATCATCTCTCAACCCTACCTGTAATTCTACTGCATTTCTTGTGTACCTAAATCCTACAAAAAATTGAGTTGGTTCTAACTTCCTTTCCACAAACTGAGCATTATATGATAGACCTTATAAAGGTACTTATAACTCCATTTTTTAATCTTACAGAGAAAGAGAAGTCCCCCTTATCTTTAACCGAAATAGTTTTAATAACAAATGGTAGATAAAAATATCTGTTACGTCGATAATTTAGGTCAATTATTGGTCCATGTTTAAAACTTATTTAAAATAGATTTTTACGATTTTAATATTTAGTCCTGCTCAGTATTTTATTTATCTTAGTCATAAATAAAGAAAGGCAGAGGAGTTTTTGCTCTTATTTCCGTCTACTGCCACCCATTATTTATAAATTCATCCAGATAATCTTTAAAAAATTTTAATCAGTCCTATTAACTATATTAGGTAATTGTTTTTCCAAAATATATTAATCTATTAGGTGAAAAAAATCTAATTCTGTGATAAATTTAGTTTTTGAAATCTCTCTTGCTTGTAATTCTACTGTTAGGTTATATATTGATAGAAGGGCTTCTGACTTACAAACTTTTGATATTGGGTGTGAGGGTGGGTCATTGTCCTAAGTATATTTCCTTATATTTTCAATGCTGGTTTCTGACTTAGAATTTAACAGGAGTTCAGAAAAGGCCAAGATGATCTACATTAACATCTGTTTCTATTAGTCTGTTGTGACGAGTAAATCATAAGTGTAGATTTGTGTAATTTATTGAGTCTGTAGTGAACGTAGTTACTTGTAAAACATCTAAAATGTACAACTTTAGATTGAATTTTTCAAGTTCCACACTTAAGTGTAGAAAGAAGAAAAAATTTAAAAGATAAGTAAAGATGAGGATTGCAACAAATAATACAAGGGAGAAATCATTTATCACAAGTAATACAAGGGAGAAATCATTCATTTATCACAAGATAATACAAGGAAGAAATCATTAATTTATCACAAGATAATACAAGGGAGAAATCATTCATTTATCACAAGATAATACAAGGGAGAAATCATTCATTTATCACAAGATAATACAAGGGAGAAATCATTCATTTATCACAAGATAATACCAGGGAGAAATCATTCATTTATCACAAGATAATACCAGGGAGAAATCATTCATTTATCACAAGATAATACCAGGGAGAAATCATTCATTTATCACAAGATAATACCAGGGAGAAATCATTCATTTATCACAAGATAATACCAGGGAGAAATCATTCATTTATCACAAGATAATACCAGGGAGAAATCATTCATTTATCACAAGATAATACCAGGGAGAAATCATTCATTTATCACAAGATAATACCAGGGAGAAATCATTCATTTATCACAAGATAATACCAGGGAGAAATCATTCATTTATCACAAGATAATACCAGGGAGAAATCATTCATTTATCACAAGATAATACCAGGGAGAAATCATTCATTTATCACAAGATAATACCAGGGAGAAATCATTCATTTATCACAAGATAATACCAGGGAGAAATCATTCATTTATCACAAGATAATACCAGGGAGAAATCATTCATTTATCACAAGATAATACCAGGGAGAAATCATTCATTTATCACAAGATAATACCAGGGAGAAATCATTCATTTATCACAAGATAATACCAGGGAGAAATCATTCATTTATCACAAGATAATACCAGGGAGAAATCATTCATTTATCACAAGATAATACCAGGGAGAAATCATTCATTTATCACAAGATAATACCAGGGAGAAATCATTCATTTATCACAAGATAATACCAGGGAGAAATCATTCATTTATCACAAGATAATACCAGGGAGAAATCATTCATTTATCACAAGATAATACCAGGGAGAAATCATTCATTTATCACAAGATAATACCAGGGAGAAATCATTCATTTATCACAAGATAATACCAGGGAGAAATCATTCATTTAGCACAAGATAATACCAGGGAGAAATCATTCATTTATCACAAGATAATACCAGGGAGAAATCATTCATTTATCACAAGATAATACCAGGGAGAAATCATTCATTTATCACAAGATAATACCAGGGAGAAATCATTCATTTATCACAAGATAATACCAGGGAGAAATCATTCATTTATCACAAGATAATACCAGGGAGAAATCATTCATTTATCACAAGATAATACCAGGGAGAAATCATTCATTTATCACAAGATAATACCAGGGAGAAATCATTCATTTAGCACAAGATAATACCAGGGAGAAATCATTCATTTAGCACAAGATAATACCAGGGAGAAATCATTCATTTATCACAAGTAATACAAGGGAGAAATCATTCATTTATCACAAGATAATACAAGGAAGAAATCATTAATTTATCACAAGATAATACCAGGGAGAAATCATTCATTTATCACAAGATAATACAAGGGAGAAATCATTCATTTATCACAAGATAATACCAGGGAGAAATCATTCATTTATCACAAGATAATACCAGGGAGAAATCATTCATTTATCACAAGATAATACAAGGGAGAAATCATTCATTTATCACAAGATAATACAAGGGAGGAATCATTCATTTATCACAAGATAATACAAGGGAGAAATCATTAATTTATCACAAGATAATACAAGGAAGAAATCATTCATTTATCACAAGATAATACAAGGGAGAAATCATTCATTTATCACAAGATAATACAAGGGAGAAATCATTCATTTATCACAAGATAATACCAGGGAGAAATCATTCATTTATCACAAGATAATACCAGGGAGAAATCATTAATTTATCACAAGATAATACAAGGGAGAAATCATTAATTTATCACAAGATAATACAAGGAAGAAATCATTCATTTATCACAAGATAATACAAGGGAGGAATCATTCATTTATCACAAGATAATACAAGGGAGAAATCATTCATTTATCACAAGATAATACAAGGGAGAAATCATTCATTTATCACAAGATAATACAAGGAAGAAATCATTAATTTATCACAAGATAATACAAGGGAGAAATCATTAATTTATCACAAGATAATACAAGGGAGGAATCATTAATTTATCACAAGATAATACAAGGGAGGAATCATTAATTTATCATAAGATAATACAAGGGAGGAATCATTCATTTATCACAAGATAATACAAGGGAGAAATCATTCATTTAGCACAAGATAATACCAGGGAGAAATCATTCATTTAGCACAAGATAATACCAGGGAGAAATCATTCATTTAGCACAAGATAATACCAGGGAGAAATCATTCATTTAGCACAAGATAATACCAGGGAGAAATCATTCATTTAGCACAAGATAATACCAGGGAGAAATCATTCATTTAGCACAAGATAATACCAGGGAGAAATCATTCATTTAGCACAAGATAATACCAGGGAGAAATCATTCATTTAGCACAAGATAATACCAGGGAGAAATCATTCATTTAGCACAAGATAATACCAGGGAGAAACCATTTATCACTCACATGTGTCAACTAAATCGATGATCCTCTTTCCCTTTCCTTCCGTCTTTGTTGTTGCTTAGTGTTGTCTGACCAACTAACATTCTTCCCCCTCCCACCTGATACTTGCATGAAATTGTGCAACACTAATACATGCATCCCTCATCATCTCTCTAAATCACATGTCCTCCTGATCCCTAAGATCACTCTTACATAATCTACTAAAGACATACAATCAGCAAAGTAGAGTTATTTTTATTCTGAGCCTCATTGGTGGGTCGCCTCTACTTTCATTCACCTTTCCTATAGGCCCTTCATCTTCGTCCAACAAATTTACCACTTGTAGCTATCCTCTTCATATAATTGTTCGCAGTTCCAAAGACATCCACTTCCCACAAATAGAAAACATTTCTTGCCTTGTCATGTTTCCTTTCACCTTACGGATGTTGTTCCAAACACCAGTTCACCCACTTTTGCTTTCAATTTAAAACTCAGTGCTGCCCCTCTCCCCTTCCAAGGGATCTGATGGATTTGTACACGATTGTACACACTTTTTAAGGTGCTTTATTATTTCCTTTGCAGACATTATTAATTATCCATTCACTAAAATATCATATCTGTCAGAACTCGTTTTTCTCAGATCACTACCAGCCTTCATATACACAGACACACAGGTCTCCATGAG
>OY744547.1:52107381-52169881 GCA_963556195.1 Sepiola atlantica
AGGACTCTCAGCTAAATGCCCCCCCCCCCCTTCTTCACCACCGAAAGATGGGATTTTACTTTTTAGGTGATTACATGTGAACACCCTGAAAACTTGAGGAAAAGACGATTTAATTCGAATTTAGAATGGGAGATCAGTATATATAAACAGCTTGAAAAAAATGTCCCCAAAAAAAGGAATTGAAAAAAAATTAAATATTTTATGTTTTAGACTGGGGGATCACTTTCCTATATAAATTTAACATAAAATGAGTACCCACTTTCTGGCCAGTTAGTGGTAAATGAAGACGTGTAACTTCTGGTGTATTTTTTTCATGCTTTAAAAATAAATTAAAACCTATAAATAAATAAAAATGGGGGGTGGGGCCTTTTTTTTTTAAGCAGTGAAAAAATTAAAATTTTTAGATTGGGGGGGGGGTCAGGCATAGATATACTGTAGGTATAAGAAGCTCTTATTTAAAACTATGGGTGAAAGAAAAATCGATTTTATTTGCTTGGAAACAACATAATAAAATTTTAAAATATTGGAAGAGGGGATAGTCCCTATTTAAAATTAGAGGATAGGGAGCCTACCCCCTCCCCCAAAAGAATTTAAATTAGAAAAGATTTTAATGGCTTGAAAACAAAAGTAAAAACTTATTTTGAAATTGGCTTAAACCTAGAGGGAAGGGAGTCTAGCCCTGCTTCTCTCGAAGTGTCCTAATTTTCCGTTACTGCATTGTTCTTGCTTTGTGCCATATTTACCGGTGATATTTTTACCGAGCACGAACACCTTATTAGGCAGCCAATAAATGGATCTATGTATAGTGTGTCATCAATTTGTTTGTTTACACTGCACCTGCTGGTGGTTGTATGTCTTTATTTTGAGATTATTTTTTATTTTGCTTAAATTTAACCCCAATTATGGCTTCAAGTGGCAGCCGTGGGTTTAAATGTAAACATTGGTCTGTTTCCATTGTGAAGGTTGTTCTTTTTGGGTTTTTTATTATAACGAGTTATCAAAATAGCGAATTTGTGAAGACCACTAGACCAACGAGTCAAACGAGCTGGAACAAAGGGAGCAGGGAATAGATCAGACAATTCTGAAGAACACATGTCATAATAGTATTTATAGAAAAGACTGAGACGAGTAATTTCACATCTGTGAGAGAGAGGGTGCAGAGAAGAAGAAATGGTGGGGCCAACCAATTGTCCGGCACCTCTTTTAATCCGGACAAAATCACGAAAGTGAACTTGATAATCACGCTACTGCCAGACTAGTTTATTAGGCAGCCAATAAATAGTTCTATGGATAGTGTGCCATCAATGTGTTTGTTTGCACTGCACCTGCTGGTGGTAGTGTCTATTTATTTTGCTGTAATTTAACCCTAATTATGACTTCACATGTAAATTCAAGTGGCAGTTGTGATGTTAAATGTAAACATCAATCTATTTTATTTAATCATTTATCAGTTAATTTAATTTATTCAATTACATTTAACGTATGGTTGAGAGACAGAGTAGGTGTATAATTAATGATTGAGGGGAGGGGGGGGGTGAATTATTATTAAGATGAAATCAGATGCTCGGGAAACAAGGGTAACAGAAAATTGGTGTTGCACCTGTCATTTTTTTTTAATTCTTTGAAATTTTTGTATGTTAAATTAGCATTATTGGTTAAAAAAAAATCATTAAATAAGATCTTTCGACAACAGTGCTTTCTTCTCATTAATCAATCTACTTAGCTTCTCTACTAATCAAAAAACATTGAAACTAATGAAACTTAAATTTCAGATCCCACAAATGCAGGAAGAGCCCCCACACCCTGAACTAACTTTTTATTTAATAAGTGAATTCAAAAATATATTTATTTTTTTAATAAAGTGTTTAATAAGTCTATTTTATAGACCTAACCGGTAATTGCCCCTAGTGATCCAAGATTGAATCAAAGGAAAATTTCAATGGTGTCTTTAGATTACTTGAAATATTTAACCTTTATTGAAACTTATTTGAATGTTCTGTTAACATATAGATGTTTATAACACTCAAACATTAACTTTTAAATATATAGATTTAACAAGACTTATCGAAATGTACAAAAGCATCACGTTTGACGAAATGCTGTGATACAAAGAAACGGTTACTTTTTTGTTTTTAAAATTGCTTTGTGGCTTTACAAATATATTGGTTTTCGCTCTTAACTCGGTACCAACATTCTATTTGAACAGGTGTTAGAATGCTTGATGGTGATGTTACAGATTCTGTTGAAGCCCAATCTTTGAGTCATAATCCTCAGCACATCCATGTCTACAGTGCAAGTTGGGGACCCGATGATGATGGGCGCACTGTTGACGGACCTGCCACTTTAGCCCGAAAAGCTTTCTTTGATGGTATTACAAAGGTATTGTCATTGAAATATGTAATTTAAGGAATAGTCTTCGTGTTATCCAATCTCTTCTCACTTTGAATTTTTAGTCTTGTTTTTCCTTCTTCAATCCACGATACTTTTGCAGCAATTGACTGATTGCCAATAATCCTGGATGGCAAAGAGTTTCTAGACAGCAGACAATAATAATTATTTATTTGCAAAAATAATACACAAATGTGCCTCAAAGCCAAAATTTGAATATGAGTATAGCTTAGCTCAGACATGTCAAGCATACTTGCAACCTGCATAATTATTACTGCAATTTCATCATTTAATTGGCAGTTTTTATAGTTTAAACTGAATAAATGTGTCGTTCATTGAAAAACGGAACATTAATTCAATAGTTTGTATTTTTAAAAATAATATTGATCCAATAGTTTGTATTTTTTAAATAATATTGATCCAATAGTTTGTATTTTTTTAATAATATTGATTCAATAGTTTGTATTTTTTAAATAATATTGATCCAATAGTTTGTATTTTTTAAATAATATTGATCCAATAGTTTGTATTTTTTAAATAATATTGATCCAATAGTTTGTATTTTTTAAATAATATTGATTCAATAGTTTGTATTTTTTAAATAATATTGATCCAATAGTTTGTATTTTTTAAATAATATTGATCCAATAGTTTGTATTTTTTAAATAATATTGATCCAATAGTTTGTATTTTAAAAATAATATTGATTCAATAGTTTGCATTTTAAAAATAATATTGATTCAATAGTTTGCATTTTTAAAATAATATTGATTCAATAGTTTGTATTTTTAAAAATGATATTGATTCAATAGTTTGCATTTTTTAAAATGATATTGATCCAATAGTTTGCATTATAAAAATAATATTGATCCAATACTTTGTATTTTTAAAATAATATTGATCCAATACTTTGCATTTTTAAAAATAATATTGATCCAATAGTTTGCATTTTAAAAATAATATTGATCCAATAGTTTGTATTTTTAAAATAATATTGATTCAATAGTTTGCATTTTTAAAATAATATTGATTCAATAGTTTGCATTTTAAAAATAATATTGATTCAATAGTTTGCATTTTTAAAATAATATTGATTCAATAGTTTGCATTTTTAAAATAATATTGATTCAATAGTTTGCATTTTTAAAATAATATTGATTCAATAGTTTGCATTTTTAAAAATGATATTGATTCAATAGTTTGCATTTTTTTAAATGATATTGATCCAATAGTTTGCATTATAAAAATAATATTGATCCAATACTTTGTATTTTAAAAATAATATTGATCCAATACTTTGCATTTTTTAAAAATAATATTGATCCAATAGTTTGCATTTTAAAAATAATATTGATCCAATAGTTTGTATTTTTAAAATAACATTGATTCAATACTCTATATTAAAAAAATAATAATATTGTTCCAAGACTCTATATTTAAAAAAATATTGATCCAATACTCTGTATTTAAAAAAAATAATATTGACCCAAATAAATACTGTATTTTTCTATAGAACAGCATTTTGTATAAAACTTGTCTATCATAATTTTACTTATTCCTGTAAATTTTTCACTTGTTTCTCTGTGCAGGGTCGTGGAGGCTTGGGATCAATATTTGTCTGGGCTTCCGGCAATGGTGGTCGAGACGGAGATAGCTGCAACTGTGATGGATACACCAATAGTATTTATACATTATCTATCAGCAGTGCCACTGAAAATGGGAATATTCCTTGGTACTCGGAAGCATGCTCATCCACGCTCGCTACGACATATAGCAGTGGGTCCAGTGCCGAAAAACAGATTGTGAGTTAACTAAAACATGTTCTCCCATTTTTTAATACAATTCTTCATTAATACTTTCCAACTAGAGAAAGGCTTGGATTATTTGGATTACTGAGGAAGTTTTATGTCAAACTCGGAAACCTATACAGTTTCAAACAGAACCCTTTATTTATTCTTGTTCTATCAGCCATGACTGTAGAAGTGTTAATTATTTTATTCTTAGTTATTATCGCCCGTAGTAAGGATTGAACCTACAGCCTCCAGAAGACTGTCACTTAAAACTGCTTCTTCATCAATGCCTTAAACCATTACACCACGGGTTTATTTGATTAATAATCTGTTAGTTATTATTTATGCTCTTTCATTTTTCCTCTGTGTACCTTATATAAACCTTTTCACCATATTGCCTACTAGAAAATGGTACTTCTCTTGCCCAAACAGGCTTGCTGTATGTCATTAAAAAAATTTGGGTTATATGCAAAATGGAAATTTGTAAGTGAAAATAATTTAGATCTAATAAACAGAAAGGACAGTTTATCGCTACATGGGGCCATTTAATTAAAAAAAAAGAAGATTTTAACCAATTGTTAAAAATTAAAATAGAATTTCGGTAAATGATGAGATTGGTCTAAACAGTTTCTTAAAAATTTGAATAAAATTAGTGTATAAGCAATAATATATATATATGTATATATATATTTAAAGATTATGACAGAACGTTTTTGGAGTTAAAATTAATTTAATATTACGTAGTAATAGGGGAGGAGGGAAACGTTTTAATACTTTTTTCGTCTTCAGCGATACAAAAAAAACATGGCGCCATGAGCTAAATATACTATTCGGTTTTAGTAAGACTCAATTTTGTTAAAATCTTGATTATTCTAGCATATTTAGACATTTCAAACATGTTTTTCTTCATATTTCATGCATAATACTAAATAGATTTTATTTAATAATGTAAAAAAAATAATTTTAAAAAAACATTTTTATCGCCTGTACACAATTTTGAAGGTTGCCAACATCCTAAGTGAAAGTGTTTCTGTGGAAGGAACTGGATTCGAACTTGGCACAACCAGGTTGTCAGTCCGTGTCGTTAACCGCTTAGCCACCGTTACCTCCCAATAGGATTGGATAATTATTTAAAACAACTGTCAATTTATTTTTGTTGCTGCAATGTCATGTTGCGAGCACATATGCACAGTGTATATTAATATTTATACTTACCTGTGTATATTAATATTTATACTTACCTGTGTATATTAATATTTATACTTACCTGTGTATATTAATATTTATACTTACCTGTGTATATTAATATTTATACTTACCTGTGTAACCAATGCAATTATATTCAAACCTTGTTTAACCATCTGAGATCTCATTTAAAAATTATCTCCTTTGCTTCCCAGAATTCTAATCTAAATGAGCAACAACTCTTTTATACACTTATCAGAGAGCTTCGCCACATGATTTGGAACAGAATTTGTTCCGTTGTGCTAACACATGTGTGAATTAGAAAGTTATACTGAAATATCTTCAGAATTGTATTTTGTTTTTCAGGGTGGTTTCTCCATCCTCCCACATACAGTACCTGGTATTCTCAAATGATCACCCACCATGGTAGTGACCAGACTCAACGGTACTTCAATGATCTAATGAGAACTGGTGTTAACATGATTATGTCGTGAATATCTGAGAAATGCAAGAGACCCAGCATGCCAGGTGTAAATTTTTAGAAAGTGTGAAAAGGAAATTGAGGTCCCTAGAGAGGACAAATGAGTTTTTCAGTTCTTGGTCATAAAAATTAGAAATAGGAGACTTCTAATCAAAAGAAAGGACTAAGTGCTTCCACCTGGGCTAGTGATCAAACTCATTTTTAGGAAAGTTTCATAAATCGTAAGGTTTCCTTCCCAACAGCAATAATATTGACTTTTCAATCTGTACCAACTGGGAGATGATTGGCAGAATACTTGGAAAAACGTAAAAAGATCATTTCCAATCATTGGATGTGGAGCATAGTCAGATGAAATAAGACTTGCTAGGCAAACAAGCAATAGAATTAGTTCCCAAAGCCTTTTTTAATTTCCAAGAAATATGGAGGGTTCCGTCCTATCCAAAATTTCAGAGATACTAATTCAATTAGTTGTTCTATATTTCAAGATGTAGATTTCAGGACTATTTGTCAAGTCTTGAGGATATGTGATTGGATAATTACTGTTGACCCGTAGGAGGCTTCCATGTTGTTATTTGCCCAGGTTATAGATAGTTTCTATGATTCTACTTTCAAGGAATCACTACTAAATCAAAGTAATCGTTTTTTCTTAGCTAGCCTCTCAACTAACTTGTTTAGATGGCGACTATATTTTTCCGATTTAATTTTTATTTTGGTGTTTCATGTGTACGATGTTAATTGATATAACTTAGGGTTTTTAATGTTTACTTTTGTTTTGTTTTTTGTTTTTTTTACTAAAACATGGTTTAAGTAAAAAAAATATATATATATACGGTTATTATGAGTAATGCCAAAACTTATTTCACTTTAAATAATTTACGTGGCTGTAATAGGGATTAACGCCAAATGAAAGGAAAAATACACCTTTTCCTAAAGAGTAGGGGTTAATTAAAATAGTCAGCATGGTTGTTTTTTATTTATTTATTTATTTAATATAGGGGGGATTCATTAAGAAGTGGAAGAAAACTTTAAATTAAAAAAGCTTACAATTTAAACAGAAAGCCCAATTTTATTGGTTTGTATTTTAAGTAAAAGACGTTTTTATCTCAAACTTTATATTTATATATTTTATTTCGTTAATAAATCTTAAAACAATAGCAAAAGAAAATCTAGAAAAGAGGAGAGTAAGAGAGAAGAGAGAGACAGGTAGTGATGACAATGCCAAATTTTATGTTTTGTTATTTTGAAAGGAGTCCCCCCCCCCCTCTCTTGAGAGAAACCAATCACTTCCCCTTTTCTGTGAACTCAGTATATCTTTCAAGCTAGCTTAATCTAAATTATTTCCCTTGATATTTTAAGAATGTTTTTTCGTAATTTATTTTTTTTTTATGAAATTACTTACATTAATAACTGTTAATTTACACAAAACTATTGTAGATACACAGGGAAAATAAAATGATATGATCATAAATGAATAACAGCAAACATTAATTAATTATAGACGGTTAAAAATAGAAGTTATGCAAATTAGATATTTGAATGTCTATATGTGTTTCTTTCGTACGATATATACCGTATTTGAAAGAATACTGTTGTATTATTGATTAAAATAATATCATCACGTTTTGATGGTAATATAGGAGTGATAAATAAAATAAACTTTTGCATTTATTCATTTAGATGAAAATAAATGTTTGAAATTGGCCCCATCTGTTATATAACAGGAATATAAAATATTTTTCATTAATATTTCATTAATATTTTGTGAATTTGATTCAACTGAAAAAATTTTTTTTTTTAATTTAATAACAAAAATGTTTAGGGGGTGGCACCAGACCAAAATTCCACCCTAAAAGATGACAGACATCAAAAGATCTCATAATACTGCTGTAGAACTGGATGAGGTCCATTATGAGTTCTTAAGGAAATTATCAAAGGAATCTTTAAAATTGCTTTGGAAAATATGTAATCAGATATGGACAAAAAGTTCCTATACATATGGAGACAAACTACAATAATACCAATTCGAAAATTAGGAAAATACAACTCAAATACACAGAATTAGAAACCAATTTCTTGGACCAATTGTTTCTGAAAAACTATGGAGAGGATAATAATCGAAAGATTGGTTTCATATTGGAATCCAATGGTCTTATTACTATTTGACAATATGGGGGTGGGGGGTGGGGGTTAATATCTGATAGAAAATTCTATCTATTCCCTATGTGTTAACCCACATGGAGTAGAGTAGATCTACTGAAATTGTATATGTCACTGATTAGATGAAAAAACTAAATTATGGTAAGTTTGTATACTAATCAGCAAGAAAGACCTTTAACTTTACATTTCAGTTTCTTTGGGGTATTTTAAAGGGTTTTTAGAGGCATAAAATGGGCACAACTTTCTTATTTGAAAATTCAAATATTTCAGATTTGTATTGAATTTGATCTATAGTCATCAGACACACATTAAGCAAGATTGCCTGAATTTCAATTTCTTAAGGCCCCCCAAAGCTTAAACCTCTAATTTTTGACATTTTCTAGAATGAAAATCATGTAATGGGTTTTGATCAAAATTGGAATACGGATTCTAGACATATCTTTGTAAGGGGGCATAAAAGTGGTGCAAACCTGTTCTGTTTGGAGAATTCATTTTACCCATCCTGCGGCAGGTATTCTACTTTATTATAAACTTAAATGATTTTTATTTTTATTTTTTTAAATTGTAATGAAAACTGTAATTTTTATTCTCCAGGTCACCACCGATCTGCGAAAAGGTTGCACCGAGACTCACACAGGGACCTCAGCCAGTGCACCATTGGCTGCTGGCCTATGTGCACTGGCGTTACAAGCTAAGTATGTTATTACCTTTTAAAATACTCTTCTTTTGCTGAATCTAGAAACTACATTTATTTCCCAGATCTATTAATGTAGTCAAAGTTTTTGTAGACATTTTTGAATTAGGAAAAAGTGAGTTTGCAAAACCAGTTCAATTTAAATAAAGACAAAATCCCAAATTAGCCTCTTTGTTTTAGCTATATTCCCCTTCTCTGTCCTTACAGCTACGGGTTAAATAATATTACTACCGCTGGTGATTTTCCCTTTTGTTTATAATGGACTATTGTAATCTTTCAATTTTCTTTTCTTTATGATCTTTTACTGTTAATAAACAGTTATGGAAGTGAGAGTGATACATACTGTATAAAATTAGAGTCAAACATCATACAGTGAGGATGATGGTAACTTAGTAAGAGATCGGTCACTTGCTGATATCCTATTTACTTGCTTCCCCACAAGGACAGAATTAGACACAAGATCTGAGGTACACTGGTTTGGACAAAAATAAAAATTGTCTTGGTATAGAAGGATTTCTTTCACTGAATTGCAAATTGTGGCTAATTATAACAATTTTTCTTTTTTAAAACTTAACTCTATCTCAAAATTGAGGCATATTTTAACATGCATTTTGTGTGATTAAAATATATAGGAACAAAGCCTTAGGGAAACAACTATCGACTAACTCCGCTTTAGTATAATAATAAATTTGTCAAAGTGCCAAAAGCTGTTCGTGTGAAAGCTTTTAGATTTGCCCTGCATTTGTTTTCACCTTATCTTCTGCGATATCAGCTTTTACTAATGACTTTATACATTTGCAGCTCCATGTTAACTTGGCGTGATATGCAGCATATAGTCGTGTTGACAGCTAAGCCCGAAAACCTACAAGCTCGTGATTGGCTTACAAATGGGGTTGGCCGTAAAGGTAAGTCATATTGCGCCAACGTGTGATTCTTCTCACCCTCGTGCTTTCGTTTTATTTTCTCATGAATTAACGCGTCTTAAAGTAAATGAATTGTGCTTTATTGGCTTGATGGTTAACTTGAAAAGAGCATTTGTATGAGTGCACCTAATTTCGATTTGAAAAATGTCTTTGTATTTAAAATTGAAATAAGATATTTAAAAAAAAAAAAAATGGACCACCACTTATCAAGGCCACTCGAGGATAATAGTTAACGAGATGGGATGATTGCTAGTTGAAAGATGAAGAATATTATGAGAGGATTGAGGATGATTAATGGAATGTACTAAGTTTGATTATTTGTGGGGGGGGGGATCTGTTGACATTGGATTTGAAAACGATTATTTTAGAGCTAAACTAAAAATGTAGAAGAATGTTTGTATTAGAGGCTGTCATAAAGACTGTTGAACATTCATGACTGGAATTTGGTGAACAAGTCAGGAATAGATTAAAGGATATCTGTACCAAATATGGTTGGATTACAAGGGCCGAAGGACACTTAAGGATAAGGGTTAATGAGCGTCAGGTGGGCGGTGAGATAACACCGTGGTGATTAATGATGGTGGAAATTGAATAGAATTTGTTTACATTAGACTTGGAAACGGCTATGTTGTAGTCAACTGGGAAGCAGCCTCGTAGTATTGTGTTCCACAAACGTATTGTTCTAGGAAAGAAACTTTGATCATGGAAGTTTTGTTTAGTTTTAGGCACAGAGAGAGAGAAAGGAAAATTATTGACAGTGGTTGCAGCTAGACATGTTTTTGTTGTGAATGTTTTACAGGAGGGGGGGGGCATAGACTGAAGCTCAGTCGAGATGTGGAAAGAAGAAATCAGTGATGATCTGAGAACCTTGAACCTGAACCAAAATCCATCTCAAGAACATGGAGCGAACACTATGGAAATATGCTTTGAAAGAAGTTACAAAAAGGTCCAATGCTTGTGACAAATAAAGATGTTAGACCAGACAATGATGATGATTTAAAACTCATCCAAGAGGCTCCAAACTCCCACTTCATGCAATATAGATAAACCATAGAAAAACGATGTTTCTGGTAAGAAAATCACTCTTTAAACTAATCTTTAGCTTTTTAGAGGAGATGATGAATTTTCATTACTATTTAAAACTAGCATGGCAACCCGACGTTGCTTGGGGAGTAGTAATTTATTTTTATCAATAACAATTGCTTTCCTACTGTTGTCACAGGTGAGGTAAATGTTACTGTAAAAACCGAAACAACTAATTGAGATAAAACTTAGGAAAAAGAGAAGAAACTAATCTCTCTCTCTCTCTCTCTCTCTCTCTCTCTCTCTCTCTCTCTCTCTCTCTCTCTCTCTCTCTCTCTCTCTCTCTCTCTTCTCTCTCTTCTCTCTCTTCTCTCTCTTCTCTCTTTTCTCTCTCTTCTCTCTTTTCTTTCTCTTCTCTCTCTTTTCTCTCTCTTCTCTCTCTTTTCTCTCTCTTCTCTCTCTTTTCTCTCTCTTCTCTCTCTTTTCTCTCTTTTCTCTCTTTTCTCTCTTCTCTCCTTTTTCTCTCTTCTCTCCTTTTTCTCTCTTCTCTCCTCTTTCATCCCTTCTCTCCTCTTTCATCCCTTCTCTCCTCTTTCATCCCTTCTCTCCTCTTTCATCCCTTCTCTCCTCTTTCATCCCTTCTCTCCTCTTTCATCCCTTCTCTCCTCTTTCATCCCTTCTCTCCTCTTTCATCCCTTCTCTCTCTTTTCTCCCTTTTCTCTCTTTTCTCTCTTCTCTGTAAATAAAGCATCTGTACGCCCGTTAGATTAAGCTACCTCTTTGTTCATAAAAATGAAATTGCATACGTGATTTTCTTTTTTTTTATTATTATCAGTTATTATTTAGCTTAAGCCTTTCTTTTATTTGCTTATAAGCATTGAAATGAGCCAGACGCACATTCACTTTTTTTATATAGATTTTCATCAGACTGGTATCCTCATCTTGCTTGTTGTTATGACAACGTTTCGGCCATTTTTCCCTCTGACCTTCTTCAGGTGACTTGTCTCAAACTTGGCTACTGTCATGGAATTTTGAACCCAACCATTTTATTTATAAATAGGAAAGATGCTCATCTTCTGCCCAAACTGAAAAGAACTTTCCTTTCTTCCTCCGCGTGCTAAGTGTATCAGGCAGAATTTACATCAACAGTTTCTCTCCAAGAACTTCCTGTTTGTAGAACACATTACCACAGACTACAACATAATCGTCTTCAAATCTAATGTCAATACATTTTTGTCAAAAATCATAAACCACCGTTCCCATAAGTAATCAAACTTTGTCCATTCCATTCATCATTTTCAATCCTCTCATAATATTCTTCATCATTTAACTGAAAATCCCTCTGTCTCATTAACCCTTATCCTTGGCTTTTGACCTTGATAAATGATGACTTATTAATAATAATTAAAAAAATCAATCATCTGTCTTCCCTCCAGCTATTCGTTAAATAGTATGATAAACTAGCCTCTCAAGTGTTGATAAGGCAACTAATCTAAGAGAAGGAAAAATAAAAATAAAACACCGGTTGTAGTTTTTGGAGCTTACCACTTCTATCAACCGTCTTGAAAAGCTATAGTGAAAATCAATAGAATTCCTTGAAAGACATAATTGCCAAACTTCAATTGTGAAAAAGAAATTAAACTGTCAGGAAAAACGCCTGGTTCATTGAAGATATAAAGCCTAAGAAATGAGAGTTTTAAAAAAAATGCTTTAAAGTATTTAAATAAACCCATCTATGCAAACATAGGCAAAGTTCCAATGCAAAACACTAGTTATTAATGCAATAGATGTGACAAGTTGCTAAAAGGTGGTTTTGTCTTAAACCAGAGCAACAAGCCCCAACCTTACATCCAATCTATTGTTAAGATGACTGGAAAAATAGTTGCAGCATTCTACCGCTGCAGAAAGTACCTGACTCCTTGTGCAATCTTCTATTATATAAGTCAGATATGTCCTAATATGAAGTACTGCTGCCACATCTGGGGAGGCGCTGCTCAGACTACTTTTTTTTTGCCGAGACACAGTTCAAAATTGACTCTGAAATTAACTAGAGTGGGAGGATGATCTCTTCTGTTCCTTACACTCCTTTTCTCATGGAAGAAATCTTGTTAGTCTCACTCTAATGCTATCATTATTTTCATGGAAGGTGATCGACTGAATTCCAATCGCTAGTTACTACTTGTAAAACATTCACAGTAAGAACTCATATTGCTATCACAACGAAAAAAAATTTTCTTTTCTTCCTCGGTGTGCCTAACATCAGGAAAAATATCCACGTACAGAGCTTTTTTGCATGGGCTTCCCATATGTGGAACACATTGCCACTGGGCTGCTGTTCTGCAGACTACAACATGGTCATCTTTGTCATGTCAACAGATTACTCAAAATAAAAAGTTAAAAAACATTTTTTAATGTATCAATTAGTATAGATAGAAGAAAGTTAAAAAAATAGAAAAAAGCGTCTCATTACGGAAATAGAGTGGAGAATTTCTTTCTAAATATATTTCAGATGGCAGAAGTTGTGTGACTTGCTGTTTGCTTTCTCCCTTCTCTTAAGCACTTGAAATGGTTTGATCCAGCATGTTTTTTTATTCACAAGACGGGAGAGAAATAGATATAAATAAATACAAATAGATATATATAAATAAATAAATACAAATAGGTCTTTATTATAGAGCAGAGGATGTCTGGAATTTTCAAGTTCATTTCTGGAACTAACAAGAAAAAATATCCACACGTAAATCCAACAATAAATACAGCATACAACCACTGCTGATATTTTCAGTGGTAAATAACAGCTTACACACACATATATATATATACATGTACGTACACACACCGATATACATATTAAGATCATTGCTACTTACATCCACATATATATGTACACGTATCAATTTATATTAACATTAGGAATATCAAGTTATGTTTTTAGTGAAAACTCGCCAATGCTAAAAACTAAAATGACTTCACTGCATCCTAAGCAACGCCTGGCAGTTACAGCTAGTGTGTGTGTGTGTGTGTATATATATATATATATATATATATATATATAATTAACTTGTTACAAATATCCAGGGGGTATGAATCCAGAGGAAGTTGAAACCGGGTTTATGAGAGTGCTCAATGAAAATTCAGAGCAAAATATATATTTTTTGATTTTATTCCATTAGTTGCGACAAAACAGGTTTTGTTTCATTGGTGCGGATAGCTACCAATTCATCAGGCCGGCGAAAGGAATTCAAATGGCATAAAGTTTTAAGTTCACTTTAACGGGAGATTGAAAATTGAAAATACATTTGAATGCCATTTGAATTCCTTTCGCCGGCCTGATGAATTGGTAGCTATCCGCACCAATGAAACAAAACCTGTTTTGTCGCAACTAATGGAATAAAATCAATATATATATATATATATATATATATATATATATATATATAAATGAATAAAAGCGAAATATTTTTCATTTATCCTAACGTTGTTTATTTCAAAACAAGTTATACTTATTTAATTCAATTAGACATTTAAGTATTTTCAAATACATTATATATAGCCAACAGAACACTGCGTCAAAACACTAATCCTGATGCTTCATTAGCATAATAATTTTAAAAACACCTAATAAATTAATATTCTGAACAATTCATTTTTGTTTTCGTTTTACAGTTTTCTTATATATATTCAAAAGTTTTGTTAATGTTAATGTAATCATTATTAGTAGTAGTAATGTTAATTTCAACGATTTTATGAAAGACATTTAGTGTTCGAAATGATTATTTTGAAATTCGAATAACTTCTGGTTACATTGTAAGCATGCGTGTGTTTACACGAATCAACAACTTAGATTACCTGGAATAATTTATTTAAAAAAAATTACACTCCGCATTGAATGCAATAACAAAGTTTTTATTTAGATATATACTTTATAGTTAAAACTAAATTTGTTGTTTTCGACAACGACGACTGTTGAATATGATTCCATTTGTTATAATAAAGAAAAAAGAAAACTTCCCCACCCTGCTCAGCTTTTTAAATAATAAAAAAATAGATTCATATTTTTTTAACTTAATTTTTTTCTGTCTTCTAAATGAATAAATGTGAAACTTTTTTCCATTTACATCAAAACACCAATTAATTTGGGATGGGTATAGTTAAAACAATGTTTTTACTCAGAGACTTTTATAATTTTAACAACAAACTCTGATAAATTTGTAGATTAACACCCTCAGTTAAGTTTAAACAATGTGATTCTACTTTTTAGCGTCATTTTAACGTATTAGGACAGTTAACTAATATATTTTTAACACTAACTCTAAGTCCAACTGGCAAGGTCGTAAAACCACACGTAATCGCCTAAAAGAGTCGACCCCTGTCCCCCAAAATAGTGCACAGAATTTATCTCAAATAGCAAAAAAAACGGTTAACTGCCATAAAACCCTATGAAGGGCCCGGATATTTAGGATCATTTTAGGTTAAATTTATATGCGACACTGATGCCCAACTCTAAATTCTAAAATATCTTTTTGTTGTTTTCTACTGATGCCAGGATTTTCTGGGTATCCACACGTAATCGCCTAAAAAAGTAGAATCATAGTTTTTTTTATTTATACATGAAATACATGAAAAATAAGGTATTTTTTATTTATACATGAAAAATAAGGTATTTAATTATTTAGATAATTTTAAAGAAGCTATTTTATTAATTTTCACGTGAAAAAATAGCACCACTTAACTCAATTGCTTAAAATTAAAATAAAAAAGTGACGTACAGTTAAAAAATATAAGATTTAAAAAATAAAATATGGGTAAATTTGCAAATTAACACACTTTGTACCCCCCCCCCCCACCAAAATAAATATTCTGTTTTTTTTTTGTTTTGTTTTTTTAGATGATTACATGTAGACACTGGAAAATGGAAAGAAAGAAAACATATTTTAGAATTTAGAGTGATGGATCAGTTTCATATGAATTTAACATAAATTGTACCTTATTCTGTGCGTTGTTTTTTTTTGTGTGGGAGGGGTCCACTCTTTTAGGCGATTACGTGCCAGTCGAACTTAGGGTTAGTATTACAAATATATTAGTTAACTATACCCCCCTCCCAATTAATTGCTGCCTAGAGGGCAGGTAAGTTTTGCTAGTAATATATATATATATATAGATTCTCTCCAAATATGATCTGAGGTTAAGATTGGATTCTAACTCTGCCTGATGAGATCTCAGTTTATAGTAACTGTTGATCGATAACATCGACATGCCAGTGTCGCAGATTTTGTACATGTCTGTGTAAATAAAAATTATCATATATAATGTATGTGTGTGTGTGTGTGTGTGTATATATAGGCAGGTGAGTGAAAAAGGGGGTGGCAAAAGGAGGAAAAGAAAGAAAGATAACATAAGAGTGGTGGGGTAAAAAAGAAATTGGTTTATGGACGCAAATGAACAGATTTTTTTTACTCTGATATTTTTGATTAAGGATGGTGTTATTTGAAAGAAACTTGCTCTTGAATCTGTATGTTATTTTTTTAATAGAAAATGAGGCTAGCTTCAATGGGTTTTCTTAGTTTAGTTTTGCGTGCATGTTTGATTATCAAAGTATTTATTGTATTAGATTCGTTGTTTAAAGTTAACATGTATGTGACTAATGCATTTTTAGTGTCACCCAATTTTATGACTCTGTTGTGCTCATAAATATAAATGCATGTGAATTACTCTTTTTCCTTCCCCGATCTGTAAGAATCTCTCTTGCCTCATGTTTTACCCATCCACTAGCTTCTCCTTTTCTTTCTGCCTGTGGTCAGGTGGCTGCTGTTGGACACTGAGCGTGACAATTATTTTTACATATGAAAACAAGTAATTATATACAGATAATAACAACAACTGTGTGTATTAATATAAGATAGAAGCATGCCATGTTTACATTGTGTACCTCAATTATTTAATTGATCTTTTTCCCTTTTTTTTTTTTTTTTTTTAGTCAGCCATTCATTTGGTTATGGCTTAATGGATGCGGCTGAAATGGTGTCACGTGCGAGAAACTGGACGACAGTGCCAAAACAAAAAGTATGTGAAATACGCTATCCAGAAAGGAGCAGGTGTGTTGAACATGAAAATTCTCTATCAAATTCCTACTTGGTTTTTGCTCTAATTCAATAAAGGAGAGTAGAAAATGGACCTTGGGTTTACTTTTGGCAGCCTTGTAACTCTTGCTTCCCTTATTTTGTCCTTTAGTTCTCACATTCTATGAGCAATGTTTCTGACAACGGGGAAAGAATTGCTGTTTTCTGGTCGAAGTCTATCCATCTTACACTTATTGTTGGCTAGTTTTTGACTTTTAAGTAGTATTTTTTTTTTTTTAGCTTCTTACATCAAGTGGCTTCATGCCTTGTCTGGAGTCATTTCCATTAAAAAAAAAAATAATAATGTATCCTACCTAGCTGGACCCATTTGAATTATACAGGTTTTTTCCTTTTCCCTTTTCATCCATGTTTCAGTTGCCTTTATATTTTTTTCCCCGTCATATTCAGTTTAACGTCCTTTTACATGCTGGCATATGTTAAACTACATTTAGAAATTTCAAACTAACCTATCTCTGGCCAGGTCTTAATTTATCCCTCTTTCTCTCAAATTTATCCTTATCACTTCCATGTTTTTCTTGGCTATCCCCTGCCAACTGACACTGCTATCTCAACTGTTCTACATCTACTAATTAACAATGTGTCTTCCATGAACATAGCTATATCTTATACAAAAGATGATTAAAGGTTTTCATTTTTCTAAGCGTATTTTATGTTGTAATGTAACGATTAAAAATTATGTTTTTAAACTATAAACAAAATTAACTCATTTTCTTACCGATTTAAAAACAAAAAAAAAAACTTGTTAAATTAATAAAGTGTTTAAAACTGATTTCATGCTTGATTTCTTAAGCGTGTATTTCTTGTGGTTTAATCGACAGAGTTGTCCCAATGAACGGCAAAGCAACTGCTGCTCTTTACTCTACTGGCTGTGAAGGAAGAAATAACCATGTAAAATATTTGGAACATGTGCAGGCACGTGTTACACTGACGTCAGATCGCCGAGGAGAAATACAAATATTCCTGACATCACCTATGGGCACAAAATCAACATTGCTTGCTCGAAGGACGAGAGACACATCACAAGATGGATTCAGCAATTGGGCTTTCATGACCACACATAATTGGGGAGAGTTTGCGAAAGGAACCTGGATGTTAGAGATTGAAAATGGGGCCAGTGCATGTAAGTAAACAAAGAAAAACAATTTCTCTTTTTCTTCTTGAGCTTTGACTTTTTTGTGTGTTGTAAACTTAAAAATGGCTGCCAACTTTGACTACAAAAGCTCCATTTTGAAATATTAAAGATCAAGAAATGATTCTGTGAATGGCTGTATAATCTCTTGCTTGTATGTCTTTATAATTAGCAACAGATATTTAAAGATTCTGAGTTTTGTTTTGTGTGTGTGTGTGAATTTTGGGGATGAGGAGTTATTTAAATATAATAATAATAAAAAAAAACATATACAATCAGGCATTTAGGGCAATGTCTTTTTTTTGTATTTTATTTTTAATTTAGCTCGGTTATCATGGAAAATAAATGGCAGAAGTTATTTTTCTGCTGACTTTTTTTTTTTTGTTTTTACATAATCATGAGGGTCTTGTCTAATGAGTCGGAAAACCTGGGGGTTAATCCTCTGTCGTGGTATTTGATGCCTACTTGCTAAACACTTAGCATTATAAGGTGAGGATCAAGAGTAATTGGAGTAGTCCAGAGAACAGGGTGGCGTCCTCCCCTACATCTGGGTGTAGTAGCCAATGAAAAGAGAGCCTTTGGATCACCCTCGACTACTGTAGACCTACTTTAATTTATATGTTTAGATTATTTTGAGCGATGTGTCCTTTTTAAGGTATATTGCTCATCCATGCTGATGTTTTTTCTCATCATTGTTGATTATGTTTTTTGTTGACAAATTTGTTATTTTGCCGTTAATTTTTCAATTCATAAACAATCATATACATTACCTAAGTAATTGTGTAGAGCGTGAAATGAACATTTTTTTTTTGTCCTTTGGTTGTTTTTAATCATTTGTTAACGTCAACTAGTTCATTGGATTTAAGTATGTAGGAAACTTCAAACACAATTACCATGATGATACCATTGGAGCACAAGGAGGTGCTGGTGCAATTGCAAGAGTTAGTGTTTTACATGCGCAATCATATTCCATTTAAAGACATTCTATGTTTAAAGGGAGATAACTCTTTGTGTACCCAGTTCATTGGATTTAAGTATGTAGGAAAGTGCAGTGGAATTACAGTAGGTTGAGAGATGATAACCAATTTGTTTGTAAGAAGTGTAAGACAATGGAGATGGATGAGAACTCAGGTGTGGAGAAAGTATATTTGGATGGCGAATTTGTTTGTAAGAAGTGTAAGACAATGGAGATGGATGAGAACTCAGGTGTGGAGAAAGTATATTTGGATGGCGAAGCATTTGAGGTTGTCTAGAAACGTTACTTTGTGATATCAATAGAGCACAGGGGGGTGCTGGTGTGATAGCAAGAGTTCAGAGTGCAAGGAGTAAGTTCAGGCAAATTCTGTTATTACTAACCAGCAGAGCATTACCGCTGTTAACAAAGGGAAAAATCTCAGACATGTATGTGTAGTGTGATGATGTATGGAAGTGTGTTGCATGGAGAGAAATGATAGGAGTCTTAAAGACACTTACATCTGATGACCTCATAGGAAGATTAATTCTGGATAGTATGAGATTTGTGCAGATTAGGAGACTTTGGTTGGTTTGATAACAATGAATGAATAAATGAGAATGCTTGGTTTAGTAGATCTAGAACAGTTGAGGTAGTAGGGTAAATTGATAGGGGAAGGCCAAAGATGGATTTAAGAGAAAGAATGATAAAGACCTAGCCAGAGATATGTTAGTTTTGAAGTGATTTTCTAAAAGCCGTCCAACACATGCCAGCATGTAAAACAGACGTTAAACTAAATATGATGAAAATATCAGTGGATGAACAATACAACCGAAGAGGACACGTTATTCAAAACGTCGAAAAAGAACACGAATGATTTATTTCAAGAGATTTTTATATTTTAGAAGATTGTGACAATGTAGGAAAACTGAACAAAACGAAAAAAAACAAAAACGTCAATAATACAATATACGTTGTTTTGGCAATTGTGAGTAATAATTTTCTTTTATCACTTACTATTACTTCCTGCATTTATAGAGGATAGATTGGTGAACTACTGATATTTCATGGCATCACCCTTTATCAAAGAAATGTGTGCACCAGTCTGCACTCTATAAATGGAGGACACAATTTTAAGTAATAAAAGAAACTTATTACCCACAAGCAGCAAAACGATATATTGGCTTACTGTTGTTTTTGTTTTTTTTCTTTCATTTTCAGTTTTCCCAATGCGCACGACTTTCTGCATTGTCACTCTCTTCTAAAATATAAAAATCTCTTAATACAATACACACGATGCTTCAAGCAAACTATAACACTCTCTCTCAATGTCTGTTATTTTCCAAAATAATTAAGCTTCAGTTTTTTGGGAAAAAAAGAAAAATTGTCCTAAATGTTTGGTTATAGAGTTTTAATGTGCAGAAACAAATACATCATTAGATAAAACTGGCTAAAAAAGAATGGCTTCATCTATAATTGTTTTTTTTTTGTAGAAATGTTTTCAACTTAGTATATAAAGTTGACACATATTGGTTCTTTTCAAAAATTAATGTTTCTTTTGGTTTTAGGAGCACAAATGAACCATAATACTTTGTTTACCATTAAACTTAAGGCAGAAATTAATTCCTAATTTACACTTTAGTCATCAAAATCATTTTCTAATTTCAAACACTCATTCAGCCATTTTTGTTTTATCCAATAATAATGGATTAAAATGGTCGATTTGTTTACACGAGTGCTTAAAAGTTGAAAGTAGTTTTGAAGCCTTTAAACTGGCAAAAAGAAAGTAATGTCTGGCTTGAATTAAAGTTAAAGGCAAAATTCAAGTATTATGGTTAATTTGTTCTTTTACACGAAAGGGAAACATGAATTTTAGAATGGTTCCCTGTAGTTTCAAAGGGCTACAAATGTTAAGTTGTTTTAATTCAGATGTGAAAAATAAAACCAGGAAAATCTGACTAAGGGAGGTAAATAGGTTTATACCCGATTTCATAAGAGATTAGTTTACATGAATTTTGCATATGCCATAATCTATAAATAATATTCATTTTATTCTTGTAAAGACGTTATTGAAGGTTATTACTCCATTAAGTAACATTTACAATATATCAAAAAAAATTAGTTAAATGAAAGATTATTTTTTAACATAGTATGTTAGAGGTATTGAATTTACAAACTAGCATTTGTCATTGTGAATATTTAAAATAAGACCAGATATTTTCATTTGCTTATCTGGATTTTAAAATGTTTGAGTTCACTGATTTTTATTATTTCCCTTTCTTAATTCAACGTCTTCAGTCTACGATAAAAAATCAGAATAGATATAAAAAAATAAAAATAAAAAAATTATTGTTAGGATATAATTTCGGAAACTACAGACCAAAACTGATTAATGAAAATAAGTTTGGCTAATGTAACATCCGATCTTCTGCAGGTGCATTTTTTTTAACTTGAAAATCTTTATCGGACTTGGTACCCGGTATGGAATTTCAAATTGAACCTTTTATTTAATCCACGGTAGTAGATTGTTCTCATTCTGTCAATCACGTTAATTATTTTATGCTATTCCTGGGATTGAATACTACAAGCAATAATAACCAAGAATAAGATGAAATAATTAACATTTGTAACCCCCGGCCATGGATGAAATAAAGGCTTACATTGAAAGTTCCTTTTAGGTCTTGATTTTCAACATTCAAAAAGATGCACCTATAGAAGGTCAGGGGTTATATTTGCTAAAACAAGATCAGAATAGTAATCCGAGTATTAAAAATTTTCGATCCTCATATAAAAAAATCCCAAAAACCCAATGAAAATAATTGTGGTGCAGTTTAAAATTCTTTCTTAAATTTACGCACAAGTCTATATTCTTCATTTCAAAATCTGGTCCTCAAACATGTTCGACGTTTTGGGTTCACTATAAAGATAAAATATTTTAATGCGTTCTTGAGTCTCTTCGTTGGTCTGTCATGCTTCAGTTTGAAAATACATTTTCGCTACTAAATACTCTGATTGAATGGACACATCTTATATGCGTTCAAGCATCTGTTAAAGGGGCTCTGTCTGTCGGTATGTAATGCTAAAGTTTTAAGCTGCATTTTCGTTAGTCTGTCATGCTTAAGTTTATTATGTATTATACTGCTACTTTTTTTTGTTGATTTTAATGTTTGCATGTGTAATATCACTGAACAAACACTATTTAGTCTGTGAGGCTAGGAATAAACAAAGTGAAAAATGAGACTCATACAGATTTCGAATCTGTACCTCAGAAGTGGGGTCTCCGTATGCGGGTGTTGTCTTTGACCGTTTTACTAAGAAGCCAAACGGCTAGAGAAAGCCGAAATTGTACAAATAAATCTTTGTGGTATTCTTTGTTTATCCCTAGCCCTGTGGACTAAATCGTTTATTTAATGATATTATCTGTGCAAACATTAGCATCAACAAAAAAGCATAATATATAATATATTGTCGAAAATAAATTGCAATGTCAAACATGTAACATGCTTAAGTTTGCAATTGTATTTTTAGATTATTTATCCATGCATCTTTATAAGAGGTTATGTCTGTCAATCGGTCTGTCACGCTTAAGTTTGAAATGACATTTTCATCATTAACGTGCATATTGAATGGACACATCCTAGGAATATCTGTTTTTGTTTTGTGTTTTTTATTCGTGATTCTGTTTTAGTTTTTAGTTTTTTTTTCTCTGGACACTCAGCATCATTTTATAATAATATGAATTTAAAACCTTCAAACTATTTTTTGTGTTTGTCCATTTGCATTTTGCCTGTCATTTTTTGTTCTTCAACATTCTTTTTGCTTCATGTCAATATTATGTGCGGCCATTTGAGGCAAAATAGTTCAATTTCTTCCAATTACCATTTGTTTTGTTTTTTTTCATTCATTTTCGTTAGAGAATGTTTTTAATTTAAAAAAGTGTTTCCATGAAAATGTTGTTACTGCCCTTTGTTTATTTCTAATGTGTTTTTTTAATGTTTTTCCCCCCCTATTTAGTGTGTTAATAGAGATAAGGTACTTTATATGAAGGGAGAGCGCTGTCGACAAAAAGATGGACTGTCTCTGTGGCGTGACGTTTTGTTATTCTAAAGATGTTTTTATTTATATTCGTTTGTCCTTTTTTAGTTGAAGAGATAAGTTTAGGAAATGCTGAATTTATTTGTTGCTTAGCCTTGTTTGTCCTGTTTTTTTCTTTTTTCTAACCACTCTGTGCATTGGTCATTAATATTATTGTTGCATTTAAAAAAAAATTTTTTAAAAAGATTTCTTATATACATATATATATATAATTTGTGTGAAAGGTATGTTTTTAGGATAAATATCTGATAGAATGTATACGTATAAACAGGAATAAGTGTTATAAGCAAAAAACAAAGAATTAACACAAGTGCATGCTTATTTCATTTTGCTATTTTGTTTCATTGTCAAGAAAAGCATTTTATTGAACAGTTAAGCAGATATATGTACATCTGTTTGACTCTGTTGAATAATATGCTTTTCTTGACAAAGTTTCGTAAATGAAACTTAAATATCAAAATGAAATCAGCATGAACTTGCATTAACCCACTAGTGCACAAATTTTTTTTCTCTTTATTACCGAAAATCTTTTGTAAATACAATATTATTTGATACTAAAATTACTTTTAAAGATTTGCTTGACTTCATAGGAAAGTTAGAGCATTCATTTATACTATATATAAATGTGTGTTGATTATAACGACCACTTAACAAAAACATTTTTATTAAATACTAGATGGAACTGATTTTATCTTTTCTAGATTTCACAGTATACTGAAAACTGAGACATCAGTGTTGCCAATATACATCAGACACTAGGCGTAATATTTGAAAGACGCTCCCGTCTTTATGACTAACTATAGATATGTCTGAAAAATACAGAAGTTGCTGAAATATGGTTAATTATCTTTCTGGTCCTGAACAAAAAAGGACCATGGGCGCTAATGGGTTAATTTTTTTTGTTCTATATAGTTTTTTCTTTACTAATTGCCTGTATTCTTCTAATATCATTATATATATATATATATATATATATATATATATATATAAACCAGAAAACCAACCTTTCAATCGAAATGGAATCGAATTAAGACAGTAGATCTGGGACAAACAAAGGGCTATCGGATAGTTATATCAATACTAAATGGCAACAAAATTGTATCAGCTAAGTATATTTTCTTGTCATTTATTATTGATATATATATATATATATATTATATTCATTCCTAACAATTTTAAGATTGATTACTTATTGTTAGACCATTATCTCTATAATGAAGTAATACAGAGAAAAAAGCAAGAACGAATATAAATATAGATCCATTTAGTCTTCGCATTTCAAATTTGAGTGCGATAGATGGACGAAGCCCCTTATAGATATGTTTGGACATATCTAAAATAAGATATGTCTATTCAATTTCAATCTGCACATTTAGTGAGGAAAATGTTCAGCTGAAGCGGAAAGGACCGACCGATAAACAGAGCATCTTATAGAAGTGCACGATGGCATCAAAAAAAGTTTTAAGAAACAAAATTACTCTGATGTTTTCGAAAGTTACGAATCATCTCTTTAAAATATTGACTTAAATCCAGTTTTTATATACTAATTTTTTTTAACCTTTTGAATGCTTTACTTTTTATATTGGTTTGAAAAAAAAAATATCATTGAAGATACCGATTACCTATTTAGTGGGTGTGCTGATGCAACATCATACTAATACCTACTCACACTTGACAACAGGCTTGTTGCAGATGTAAAGAAAAGTTGCAGTTTGACACATTTTCGTAGAAATTTAGTTGTTATTTAGACATTTAGATAATTGTTTGAAGTGGCCAATAGAAATTTAGTTATTTAGACATTTAGATAATTGTTTGAAATGGCTAATAGAAATTTAGTTGTTATTTAGACATTTAGATAATTGTTTGAAGTGGCCAATAGAAATTTAGTTGTTATTTAGACATTTAGATAATTGTTTGAAGTGACCAATAGAAATTTAGTTGTTATTTAGACATTTAGATAATTGTTTGAAGTGGCCAATAGAAATTTAGTTGTTATTTAGACATTTCGATAATTGTTTCAAGTGGCCAATAGAAATTTAGTTGTTATTTAGACATTTAGATAATTGTTTGAAGTGGCCAATAGAAATTTAGTTGTTATTTAGACATTTAGATAATTGTTTGAAGTGGCCAATAGAAATTTAGTTGTTATTTAGACATTTAGATAATTGTTTGAAGTGGCCAATAGAAATTTAGTTGTTATTTAGACATTTCGATAATTGTTTCAAGTGGCCAATAGAAATTTAGTTGTTATTTAGACATTTAGATAATTGTTTGAAGTGGCCAATAGAAATTTAGTTGTTATTTAGACATTTCGATAATTGTTTGAAGTGGCCAATAGAAATTTAGTTGTTATTTAGACATTTAGATAATTGTTTGAAGTGGCCAATAGAAATTTAGTTGTTATTTAGACATTTAGATAATTGTTTGAAGTGGCCAATAGAAATTTAGTTGTTATTTAGACATTTCGATAATTGTTTCAAGTGGCCAATAGAAATTTAGTTGTTATTTAGACATTTAGATAATTGTTTGAAGTGGCCAATAGAAATTTAGTTGTTATTTAGACATTTCGATAATTGTTTCAAGTGGCCAATAGAAATTTAGTTGTTATTTAGACATTTAGATAATTGTTTCAAGTGGCCAATAGAAATTTAGTTGTTATTTAGACATTTAGATAATTGTTTGAAGTGGCCAATAGAAATTTAGTTGTTATTTAGACATTTAGATAATTGTTTCAAGTGGCCAATAGAAATTTAGTTGTTTTTTAGACATTTAGATAATTGTTTCAAGTGGCAAATAGAAATTTAGTTGTGATTTAGACATTTAGATAATTGTTTGAAGTGGCAAATAGAAATTTAGTTTTTATTTAGACATTTAGATAATTGTTTCAAGTGACCAATAGAAATTTAGTTATTATTTAGACGTTATAATCTAGTAACATGAAAAAATCTTCATGTGGTTATTTCCTTAGAATGAATCATACCTTTAAGGATCATTCTTAAGTATAAATCACACTTACCAGTCAAGGATACACCCTCGACAATCAGTCAAACCGTCTGGATCATGATTCTGCGCAGTTCTAGAAGATTGATCCTCCAGGCTTTACCTCCTCTCTTTGAGAAGAGATTAGTTTATTGCTAATTGCCTGAGGTGCCCGTACCGGTGAAGGCTGACGGGGCTTCTTTTTTTTTTTTTTTTTTTTTGTAGGTCAGAGTGCACACGTTTCTTGTACACTGGCTTTTCACTTTCCCAATTTCCACCTTCCAACCTTGTGTCACATCTCCTGTAGAAGAGGGAGGGGGGGGTAATACCTTCCTTATAATGAATGAAATAGTTCATAAAATATGTACATATCTAAGCTATAAAAATTATAACAGTTTTTTTCAAATATCAGATTTTTTAAACTAATGTTGACTCATTATCAAATATCACTAAAATTGCTTTCTTTTTATTTTCTAATTTAAAAAGTTTTATGTAAATTATGTCTGTTAGAAAAAACAAAAATGGATATATTTTTAAGATACATCTGTTCAATCTGAGTGTATAGCAATAAAAATGTTATTTCAAATGGAAGCGTGACAGACGAATTATTGGAATTTATAAAACACTCACAGTCTAGCCAGAGTCGCGTGGATTGGTCTAAAAGCAGTTGTGTATTTGCCGTATGGTTGCTTTGGCTATTCTCTTATTTATGTTGTTCCTCTCAGTTTCCGAAGATCTAAAAGGTCCCTAGTTTGTTCCCGGATTTTTGTCTAACCCGACTTTGAAGTGACCTGATCAGAAAGGCCCAGATTCATATTCTGAAGATGCATCCGTTTAATCTTTGCATTTAGCTATGAAATTATGATTTCAAAGTTACTCTTCGCCAACGAATGGACAAGCCTCTGATAGAGAAGCATGGACGCTTCGAATAAACTACTTAAACGTCCTCATTTCATTCAATCGGCACATTTAGCGATAAAATAAAATAAATAAAAAACGTTAATTTCAAACTAAACTGTGACAGACCAACAGACTGACCAATGAGCAAAACCTTTGATAGAGATGCATGAACGCATAATCATTCAAATATTTCCTTGTCCTTTTCGGGGTTACTACATGTGTTGAGTTCAGCTGACTCACATCAATTTGATAAGGTCCCATATCACTGTATACCAGAATTGACGATTTTGGATGTCCTCAGCCACAATTACAATTCCAGTATGAGGTGAGTCACGGTCAGCTTTGATTGTGGAAACCTATTTCTTCATCTAACTGCCTTTTATTTTTTGCCAAGCAGTTAGATCCTCCAGAGATATCAGGTTGTCTCGGGATATCCGAGTTGTAGCAAAACATGTGGCTGAATATTCTTAACATGGTCAAGTGGCCAAATTCAGAAAACATGTCATGAGCAAGAACAATCAAAAAGCCTTTCCTCGGAACTGTCCAGGTTGCGCATACAGTAAAGTTTTTGCTAAATTCTATTTTTGGTGATCACCAGATATCGTTTTTTCCAGGTGCCAAAAAGTGCTTTTGGCTTTGGTGATGCGGCTGCTTGTTTTCCCCTTGCTTTTACCAATTGGGGTGACCACGAATCTCCTGTGGTTGAAATCTTCTACATTCTCTACTAGTGCACAGTAGTATAATTGGTCTCCAGCTGACATTTAGGTACTGGTGTACTGGTTGACCTTGTGGTAATTTCCACTAATGATCACAATGAGAGAGCTGCTACCAATCCTGACAAACAAACACCTGCCAACAACTACGAGAGGGCGTGTATACTCCTCATGTGTCAGAAGTGTGCTGTTGTATGGCTCAGAAACTTGGGCTGTCTCTGCTGGTATACTAAAGAAGCTGCACCGTAATGACAGGGCAATGGTCAGATGGATCTGTTTGGTGAGGCCTGAACAGTACGTTTCTTTTGAATCCCTGCTCTCACAGGTCGACTTGAAAAGCCTTACGGACATCATGCGGAAGAACAGACTGCGTTGGTTGGGTCACATTGAGCGTAGCGATGGCTGGATTGCTAAAGTCCGAAAGTTGAATGTGCCAGCAGAGAACATCACCACTGGCAGACCCAAGTTGACTTGGGAGGACGTCAAACGTGATAGGAAGGCCATGGGTATGGATTCCATCAAACCTTACCAAAGACAGGAGTGGAGAGGAAGACTTAGATTTCGAGACTAGACAATCAGGCCCCACCCTCATCAGAGGATTAATTGTGGCCTGATTCAACAAATAAACCGGTTGATGATGATGATGATGATGATGAATGTCATCAGTGAGTCCCGATTCACACAAGGGTGTTGTGCAGCATTTAGTCGATAACACATTGTTGAAGAGAGGTAGAGATAATGCGTAACCCAATATTGTTGAAGAGAGGTAGAGATAATGCGTAACCCAATATTGTTGAAGAGAGGTAGAGATAATGCGTAACCCAATATTGGTTGATGTCGGACTCTTGTATTAATTAAATACAAGGAAATATGCTTGGTAGTAATACTCAAAATAGATTATGCTTGTAAAATAAGATAGTTAAAATATTTTTGATTTTAAATATTAAAATTGCTTTAACTATTGCAATCAATACTGCATTTCTGTATATTATGAGATAGTAGGTATATGGTAGATTGATTTTGGAATGATACATCTGGACAAGTCCTGATAGTTGGCGCATGATATAGACTCAGAATATTTTATTCCTAATTTTACTGTTATTTGAGGAAATTTTTTTTTTTTAGATGAGGCTTGATTTGTATTCTTTGGGTTATTTGGACTACTATTTCGGACGATGTAATCTTTGACCTTCTTCAGATGTATCTTGTCGAACTCGGGAACCTATACGGAATCTCAAACTGAACCTTTTATTTAATCCACAGGCGCAACAGATAAAAGTATTGATTAACCCTCAGTCCTAAGTAAGTTGTCTGCAGGTTAAAGGTTCAATCCCTACTACAGGCGATTATAACTAGGAATAACATAATAATTAACACTTCTACCCGGTCATGGCTGATGGAACAAGATCAATCTACCCTCGTGGTTTAAATAAAGGGTTCAGTTTGAAATTCCATATAGGTTCCAGAGTTCGACATAAATATTCTCAAGGTGCACCTTAAGAAGGTTGGAGTTTATATCGGCTGAAATGTTGTGAAAAATGCATCAATCCACATAAGAGTAAATTTAAGGTTTAGTGTCAGTTTTTATCTTTTTAATCTCCAACTATTATGAATTGTCTAAAGTTGATTTAGAAAAAAATGTGTAAGATCAATCCATCCTAGAGTCTACAGAAAAAAGGCATAGTTCATTGTAGAGGGTGATATGGCTGTGACTTGTGACTGTCTTGATTAAGAGTTTTTTGTTTTTTTATTTATTTTTATATATATTTTTGTAAAGTGGCATAAAATGCATCATGTATTGTGCATGTTACATTATCAGGTGATTGCATTAAAATGCCTCAATTTTGGAAATGTATGCTTCTCTTATGCAACTTGCTTGACTGAGTTTTTTTTAATATTATACCTTCTACTTGCATGATTTTTTTAAATATATTTGTCTATGCATATATATATATATATTTATGTGTGTGAGATTGATATGAAAGTGTCTTTATCTGCATAAAAGATGTGGGTTAATGTGTACATCTCAGACTCCCTCATCCTCTTCCCCATCTCTAAAAACTGGTTACTGAATTTTATTTTTTAATTTTTCAGAATGCTAATTTGATTTAAGCAAATTTTCGGATTATAAAAGAAAACTCATACCTTTTAGATGGTGGAGGGAGGGGAAATCCGTTTGTCATGTTCATTTTACATAAGTAAGCCCCCACCCTCTTCTTTTGGCCAATTTAATTTCCATTTTATGATTTCTAGATAGAAGGAAGAGGTGGTTATTTTTAATCCTTACAATTTCAGAGTTTCTTTTTTTAACAACCTGTCACAGAATGAAAATGCTCAAAAAAAAGGGGGGGGGGTCCTATTTATATTCAATCAATGTGAAAAACTGACCCCCCCCCCCCCCCCCTGTCTAAACATTTTTCTTTCAATAATGATTTTAAAATGTTGGTGCTTAATCCGTAGTATTTCAAAGAATTAAAAGAAAGAAAAAAAATTCAGTAATAATATTTTAGTCTGCTTCGTCCCCCCCCCCCTCCATCCCCCCAAAAAAATTTGTATGAATATATGTAAAAAGCATTTTTTGGTGGGTGAAGGGGTCTTAAGCTTATTTTATTTATTTTATTTTTATTTATTTTTTTGTATTTTTTGTTTCCTAACGAATCATTCCAGGTGTGATTTTTATTAAGCCAAACATTTCTGCCGACTCGGCTGTCTGTCTCTCTCTAGACTAGAATTTGTACAATGGCTTCTGAATTTCCACATGTGATAAAATTGGTGCTTTTTGTGAAAATTGTCTCATCCTTTCTTTCAGTTCTAATTCTGTTAATGTTTTGTTGAACTTTTTTTTTGTTTAACCTATTATTAATCTTCGTATTGGTATTCATTTCTACCTTTAAAATGCTTGTATGTTAGATTATTTGTTTATCCCTATCTTTATGCCATATTGACTTATGCGGCCCTCATTTGGGGAGGTGGGGTCCTCTCCGACCATTTAAAACTTTTTCAATTTAAAAACTGCACTCAGTTCTGTTTTGTTTTTTTGATTTAACAGGAAAGGCCTTTGATTTGAAAATAATTAAATTTGTTACCTGTGTATTTATGTATATATATTATGTGTGTGTGTGGGTGTTGTATGAAGTTAGGCAACATTAATTCTTCCAAACATATTTTGTTGAATAAGATATTCTGTGTCGATTAGATCAGCGTTGCCAACCTTTTGAACTTCATGAATCACTAAATGTATGATTTTAAATTTGGCGGACTACTAATATGAATTTAGGGGGAAAGAAAAGGAAAAGCTAAGTTAAATTGAAGCAATTATTCAAGTTAGTCAAAATTAATTTCATCTTGTTCGGCTTCTTCCTACTCACTTACTTGGTTCTCCTAATTCTAAGCTTGCTTACGATTTCATGGTCCCAATGCTTTGCAACGCACTAGCTGGAAGTTGATAGCCGTGGCAACATTTTAAATGTTGTCATAATTCATATTACACTGCTAAAATTATATTCGATCTTCATTTTTATGCTTTTTTGTAGAAAATTATACTAGTAAACCATCCAATAACTGTTATTAACCATAAACGTAAGAAACTATTGAGTAACAAGTCTAGAACATGATTTTGCAAATTATGTTAGGTTTTTACTATGGCTGGATGACGTCACATTTGTTTACTCTTGTTTATTGTGAAACTACATAATATGTTTTGTTACTTGTCATTTTTTTAATCCATAGCTTTATAAAATGTCCCTCATTTTCTGTGAACCATCGAAGGAATTTTCACGGACCACTTGTTGACGTCCACTATATTAGATCAGTTGATCATTTTTTCCAAAATTCTAACAAATTTTTGCAAGTCAGAGTGTAAGGGTAAATAAAAAAAATTTTAAAAATGTTTTTCCGAAAGTCATGTGTGTAGGGCTTTCAGTATTTCACAAGCTTTCAATTCATTCTTTGTTATCAAATACAGGAGGTTGAAATGAGATCATTTAATCTTTGAACAGAACAGATTTTGAACTGACTAGCTTGAGTGAGGTTATTGTTTGTGATAATTGTGACAGTTGTATCCTTGATCACTATGACCAAGTCTGAACCACATTTTATGCTACACGTTGGCTGATCATGTCATGAGTGCAACCATGAATGTGCTATAGAATGTTCATTCTTCTTGAAATGGGAACATTTTACCTGTTGATCAAACCTTTCTAAGTATCTTGTACCACTAAGTGCATTCAAGAGCGTATTGCTTTAGTTACCATGGAATCACATTTCCATAGCTGTATATTTAATGCAGGTTTTCTACCAGCTGGTTTGGGTTAGTTTGAAGGTGTTTTGATTGAATGGAGACTAGTTGTTCTTGATTATAATCAAGTTTTTGTGCTTTTATTCTTGACTCCTAATCAATGGCTTCCACAGCAGACTGTTCATCATATGAGATTGGCTTCCTTCCATCACTTTAAAAATTAATAATAAACTATGAAACCGTTTACAAAATAAAATGTGTAATACAAATAAGTATGCTTACAGATTTTTCAAAATAAGTCTATATAAAAAATTATTGGAATTTTATTTTCTAAAAAAAATATTCTATGAAATGTTTGAAAAATTTACAAAGTTGAAATTCCTCCCCTTCCAATTTTCGCTACCATAATTTTTATTTTATATGTAAAATATGATTAAGTTAACATTTTATTGAAAAAATTAAAAAATTAAATTTGTTTTATAAATACCTTAACTCATGTCTGTTCTTTAAATGATAGGTCAATTTGGTTCAATTATAATTTAGCGACTCATCGGAAAACTCCCCATTTTTGATTTGTGAACACATTTTGAGCACATTGTCATGATACTTTATTGCTGCATCTAAAAGTTTATTTTTAAATCTTGAAATAATCTGCTTTTTGTAACTTCAATTGAAATGATCCATAAAATGTTAGTGTCTGCAAATTCCAACTCCAACTTTAGTTATTCTTGTACAAACACTCAATTACAACCAGACACATATACACACACACCTTCAAATTATATATTAAATGAGGCTGCTTGAATATTTTTAGTAAGGCACCATTATAAAAAGTTTGTAGGGATCAGATTATTTTACCTACTGTTATAAGAAGCAAGTAATTTGAATAAATACTATCACATTTAATATAAACACATATAATTGCTTATATGTTAGCAAAAATAGACAGAGCAATGTAGAAATTGTTTGTTTTTTTTCAAGCTTTTATCTTTTGGTGATTATTGAAAGATGTCTCCATATTACCAGTTCTCTTGGCAGAATAAGTATTTTCTATGAACGAAATTGAAGTATTTTTTTTTATTGCAAATGCAACAATAACAAATAAAAATTGACTAGTCAGAATCAAACTTTCATTTGTCAGCTTAAATACTATTTAGGTCTCACTTTTAAAATTTATATATTAAATATATATATTTTTATATATTTATTATGATCCTTTTGGCATCTCTTATTTTAATTAATAATCTGATTTAAACTTTTAATGCAAAAGTAAACTATTTGTTCAGAAATGTTATATTTTCAAGGCTAATTTAAAATATTTAATCTATTTTATTTTTATCATCAATATTTTTTTTTTAAATTAAACTAAGAAATCTTACTATTTGGGTTTCTAAAATATAATCAAAAACTGGAAATTTAATATAAAAAAAAAGTTAGCTCATTTTGTAAGGAACTTATTTGATTTCTAGTTTTAGAAAAAATTAACTGCTCCATGCATTTTTTTTTATTTTTTTTTTTTAATAAAAAAAAAGATGGTTGATAATATTTCAGAATAATACCATCTACATTTTTCTTCTCCGTGCCATTGTTCTTTTTTTTGTTTTTGTTGGAGGGGGTAAATTTTTAGTGCCAATGTCAATATCTGCACTTTATTTTTTTTCTTTTTTTTTTTTTTTTTTTTTTTTTTTTTTTTTTTTTTTGAGGTTAAGAAAATTTTATTGTGTGAAGGATTTTTTTGTCTGTAGATTTGCTAGAAAAATAATTAATCTGATGTTTTCATCTGTTCGAAATAAATAGATCCCTTTTATGTTTTGGAAATTTTGAGATGACGATTGATAATTTATGTTATTTGGACTACTATTCTCATCTTGGTTGTTATTTTTACAATATTTTTGCCGATATAATCTCCGACCTTCTTCAGTGGCATCTTTTCAAACTTTGGAATCTTTATGACAAACTTTGCAACCTAATACTGAATTTCAAACTGAAAACCCTGTAGTTAATCCGCGGGGCTAAATTGTTCTTATTCCATCAGCCATGACCGGGTAGAAGTGTTAATTATGTTATTTTTAGTTATCGCCTGGAGTAAAGATTGAACCTTTAACCTCAAGAAGACTGTTACTTAGAACTGATTGTTGATTAACATCTTATTAATTGTTAAAGACCTTTTGATGGATAATATTGATATTTATAAAAGCTATTTCTCTGAAAATAAGGTGCTTATTTATATATTTCTTATTATAGTATAGCATTTATTGTACAAGTATAAATTCTACATATAGATCGGTGAAAATAAATAGGGATGTTGCAGTTTCACGGAAATCGTGTTCTTGATGAAAGATAGATTTATTTTATGATGAATTGTATTGTGAAAAGAAAGACATATCAGTACTACTCCCAAACCACAGATTTCCTCAAAATTACTAATGTTGAACTTTCTAACTTCCTATTCCACTTCTCCTGTAATCATTTTTGATGCTTCATTCTCTAACGTCTGCAAGACATGAGAAAACCATCTGATAAATGTCAATCTTGTATATCTTTTGCCTTCGTCATAGATTCATTCTGATTGGCTAGCAATGAAGCATCACTAGTTATATGCAAATTAGTAAACACCTATAACAATGAAAAGATTAGTCACAGCGCCATCTACTGGTTAGCAAACATTTTCTCCAATTAAATATTTATTAAAGAGAAGATAACCCTTGATGGGAATAGTCAACAGGCAGTCAGACTTCAAGGGAGTTTATTGTTCCTGATGCACCCATGTTTCTGTTGCTGGCCTAGAATTCCATAGGAAAATGAAAATTTACGAGCAAAATCTTTTACATTTCATTTGGTGGAATTTACTTGGCATAAAACGTTTTGGTCGCTGGGGGTGGGGGTCATTTTCAAAATGGCGATATCAAAATGACTCCTTTAATCATTAAAAAGTGTTGGAATCAGAATCGGTTGTTATACATTATTGGAAAGGAAATTTTATGCTAAGCAACTTTTACAGAAACTCTATCTAAAATCTATGCTTTTGATGTTAAGGATTTTTCTTAGCATTTTCTTTTTTTTTTTAATGGGTGCCGCTTTTGACATTGTGAACAGTAAGAAAGCCAATTTCAGCAAAATAGGTCATGTTATCATTGAAAAATAGATTTTAGCTTAAGCAATATTTACAAGGACACTGTGTACCTAAAATCTATTCTCTTAAAGTTACAGGATTTTTCTTTAAGTTTTTACAAAATCTCTTTTCATAATATTAACAATCTTGAGAAACTGTATTCTTATATGTAAGACAAAATCGGGCATCTCTCGTCTCTGGTTTATTTTGTTCACTACACAAATAGTCACATTAAAACACTTATATGATGAGCAATAATGAATGTGAATGAATTCAACTTTATTTTGAGGGCTGAGGGAACAATAACATAGAATTTAGAATAACAAATTTCACTTTATTACTCATCAAATTTGATGTTTTTAATCTTTTTCATTTATAAGTTTTATAAAATAGTTGAATTTGAATTCCTTGCCCTTTTAAATAAATCAGTTTTCCAACACAAAAAAAGAAAGATATCTTATTTTCAGGCCTTTACCAGCATTTGTGGTGTTTTTTTTTGTTTTTTTTTTGTTTGTTTTCTATTTTGCTAGTGTGACTAAATTGATCTTTGCTACAACTCTGAAATGTCCTACATCTTCTGTGAAAACAGTGTTCAACAATTTAAAATATTTCTTGGGAAGCGCTGCAAACTATATAATAAATGTAAATCGATTGTTTTTTTCTTTCGTTATATCTGACTTTTTATTTGTATCACTTAAAAATTATTTTGATGTAGGTAAAGTATTTACATTTTAATTCAATTTAGATTCTGTAATTTACTAAGAATTAATATACTTCATGAGAATTATAATAATCAGATTTTATTAATGATTAGGATTTTTTTCCATGTAAAAATGATAGCTGTAATAATTCAACTAGGTACCTTAAACCAAAATGTTGTTTTCATTGTCTAAAAACTTTGCAAACCATTTTTAAAAAATGGTACCAAATTAGTAGCTCAATTCGCCACCGAATTATGACTGTTCAGAGTTTGTTGGAAGTTAGAAAATCTGTCTTGTATGCAATTATTTGTCCAGAAGCCAATTTTAAGTTCATAACTAAAAATGCTGGCTTTGAACAGGTGAAAAAATCTTTACAAATGTAAAATCATCTTGTTATAAATAAAAATTAATTATAAATCAGCCTAAACATTGAGCAAAATCCCATTATCCCCTCCCTGCAAAAAAAAAAGTGCAAAAATGATGAAAGAAAACTTAAGGCCCGTTATTGGATAATTCGAAGTTAAGACCCGTTATTGGATAATTCGAAGTTAAGACCCGTTATTGGATAATTCGAAGTTAAGACCCGTTATTGGATAATTCGAAGTTAAGACCCGTTATTGGATAATTCGAAGTTAAGACCCGTTATTGGATAATTCGAAGTTAAGACCCGTTATTGGATAATTCGAAGTTAAGACCCGTTATTGGATAATTCGAAGTTAAGACCCGTTATTGGATAATTCGAAGTTAAGACCCGTTATTGGATAATTCGAAGTTAAGACCCGTTATTGGATAATTCGAAGTTAAGACCCGTTATTGGATAATTCGAAGTTAAGACCCGTTATTGGATAATTCGAACTTAAGACCCGTTATTGGATAATTCGAACTTAAGACCCGTTATTGGATAATTCGAACTTAAGACCCGTTATTGGATAATTCGAACTTAAGACCCGTTATTGGATAATTCGAACTTAAGACCCGTTATTGGATAATTCGAACTTAAGACCCGTTATTGGATAATTCGAACTTAAGACCCGTTATTGGATAATTCGAATCCAAAACATGCAGATGTATCTTTTCTTATGCTGTGCAGAAGCGATGACACATCTAAACAAAATTTAAAATTTCATGTCATTTTACACCAATCATGGTTTCATAGCTATAAAAGTGTTGCCCTTCAATCTTCTGTCACACATGCAACAACTAAGTTGCTGTAATTATTACAAAAACATTAAAGTTTACAAAATGTATGGCTATTTTAGTCACTGAATTTTTTCTTTTTACGCACTTTTCCATGATCCTTCCCGGCTGAGGAAACGTCTCCTGAAACTATGTTCATTTTATACTTCAAAAAAGACTGACTCGAGACAATGACTGATGGAAGACAGGGAATATTTATTCAACTTGGTCTTTGTTACAAATAACTAGCCAGAGCAAGAAAGAGAGATAGAGCAATTGAAATCACTAATTAATTATATTCTGTCAACCTTTATCATTTTACACATTTATGCAATGCTTGCTCTAAAACAGTCTTTTCACTCCTATACTCCATCTTTGAGTCATGTGAGGTTCTAGTATATTCCCAGTCTTGCAATACATTGATGAGTGGTCCTATCCTTATATGCATAGAGATACACAATATCGCGCACACTAAATTGATAAAATACCAATACTTTATTTTTCATGTAAAAAATAAATATAAATCGCCTGTTATTTTATTAAAATGACCCAAAAATAAACGAAATATTACAAGTTAAAATTAAAGGAAATTTTGATATAGTTTTGTTTGATACCTAATTTCAAGTGATCTTTCAAACTAGTAAGCTTTAAGCGTAATCCATCAAACGGATCATTGTTAATTATAAACTATTTCCTTTACTAATGAGTAACCGCTTATCACGGCACAAAGGCCACTCGAGGATAAGGGTTATTGAGTTGGTCAGGTGGACAGTGAAACATCGAGTGCATTTGTCACAATGGTTGTGATTGGTCAAAAATTGATTATTTAAGAGGACGGCTCAACAAGAATTTGTTTACATTGGACTTGAAAACGGCAATGTTGTAGTCATCCGGGAAGCAACCCAGTGGCACTGTGTTCCACAGACGGACAGTTCTAAGAAAGAAACTTTGCCCATGGAAGTTCTATTTAGTTTTAGGCATACAGAGGGGGGAAGGGAAATTATTGACAGTGATTGTATCTAGACAAGTTTTTGTTGTGAATGTTTTGCAGGAGGGAACTATAGATTGAAGCTCAGTCGAGCACCTACCATGAAAATAATGATAGAGTAGAGAAAGACTAGCAACCTCTTTTCTGTGAGAAAGTGGCTGTAGGGAAGAGAAGAGGGCATCGTCCAATAGACTTCGAAGTCAGTTTTATACTCTGTCAAGGTAGCAAAGGGTGTTTTGAACAGCACCTTCACAGATGTGGCAACAGTACTCTATCTTAGGACGTATATACAAGTAGAGGATTGCGTCAGAAGTGAGATACTTTTGGGAGCGATAGAATGATCCAACCATTTGTCCAGTAACCTTAGCAACAGGTTTGATTTAAGTCATCTATTTCAGGTCTGAAGTGAAGGTCAGTCCAGAAGCTTATCAAAGCAGGGGCTTCCTCAAGAAGAGAGCAATTTATTTCAATTGGGGCAAAATGAGGATCTGAGCGTTAGTGGTTAAAGGAGAGAAGCTTGGTTTTAGCCGTATTAAAAGTAACCAGCCATTCCCCCATTGCACAACATGCTTCAGGTCAAAAAAGAGAGGATCAGAAAGATCTTGATCATTAATGCTCCTCGAAGTATTGCCATAAATGGTTGTCATCTGCATAAATGTTGACGAATGATCTTAGAATGTGATTTGGGAGATCATTGATGAAGATTAGGAAGAGGGTTGATACTATATGCTTCAGACTTTTGCCCATCGACTACTTCTATAAACCTATCAGAGAGAAAAAGTGTGATGGTTGAGAGGACATTTCCAGATATTTTATAGCTAGAAAGCTTGTTAAATAGATCTTTATACCAAACCCTATCAAACGCCTTTGATATGTCAAGCACTACTTCTCTAGAAATGAAGCCCCCCCCCCCGTCCCCGTCAATAGATTCACAAACTCTGCGTGATATTATAGTCAGCACATCAGCTGTTGATCTTGCAAGACGAAATCCATATTGCTTTTCACTGAGTAGGCTGTTTTTGCTGAGGTGATTGACAACTTCATGTATCACAGATTCAAGCAACTTACTCATGATGAACTGGAGACTGATTGGTCTGTACGTAGATGCAGAAGACCGATCTCCAGTATTTTGGAATACTGAGCAGATTGACAAAGTTTTCCAAGATGTTGGGAAGGATTTCACCTTTAAGCAACGATTTAACAGCTTTGTAAGAATGTGAGCTAGTTCTGATTGCAACTTTTTAAGCACTATGATTGGAATGTTGTCAAGGTCAGTTGCTTTGCTGGCATCAAGGTTTAAGTTTGGCAATATCCGGGCAGATATATGGATGGCGCTCAGAGTATTTTCAGGAGGTAGGCATCCCTGATCGTAAAGGGTGGCATTTGATGCAATGTTGGAAGTTGCAGAAGATTTAATCTTTTTATCTTTTTCTTTTTCTTTTTTCTTTTTTAGCTAATTTAATTTCTTTGAAGAAAAATTAGGAAAGTTTATTAAGAAATAGATAAAATGCCTCCCAAATGGACAAAAATAACAATTTGTCGCAAATATTAAACAATCCCTTCATGAGATTTTGTCCCCAAATCCACCAAAAGTTATTAATAATTCTTTATCTCAATTGTGTACTGATGAACATAGAAAAACTCTACTTTTCTCTCGAATAGTGAAGGGAGGGGGTCACAGATGCTTTACTTGTTTCTAAATTTGCATTATCTAACCAGTCGATTAGAATCGAATTATTATATTTTTTTTCTTGATTGATTTTAGAGGTTGATGATCTAACCAAGAACAGCAAATGTTTGTGTGTGAAATTTCTTTATGCAAACAAGAACTTTGTGTTAGAATCAAATCATTGATTTATGAAAAAACAAAACTAATCAAAAGTCAATCTTTGAAACATTTTTGATTTGTCTACAGAACTTCATATTTCTTTTTTAAAAGAAAATTATTTTGAAATTGTGTGCGTTTATCTAATCGCTTCTACAATACCACATTAAAAAATAATTTTTTTCTGTTTTTTTTTTTTTTCTGTTTTTTTTTCCTGTTTTTTTTTTCCTGTTTTTTCTTTTTTTTCCTGTTTTCTTTTTTTTTCCTGTTTTCTTTTTTTTTTCCTGTTTTCTTTTTTTTTTCCTGTTTTCTTTTTTTTTCCTGTTTTAATCTTTGTTTTTCTTTTAACTCAGAACAAGGCTTTTTAAAAATAACTGATTGTCTCATTCAGATTGAGAATGAAGAACTAAAAAAACTAAAAATATAAATTAGCAGTATATTCATTGACAGTATAGCCTTAATTTGAGACATCATGATTTATTTTCTCCTACATTATTAGATATGTGATTATACACACAAAAACAACTATAAGGCATTCCCTCCTGCAATTTGGTTTTAGTGTTGGGTGCTGCTTTGTCGTTTAGCCGTCAGCTCTGACCTAGGAATATGTCCGACTTTGTTATATTTTATTTACGTTTAAGGCTCTGTTGAGGTTTGGAAACTAAAACCCACCAGCAATTCAAAGAAAAGAAACTTTGTTTCGATCATACAAACATGTCTATTTGCACCTTCATTTTATTTGTTTTTGTCCTTTCTCCCATATTTTCCATTTCCATTGTTTGCTCGGTCCCCCAAATGTCTCCCTGCTTGTTTGTGTCCCCTTTTGCATGCTATGAATGCTGGTAACATTGACTGCAACTTCCTTTAATTTGCATTGATTTTTATTCATTATTGCTTTTTTTTTTTTTTTACCCCACTCTGCTTCAATTGCATCCATAGTGCTGCTGCTGCTGCTGCTCTCTTTCTGCAATTCCTGATTTTCTAAACCATTTCTTCGTACACTTGTTCTTTTTTGTTATTTTCTTTCAACTTGACTCTTTAACAAAATCTTCGCATACGATATGCTTGCCTCCCTAAAGAGGCGGCAAGGCTGCCAGTTTCAAAATTATCAAAGATGTAAAGCTCCCTAATAAACATCCTTATACGTATCCCTTTACTGATAAATCCTTTCTCTAGCATTAAGAAAGATTCTTAAGTTTAGAAAAGAAATGTGCCTGAAGGTCAGAGGTTACATAGGCCAAAATGCAAAAATAACAATTAAGATGAGAATAGTAGTCTAAATAAACGAAATCCAGATATATAGAGGTTCTTGATATAAAAAATTGATGTCAATATATTGTAGTTTTAAGATCGGGCTTGGACCCCACAAAAAAAAAAGAATGGACCATTCGCTTTTGTGTATATTAAACTAAATGTGAACAAATGGAAAATAATGTACATTTAACTATTCTGACCACATTCATAAATGTTCGTATTGAAATATTTCTAGAAATTCAAAAGATCAAGATCATTTTACAAATTAGATAACCTATGAAGTATGGATCTTACAGTAGCAAGATTATATACGAGTGTTAAATACTGGTAAAAACGGTATTTTTCACTAAAGGTTAGAGTAATGGAAAATTCCCTTAAAAGCAAAAAGTTTAGAGTTGCATGTCAGGATATTGCATCACAAACAAGATGTCTGGAGTTAGACAAAGCAGATAAGCTGATCAAATCTTTCTCTTTTTTTCGAGACAGCGGTCTGGGAGCAACTACTCCTATTCCTCTATGAGGAAATAGCATTTAAGCTGCCAAATTAAACTTTGCTTCTGGCTAGCCAATTTTCATTTGTGATTGCTGTATCGTGTTATTGGCAATATAATAACATACTTAGCTACAATTTACTTAAAAAATGAATTAGTCCAGCCCAGACGACTGCTAATATGAAATATTTTAAATAATCACCTAAAATAAAAATAAGCAAGAGGGGGAAACTTATTTTACATTAAAGAATATAATAGGAGTTGTCTATCTTAAGTTTAAGGATATGCAAACAAATAAAAATTAAAGACTAAAATGATTTCACTGCATCCTGAGCAACGCCGGGTATGGACAGCGAGTAGGCTATATATATATATATATATATATATATATATATATATAAAATTTAAACATAAACAATAACCAGACAGAATGTATGGTAGACTCATGCAATTAAAGATGTAATCATCTATATCTAAGTATTTTGTATATCTATAAAATTATCTTGGTCAGATTTTAGAAGTTGGACCTAAATAGCATTTGAGCTGACCGATAAAATTTTGTTTCTGACTTGTGAATTTTCATTTGTTATTGTTGTACTGTGTTATTGGCAATATAACGCACTTCACTATAGTTTATTTTTTTAACTACTCAGTCCGGCTCAGACAATCTATAGTCTGAAAATTTTTTAGCTAATCACTGAAAAACGCAAAATGAGAAAGGGCCATAACTTATATTTTTAAGTGAAGAGTTGTCTCCCTTACAACTTTTTTTGCTGTTCAAACAAAAACACATTATAGCCTAAAATAACTTCACTACATCCCGGGCAACATCGGCTCGATACAGGTAGTCCTATAATATTGCAATAATTTACCCCTCAAATCATTTCATAGTCAATACATTTTTTGTGTTCTTGAACCTCCCGTTCATCACTATTGACCACTCGACCAATAGAAAAATATCAACAAAAATTGAATGTCTTCTTTTTTCACTATTTAAATGTAATAACATTGCAATGAATCCCCCTCCATTTGTTTTGAATATTTATGCATGTCTTCTCATATTGAATTCAATGGGAAACGGTCTCTGTTATTCATTTCTATTGCATTTTGCCATTTGTATATCCTTGAGAGAAACTTTGCATCTTTTTTTAAATTGGACATTATCTATGAAAAAAAAAAGTTGATGCTCAAAATTATCTTCCATGACCCTTGACATTTAAGGGACAATGTTTTTCTTTCTGTTTCACTTGACACTTTCATCCTTTTGAACTACTGTGCATTTTTCTTTTTTCTCTCACATCTTGAAATCCATGAAGGATTATCAGTGAATTCGATGCCTTTTCTCTCTCCATATTTTTTTTTTTTTGTATTAGTTGGCTTTTCCTTAATACTTACCTGTGCCTATCTAAAAATTGGACATAGACGTTCACCTGCCTTTTTCAACCCCGCATCTGTATATTGCACCATTTCTTTATATATCTAGAGATTCCATTCTGTAGTTGCTTTCGGAATAGAAAACTATTTTCATAGATTTCTTGGGTCGAGATAACGTTTGTCTTTCTGGCTTTTATAAAAAAAAAAAAAAATTCTGGATTCTTTGTTTTCCTCTTTTCTTCATTTTATTTATTTTTTTATAATTAAATATTTCGATCTATTTATATCTTCTCTCTCTTTGGAGAACATTTATTTCCTCGTTTTAGTCCAATAGAATTTTCTGGCCTCCTTTTAAGTCTTTGTTTTTGAATGTGTCATCGACAAGTTTTATTTCATGGGCTGCGACCTCATATCTGTCTAGATGAGTTTTTTTTTCTTCCCCTCTTCATACATTTGCTGATACTTTTTTTTACTGTTTTTTTAGATGCGTCTGCACATTTCTATAAGTCTGTCATGTTTAAGTTTGAAATAAAATGTTCGTTGGTCTGTAACGCTTCAATTTGAACATTTTCATTGCTAAACGTGCTGATTGAATGAATGCATCTTAAGAATATTTATTGTTTTTCTTGCTTGAAAGTTAGTCTTTTTTTTTCTTTTCCTGAAGCCTTTTTTGATACTCCATTGTTTTCCTTCCTCCCCTTCCTCTTCTCCTTCCTCCCCTTCCTCTCCCTCTTCCTCTCCTCCTTCCTCTCCCCCTTCCTCTCCTCCTTCCTCTCCCCCTTCCTCTCCTCCTTCCTCTCCCCCTTCCTCTTCTCTTTCCTCCCCCTTCCTCTTCTCTTTCCTCCCCCTTCCTCTTCTCTTTCCTCCCCCTTCCTCTTCTCTTTCCTCCCCCTTCCTCTTCTCTTTCCTCCCCCTTTCTCTTCTCTTTCCTCCCCCTTTCTCTTCTTTCCTCCCCCTTTCTCTTCTTTCCTCCCCCTTTCTCTTCTTTCCTCCCCCTTCCTCTTCTCCTTCATCCCCCTTCCTCTTCTCCTTCCTCCCCCTTCCTCCCCCTTCCTCCCCTTTCCTCTTCTCCTTCCTCCCCTTTCCCTCCTCCTCACCCCTTCCCCCTCCTCATTCCTCCTCTTTCCTCTCCCCTCCTCATTCCTCTTCTTTCCTCTCCCCTCCTCGTCCTTCCTTCCTTTCCTCGTCCTTCCTTCCTTTCCCTTCCTCATCCTTCCTTCCTTTCCCTTCCTCGTCCTTCCTTTCTTCCTCTCCTCCATTCCTGCCTCTCATCTCCCCATCTTCCTCCTCCCACCTCTTTTCTCACCCTCTTTCTCTCCTCTCTCTCTTATACACACACACTTTCTCCAACCAATTTTTCCCTCCTTTGTCTTGTGCTTAGCTATAATGTCCTCTCTTTGCAATTGTCTTTTAATCTCTTCAAATACAACTTATCTTCCAATTCATCAGCTTTCTCTTTGGAAAATCTTTATTTTATCTGAAATGTTGATCCTGAGGTAAAACATTCTATTTCAACCATTGATTATTCATTCTTTGCCAATTTTTTTTAATATGTAAATGTTCTCTCAACTATGTACATTGTTAATCGCTTTTTAACCCAATGTGTTGAAGAAGCCATCACAATAGATTTCTATTGTTATAATTATTAACAAAAATAGAAAATTTTATTCAATTTTTTGCTTATTTGGATTCTCTATCAATTGAACACATCTGTTTCAGACTTCTAATCTATTAAAAATAAATTCAAATATAATATAAATTGTATTTTTAGAATTACTCAATATGAAAAGTTATTTTAAAAGCAATTTCTCACCTAAAAAATAAGCTGTTCATTGATCAAACCAGGTAACCTTCACTTTAAAAACATCTTGTGAAAAGAATTCCTGAGAGGAGAGTCATTAGAACAGCTCATAAAAGCAGATTCAGTTTAATAAATTACCTTCCAAGAAGATCTTGAAAGAAAGTTCATTTTAGTAAATTGCTTCCAAATATGATCTTAAAAGCAAGTTCATTTTTTAAATTGCTTCAAAATAATGGCATTTTGGTTAATTGTCTCCAAAGAGGATTGTAAATTACCCCTAACAATCTTAAAAGCAGGTTCATTTTAGTAAATTCTCTCCAAATGTCATCTTAAAAGCAAGTTCATTTTAGTAAATTCCCTCCAAATGTCATCTTAAAAGCAAGTTCATTTTAGTAAATTCCCTCCAAATGTCATCTTAAAAGCAAGTTCATTTTAGTAAATTCCCTCCAAATGTCATCTTAAAAGCAAGTTCATTTTAGTAAATTCCCTCCAAATGTCATCTTAAAAGCAAGTTCATTTTAGTAAATTCCCTCCAAATGTCATCTTAAAAGCAAGTTCATTTTAGTAAATTCCCTCCAAATGTCATCTTAAAAGCAAGTTCATTTTAGTAAATTCCCTCCAAATGTCATCTTAAAAGCAAGTTCATTTTAGTAAATTCCCTCCAAATGTCATCTTAAAAGCAAGTTCATTTTAGTAAATTCCCTCCAAATGTCATCTTAAAAGCAAATTCATTTTAGTAAATTCCCTCCAAATGTCATCTTAAAAGCAAATTCATTTTAGTAAATTCCCTCCAAATGTCATCTTAAAAGCAAGTTCATTTTAGTAAATTCTCTCCAAATGTCATCTTAAAAGCAAGTTCATTTTAGTAAATTCCCTCCAAATGTCATCTTAAAAGCAAGTTCATTTTAGTAAATTCCCTCCAAATGTCATCTTAAAAGCAAGTTCATTTTAGTAAATTCCCTTCAAATGTCATCTTAAAAGCAAGTTCATTTTAGTAAATTCCCTCCAAATGTCATCTTAAAAGCAAGTTCATTTTAGTAAATTCTCTCCAAATGTCATCTTAAAAGCAAGTTCATTTTAGTAAATTCCCTCCAAATGTGATCTTAAAAGCAAGTTCATTTTAGTAAATTCCCTCCAAATGTCATCTTAAAAGCAAGTTCATTTTAGTAAATTCCTTCCAAAGGTCATATTAAAAGCAAGTTCATTTTAGTAAATTCCCTCCAAATGTCATCTTAAAAGCAAGTTCATTTTAGTAAATTCCCTCCAAATGTCATCTTAAAAGCAAGTTCATTTTAGTAAATTCCCTCCAAATGTCATCTTAAAAGCAAGTTCATTTTAGTAAATTCCCTCCAAATGTCATCTTAAAAGCAAGTTCATTTTAGTAAATTCCCTCCAAATGTCATCTTAAAAGCAAGTTCATTTTAGTAAATTCCCTCCAAATGTCATCTTAAAAGCAAGTTCATTTTAGTAAATTCCCTCCAAATGTCATATTAAAAGCAAGTTCATTTTAGTAAATTCCCTCCAAATGTCATATTAAAAGCAAGTTCATTTTAGTAAATTGATTCTAAATATGATAATTTTGGTAAATTGCCTCCAAAGAAGATTCTAAATTGTCCGAAAGACGATCTTAAATTAGCCTCAAAGAAGATTTTAGAAGCAAGTTCATTTTAGTAAATTTCCTCCAAAGATTTTGTTTAAAGTAACTTCGTCAGAGGAGGACCATTAAAATAAAGTAACTAATTATATCCGGTTGCTTTAAAATAAATCCTCTCTTTTCAACTTTCTTTCATCAAATGAATAACGTTAGAATTGAAGTGAAATCGATCAAGTCGTTGTTTGTAAAGGATTTAGACAATTAGCAAATACTTTTTGTCTACATCAGCAAAAGATCTTCTTTCAACTCACATTCATCAGGGGAGTAATGATAGAATAAGATTTTCTTATGAAACTTTTTAATAAAATGAACATACTTTCATTAACTATTTTTATCATCCAAATCATCAACACATTTTGAATAATTAAAAAAAAATTCTACTTTTAATTAAAGAAAATATTGTCTATTGATCCGAAGAATTTCTTAAACTAAATCGCATTCTCTTGTAAACTGGTCACCTTGTTTACGAATTGACAATGTTCTTATAATGAATACGTGAAACGTGATGAAAGAGAAAATAATCAAGATTTTCTAATAACATTTTTATCTGATTTGCTGGCTTCTTCTGTTCACATCGACACATCTTTTACCATTTGCTTGTTTTCAAAGCACAACAGTATTGATCCCATAATAATGATATAAATAATAATAATAATAATAATAATATAGCAAAGTAATTAATTATCATGACATCACATTCTTTATATATTTATACATATATATTTTTCAACATTTTGTCTTGCAAAAAAGTTCTCAGCAGTTAAAAAAAAATTAATGACTGTGAAAATAGAACAAAATGATAAGTTAAAAAGAATAAATGTTGTCATCGATGTTAATTATTGTTTATCTTGTACACATGTTTTATGCGTCTTCGTTCAATCTTCTGAGAAGAATGAATTAATTATATAGTGGGTAGCATTTATTCACACTGGTGTGATTCGCTCAATATATGAACATTGACTGGATCACATCAACACTAAAAAGGTATTTGAATAACAACTGCTACTGAAAATGGGCTTTAATTTATTAGAAGAAGATTGCATAAAGAAACATGTTACAAATCTAACAGGTAGACAAAAAAACGTAACATTTATTTGATTTATAATCTATTAATTTTTGCCCATCAAGAGCAAGAACATCTAAAAAAATTATTTTTTTAATAACTACTTTGCGTTCCTTCTGAATTAAATACACGAATCGTGATCCTATTTTTGTATAAAAGTTAATATTATGAATCAAATTTTGTCCATATCTTACAGCCATTTCTTTTGTTTGATGGAACAAATAAAAAAAAAATCCTGCTAACAGGATATTTTCAGTATATATTTGATACTGAAAATATACTGCTGCAATGATTTGAAAAAAAAAATCAATTGTAATTGCTTTGATCCATTTTAATACAATTGTAAGAAATGCTTACTATAAAACGTTAAATTTGAACCTGTTATTAATTAAAGACAATTGATTCACCTGGTAAATGAAAACGAACTCTATTTTCTGGCATTAGTAATGACCCTCAAGAAATTTAAAAACAATTGGAATGAAATTAAAAGCATAAAATTCAGTAATTAAAAGGAATGGAGGCGTTGAATATGGGGATTAAACATAACACCCGACTGATTAACACAGACACTCACCTGGCCGGAAGAATAAACATCCGGTGATTTTATGCAGACACCTTCAAAAGTCACCTGCGGACACAGTGAACGAAAATATACCTGTCACTAAATAAACAATAAATGGCTTGAAGACATCCCATCCTATTTTGGAAATTAATATTAATTTAGTAGCCGGTAGTAATGTTATGTCTGAAACTTTATGAGGGTAGCACCAAAGAAAAATATGCAACAATTATCGTCTCTTGTGCAAAAAACAGGTGACATCCCAGAATGGGCGTTGTAATTGTGGATGCATGGGTGTCCAAAAATGTTATATTAACTAACCCAAATTGAGATCAGAGAAGCGGCTGTCTAGCAAATCTGAAAGATCAATTTCAATCAACTCCGTGCCATCTCTATTCTCTCTCACTCTACTCATTCGCCACAACCGAGCAATAAAAATATACAAGCATATTTTTGTACACAAGTGTTTGTCATTCTTTTAAGCACTGCATCAATATACCACAGACAATGCATCATTGGCCTAATACATACTGTCGCAGATTATGGAATCTGCTATGCCAAGTTCAAATCCTATCATCTGTATTATATGCTAATACCTTTGAGAAAGGTATGAACTCCCTGGATATTTCCCCCTCAGTTATGTCTTCAACTAATCCTATACATGTTTCGGAATTTTTTTTAGATGAGAATTGATAATTTCTATCTGGATTATTCGGATTACTATTCTCATGTTGGTTATTTTCACAACGTTTCGTACGATGTAACCTCCAACCTTTTTCAGGTGCATCTTTTTGAACTTGGGAATCTTTGTCGAACTCTGGAACCGATACAAAATTTCGGACTGAAACCTTTATTTAATCCATTGTTCTGGTTCCATCAGCCATGACCGAGTAGATTGTTCTTGTTCCATCAGCCATGACTGAGTAGAAGCGTTAATTAGTATGTTATTCTTAGTTATCGCCTGTAGTAGGGATTGAACTTTTAAACTCACTTAGAAATGATTGTTAATCAACACCTTTATCCATTGCACTACGTGTCCATGAATAATCCAAATAATATTAATTTTATACAATAAATCATTGGGAATAGGTAGGTATATGAACATATCATCCCCACAAAGGGTTGATCTATTATAAAGCAGACAAACCAAATGTAAATGGAACATAATCCGGTATGTGGGGAATTAAATAATTTAAAAAGTTTTTTTAATTCTTCTTGGGAGAAAACAATGCCAGGGAATATGGTAATCAGTTGAGCTTCATTACATGACATAATTTAGCTTTTTTTCTTTTCTTTTTTTTTAACATTCAAAGCAAATTTAAGCTAAAATAGGTAGAAATCCAGAATAGTTAACACCCAAGAACTTGTAAACAAAACAAAAACACATAATTTATGTAAAACGCATTAGAATGAAATTCAATACTGAATCCGATTAAATTTTAGTGTGTGGAAAGACTTTAGTTAAGCAGAAAAGTTATCACTGGAAAACTCATGGACCAAAAAAAAAAGTTGTGGTGGTGGTGATTTCTGCCATTTGTTTCCTTTTTTTGTGAAAAGATTTATAAGATTTTTTTAAACAGTAAAATATCATACAAATCGTTTCAACACATTATAACTAGCCGGATTCAGTAAAGAATTTCATCCTAATGCGTTTTTTTGTTTATAAATTATGTCTATTTTTTGGTTTGTGCTTACAAGTTCTTGAATGTTAACTATTCTGTACTTTTACCATCCACATAAATAAGGTTCAGTTTTACATCAATTTCTTTCTCTTCCGCTATTGATACACACCAATACTGTTGTGCTCTATGTGTGTGTGTGTGTGTGTGTGTGTGTGGCAACCCAGGGCTGACTCCTTACGTAGCACTAACCCTTCTATTTTTTGTCTTGTCCCTCTTTCTGTTTACAGTTCAACCTGCTGTTTTGCTGGACTGGGTTCTAGTTTTGTATGGGACTGATAGACATCCCCAGCAAGTTCCCACCACGACTAGCACCAGCACAACTGCCGCACCAACTAGTAGTACAACAACAACGTCTTCGTACAATGCGCGTTCAGTTGGTGGCTATCGTCGGAAACCAATGCCTAAATATAAGTCAGCGCATTCTATTAACATCTATAATAACAAAGGGTCTCCAAAGTCACCATATGCTCGCCGTAAACCTCCGCTACACAGGCACCACATGTGTATTTTTGAAACTCTAGCCAAACGGAACAACGTATCGTCCATGCAGTATAAACGAGCGGCCCGCAATGCCACCAGCTCTGCAGACAAGTCTTAATAGCTTATAGAGCTCGTGCACACGACCAACACCACATATATTGCAAGCTAATTTGTTCAATATCTTTACAGTTTGTTATAAAAATTTAAAAAAATAAAAACAAGATCAAAAATTTATTAAAAAAAAAAAAAAATGAGTCATATTGTTGGAACTAGAAAAGAAATGGATGAAAAGAAGTTCTTGCTGACTTATACTGTTGACAGGGATTTTTTGCAATTTTATGTGTGGGGGGGGGGCAGTTGTTCAATTGAGACATCTCAAAATTTTTAGTTACATATTTTTTTTTTTTTTTTGATATTTCGAAAGTAAAAGAAAATGCTTGAAGAAGGGATTAACCTATAATTCTGTGACCCTCTTTTTTTTTTTTTTTTTTTTTTTTTTTTTTACTTCACTTGTATGTGTGAATGTGAAAAAACTTTTCTGATCTTTTCAAAAAAAAAAAAAATTTTTTTAAATAACCTCATCCACTTTTTTGCTCCCATGTATTTAACCAAACTTGATTAATTCAGACCAATAGATAACATTTTCTATTCTTTTTACCAAGCTGACCAATACCGATATTTTTTTTTTTTTCTCAAATCTTTTTTTTGATCCGTTGATTTTTATGCATAAAAGTATGCACATATTTTATTTTCATTTTTTTTATATTAAAATTATAGTGGAACTTTATTTTTCCCCTTCTTCCAGTCTTAACTTTTTTCTGGTCATTTATGATAAACAGTTTTAGACTCCGTTTCTTATCTCCTGCTTTCCTTGCTTTTATTTTAGTCAGAAATTGTTTTCTAATCAACAGTTTTAAAGGTTCAAAATCGCTTTGTAAATTTGAACCACCACAAAATAAACGGATACTGCCATCGTCTTATCCATTATTAATAATGATTCTCACATCTGTTAACTTCATGGCCATACAAAATTCAAGTGATTCTGTTGATAAAAAATTTCTGGTTTTAATTAAAGTTTAAAGCCAACCGTCAAGTATTATGGTTCATTTGTGCTCCTAAACCAAAGATAAACAGTATTTTTTTTAACACGCCTTTCGTCGTATCATTGAACCAACATATATTTCCCAATTCTCCATTCCTTCTTTGTACCAGCAGAATTCTTTGATATTTTCTCAAATAAACTTTATAATTCTATAAAATATCACAGATTCTAATGGCATTTTTTTTGTCTATCCTCCCTTATAACATGACATCAAAAAAGTAAAATTCTAAATGAAAATCTTATTTTACTGTTTTTTCCCATTTATTTTAAAAAAAAAATGATCAAAAATACTTTCTATAACTTTTACAGTTTTTGCTCTTTTCAATGACTTGTTCCATTTTACCCTTTGTCATTCATTAACATAACAAACCCTCCACCGACGAGTGAAAATTCAAAGAACTTCTCTTCTTCCTCCCTCTTTTAGTTCTTCGATTTAAAAATATTTCTACCCGCCAAACTCCTGATTACAAGAATGCATCTTTTAATCCTTGTATTCCATGTATGGTCATGATTCTTGTATTCCATGTATGGTCATGATTCTTGTATTCCATGTATGGTCATGATTCTTGTATTCCATGTATGGTCATGATTCTTGTATTCCATGTATGGTCACAGGACTTGTATTCCATATATGGTCACGGGACTTGTATTCCACGTATGGTCACGGTACTTGTATTCCACGTATGGTCACGGTACTTGTATTCCACGTATGGTCACGGTACTTGTATTCCACGTATGGTTACAGTACTTGTATTCCACATATGGTTATAATTCTGTGATGAATGAAGGTCAATATTAAAGTTCTTGCGGCAACAGTAACGATGTTATTATGATGCACACTTATTGCACGTTATTTTTTTAGGTCAAGCTTTCATCTTCTACAATTGCCGAAGGGTCTTGGTCTACAAAATCCAATGGCCGACTTCATCCTGACTTGTCCCCCAAGTTTTTATCAGCAGATTTGAAACGAATAAACCATCTTAAACGTTATCAATAATTGTTCCCGCGCAAAAAAAATTTGATCACGACTATCCATCTTTTCTCAAAATGATGCAAATGTACATGTTATCAGCATGCATTTTTTAATCTAAAAATAATGAAAGATGTAATTCATACAAAGTGAGTATGCTTATAAATCTAACATGAACTTATATTGTTAGATTTTAAAAGTTGAACCTGAATAGCATTTAACTTTGATTTTAACTAGGCAATTTTAATTTGTTATTGTTGTCCCATGTTATTGGCACTGTAATAATATACTTTGCTACAGTTTATTTAAAAACTGGTAATGTGGAAACGTTTTACAACTATGACCGGAAAATCGAAATCTGCAAGGGAATAATTTGAATAATATAAAGAGTTGTCTCCCTTATGACTAAAATTTTATTTCTTTTTCTGTATAAGTTTAAAAAATGTGCAAAAAAATAAAGATTAAAACCTTCGCTGCATCCCGGGCAACACCGGGTAGGTACAGCTAGTCTAAAAACTTAGAAGAAAAAACGTGCAAAAATTATGCATCAACCAAATACTTGACCTCTGTACCGCGTTCTACTGCTTTTTCTGCACTATCCAATATTGCTACCTATGACTACCAATATTGGTGAGAGTTTTATAGCAAGTATATCATAACGATTTGATACTCCTTATCCTGTTATTGTTGGTAGCTGTTGTTGTAGCCAAGTGATGGTGGGGGGGGGGGGTAAAAATAAAAGGATTGTACCCTATTCTTATGGTGTACTTGCATTTATTAATGACAATGTACCTTCTGTGTTAGGTCTGTGAATACTGACTTTAACGTGTGTTACAAGCTGCTGCGTCAAGTGGTAGATTGTTGTCTATAATGTTTTTTGTATGTGTGTGATTTAAAAAAAAAAATTTTTTTTAATTAAAACTTAAATTTCTTACCAAGATCATTTTTTTTTTTTTCACTAAAATCTGTCAAGTATATTTAAAGGCGCCACTTCAGCGTGTGATTTACATGCCGGATATGATCTGATGAAAGTAATTTATTATTCATAATAAGAATATAAGATGCTTCTCAATGGTTACACCTAGCTTGAATATAGATGTCATGAGAAAATAGCAATAAAAATCTGTTGTACTTACTTGTTAGGGAAAATAAAAATCGTTCACCAAAATTTGTGTAAATTCATCCGGTAGTTTTTATAAAATAAATTCAAGTTTTAGCTGTACGAGGAATATCGTCGCCATAATTGTAAAAGTCAAGAGAGATAATTCAAACTTTTGCGAGATAAATCGATTGGAAACAGTCGAGCGCGAAAAAAAAGGATTTATCTTCCTTAAATATTGCAATAATGCCAGCAAGTTCCCCATACGGTTAAAACTTGAATTTATTTTATAAAAACAAAACTACTGGATGAATTTATGTAAATTTTAATGAACGGTTTTATTTTCCCTGATAAGTAAGTACAAGATAAAAGTTTATGCTATTTTTTATGACATCCATATTCAAACTAGATGTAACAATGGAGAACCACTGAATATAAATGAAGAAGAAATGAAAAAAACAACAAGAAAGGAAGTCGTAATCTTTATTATAGATGATAGCTGTACCTACCCGGCGTTTCCCGGTAGTGTATTTGCTTGCAATTTGTTTTTCTTTTTTTAAATTATGCCGTTCTTTTTTTGTGTTTGTTTTAATCAAAGGGAAGTAAATCTCTGTAATGTCCATGTTTTTAAGATTGTGGCCATTCGAAAATAATTCCAACCCAGACAAAGTATTTTCGGCAAGGAATTTAATCGAATTACATTTTATTCTTCTTAACAAGATGCTACAATGATCCACAAGAAAAACAGGTACTGATTTTGTAGGAAGAAAACTATCGATGACAAAGAAACGATAAAGAGACTGACTTTTACTTTATATATTTTATCAGATTATATCTAGCTTTACACAGTTTGAAATATCGAGAAATACAGCAAGATAAACTTTGAGCATTTTATTCAATCATATTTCAAGAAATAAACTCTAGATAAGATTGAAATATTTGTTTTGCTACAATACTCATTTATCGTGAAAAAAATCCACCCATGATTGTCCCATACTGTGTATTGGTTCCATCTTGAGAAGTGACATCTTTTTCTTTTCTTTTTTTAACTAATAAGTCACCACTTATCAAGGCTAAAGGCCACTCGAGGATAAGGACTAAGTTATAGTGAGTTGAATTGTACATGCGAAATGCTTGTCATATTTAAAGCGTTTTAATTGGCTTATGTTTAACTTTCATTCAGACATTTTCAACACGGTCGCTACAACACACACAAGAAGAAAAACAAATCGAACTTATTTCTGCTTAAACAATGTTTTTTTAAAAAATATATACATTTTTTTTTTTTTATTAATGAGTCACCACTTCTTAAGGCCAAAAACCGCTTGAGGGTTAGGGCTGACATTTTCTTGGTGGTTGACGGTGCTACGGATGTAATATTTTCTATCATATGTATTTTGATTTTTTGATATTTTTTTTTTTTAAATGTAGATCCCACATTTCAGTAGAATTACGCATGTAGATGATATTCTTGAATGTAGATCAAAAGCTGTAGAATCCTCATGCATTTATAACATGCTGAAGTGGCACTGATCTTTGGGGGGGGGGTCTCCTAGGTAACACTACGAAACCTTGCTGTTTCATAGGGGATGGGTATAAAGATGCATAGGTGGACTAACCCTTTTACTACCAAGATATTAGTTTTCAGAAACTCAGAAATAGTTTCTATCTTTTGGCATATGTCTAATGTAATAAAGTTATCTTGTGAGATTTTAAAAGTTGAACCTAATTAGCATTTGAGCTGACATATCAAACTTTGATTCTGACTAGCCAGTTTTTAGTTATTATTGTACCATATTATTGACACTTTAATAATGTACACTTAGCTACAGTTTATTTTGTTAAATTATACAGTCCCACCCGGACAACTGGTAATATGAAAACAATTTTCAATTATAACCGAGAAAAAAAAGCAAAATCAGCAAGTGGAATAAATCATAGTTTATAATTGAAGAATATAAAAAAAATATTGTTTCTCTTAAAACTAAAATGTTATTTCTTTTTCTGTATAAGTTTTTAAAAATATGCGAACAAATAAAAAATTAAAAACCAAAATGACTTCACTGCATCCCGGACAACACCGGGTAAGTACAGCTAGTACTTTTGTTTTTAAGAAAGGTGTTTTTAAAAATCACTAAAAATTGAATGATATTAGACCTAAAAGATTTTGAAACATTGTCCCATCAGTAATTTATAGTGGGATTATGGATCCCAATGCTGTTTGAATTAAAGCTTTTTCTTTTTGCCTTTTATGATTATATGAAAATATAAAACAATTTAGAATGCAAAATCGAACAAAAATACTGCTTTTTTTAGCTCAAAATGCTGTCATCCATTTATTGTATGAGAATATAAAGCAGCTTAAAAATATGAAACGAAAATACTGCTTTTTTAAATTGGGAATCTTTGCCACTTTATATGGACAAAATGGCTGCCAGATTTTCCACATGGCAATTTTTATAGTCTGTGATAAATTACAATTGGAACAAAGCGCCATTGAAACAAAAAGTCCAATGTTTACTGGGACATGTGATCCCAAGCGTAATGAAAAGGTTAAACAAAGAAGAAAATTTCTCATTCCAAAGACGATATTGCTCTTTATTGAAAAAAGATTTTGTTTTTTGTTTTTGTTTTAATAAATCTTAGTTTATAACTTGTGGATGCAGCAAAAAGGATTCCCCCCCCCCCCCCGCACCCTCCGATTCCATTAACAAAGTGTTTGGGGGGCTTGGTTGAGGTTTGAAGCTTGGTTCTCGACAAGCTTCTGCAGGTGTATCCAAAGGTGCTGTGTCTGTAGAATTGTGTAGACGACACATGAATGATCATTCCATGCCATTTTACTTTTGTAATCAGGAAGAAGTCTTCATGAAGAACAAAAGACAACTGCCTTAAGAATGACTGCTGTTCTCTCTAGTTGTGTATTTGGCCTCCTGATCCAACGAATTATATTCAACGGTTCAATACATTTTTTTTTTTTTTCATTTTCTTTTTTGGGCCTGCCCCCCCCTCCTCCAACCCCCTTTTATAACCTTGTACACTTGTTGTAGAAGTGATGATGATGATGCCAAATTTTGTTATCTTTAAATCTGTTGCAGCCATATAATGAATTTTATTCCAGTCAGAATGCATGTGTCTCAAGTGTGTATAACTGTGCATTTTATTTAGCGTTTTCGTAGCTTGTCAACTAATCCTGTATGAACTCTTGATTGGCTAAGCAGACTATTGTCCTTATTCGAGGCTTCTTTTGTTTTTTTGTGACTAACTTATAGACTATGACCCTTTCTTGGTTAGTGATGTTGTCTTGACAAAGGAAGTATAAAAATACTTGTAAAATCGGATGGATAGACGTAATAGACCGGTATTGTCCGGGCCTTTGGGTCTGGATTTTAGCCGGTCTATTGGGGGTTGCCGGTCCTGTGCAGTTCTAGGAGGTGCACCCTCCCAGGCTTTGCCTCCCCTCTTTGGGGAGGAGTAAGTTTATTGCTTACTGTCTGAGGCGCCCCTACCGGGGAATGCCGACGGGACTGCCCAGGCAATTTTTAAATGGTCAGAGTGCTCACATTCTCGAGCGCTGGCTTATCTAATCCCACTTTCCCGACCTTGTGTCACATCTTACTTTGTGGGAGGTAGATAAATAACTCGGATGGATAGACGTGTACAATGCTTACTCCCCCCTCCTCCCTCTAAAATATTTATTGCTTTTTATGTCTTAAAAGTCTTTCAACCGTAAAATGATTCAAGATAAGATGTTACTTAAAAAATATCTTTAGTCCCAGGCCCCTTATTGGAAAATCTCCCTATTTTGTAAGTCAGTCACTTTTTTTTGCAATTGACATAGTTTGCTCCCAGGAATTTACTAATTGCCTGTTCAGTTTTTATCAGGCCAGTTGAGTATACTATCTAAGTTTAACTTCAAAATGACTAAAATGATCCCCCCCGGGGTTGATATTTCCCAAGGAATTTCTTCACCACCCCCTCTAAAAGAAATTTCTTATTTAAATTTTTTAGGGAGTTGGGCTTCTGATTACTATATCGATTGAACACCAAATAATAATCATCATCATATTATTATTATTATTATTATTATTATTATTATTATTATTATTATTACCATTTACTTTCTCATTTACTGTAAAAAGTCCCAAAAGGCGTTTATAGACATCATTTTTTTTACTAAAAAATTATTGAAAAGTCAAGTAGGGAGATCATTATTCTATGTTAAAATTGCATAGCAAGCTAAAAAAAAAAAAAAAAAAACCCTGCTAAAACTAAATAATTAAATTTTTTTTTTTTATTTTTTATTTTTTTTTAGTATCTGAAAATTGTGTGCTGAATCGATAGTGTTATAAAAAGTTGATGAAAAAAAAATTCAGTAGTAAAACTGATGGGAGAAAACGTTGTACTCGTCTGATGATCACATTTGACAGTTTTTTTATACTTAATTCGCGCTTAATTTTGTATGAAATATAATCATTTCTGATGCGAAATATGACTAAAATATCACTACTTACTATAGGTCTTGCCTACTTTTTTGTTTGCATTTTGATATTTACCTATATGTGCTTAATAAATATATCCTTTAGCTGTACTTTATTAAAATTTTGTAAACCTTTCTTGAGATATTTTTAGATTATCCCACTCCTATTAAAAACAACTGTTTAGTTGTTTTTTAGTCAAAAGTATGTTTATTGAATTATTTTCGTGTTGTATCACATAATTTTTAATGTGGACAAATACTTATATTTGTATTTAGAGTTGTATGAGACATTGTCCCTTCCGACACTACCAACATGCAGAAATTTAAATGTAATGTGAACAAACATTTTGTGTCCCCCCCCCTAAATCTAAGGCCCTTACGCTCAGTAGCAATATGCCTTGTTTGTGTGCTGAGTCGATAGTGTTATAAAAAAAAAATAAATAAATAAATTAATAACAATTCTTAAGTACCTTTAAGAAGAACATTTATGGTGACCTCAAATTTCTCTTTTTCTTTTAAAAAATGTTTACCCCCCCCCCCCCGTTTGGTGCTGAGTATTAAAATGCATTTTACAATTTTTAATAAAATATGAATGTTTCTCAATTTACAAGTCTTGTCTTCGTAAGTTACATTTTTAAAAAGGTTTCATTTTCCGACCCCCCCCCCTCCCTCCGACGATTACATTTTCTATGCTTAAAATAAGAACATTTCATTTTTAATGTTTTCGCCCCCCCCCCCTTTTTAAAAAAAGTTTCGGTGTGCACTTTTTTTCAGCTAGTTAAAACGACTGTCTTGTTTTAAATATAATACATATTTTATAATACTATGAGATGAAGCACACTGACGTACAGATTCTCATCAGATCAACAAAGTTAAGCAACATTGATCGTGATTAATAAGATGAGTGACCATTTGAGAAGGCTAGCTGCTGTAAGCAAACACTCGCCTAGGTGTAGGAGTACTAGTCTTGCTGGGAGAAAAACTGGCGACAGACTAGTGTCCTGTCACAGGGGTGGTTCAGAAAATCCATTCTACTTAACACTATGAAACCGGGAATAAGCTCTGGTCTCGTAAGTCTTAAAGCTGAGAAAAACGTTTTACAAGCCTTTTTTTATTTAAAAACTTTTTTTCTATATATAATAGTATGTGTACAGTTTTGTAATATCAGAATCTGTCCTTCGAGCTGGTATCAAATTGTAGTATCTGTTCTGTGTTCGGTTAGAGAAGATATCCTTCTTGACTGGGGCAATTTTAATTTTTGTCCCATCCAGAGTAGCCCTTTTTGGGGAGCTGGATATTCCGCTCACATAAAAAACGGCCTTGTGTCTAACTTTGCCCTCGTGGGGAGGCAAGTAAATAGAGACTAGTTGCAGCCAAAGAATGAAATTCAGAGAACAGGAATGAAAGACTAATCAAACGGAATGATAAAATGAAAGTTTTTAATTTACGCCAGTTTCTGTTTGATTTGTAAGAATTATTAATCGCAAAGTCACTCGGTGGCTTTCAATCCCGTCAGTGATGCGGTTAAATATTCACGTTTTTCTTTGCTTTAGGAGCACAACTGAACCATAATATTTTACTTTTGCCTTAAAACTTTCATTCTCACCAAAAATAATGTTCTTTAGCCTTCTGGCTAGAAGCAAAATGCAGTATCCCTTCTGATACTACACATCATCTTTTCTGTCCTCGGTCAGGGAAGGAGAAATCCTTCTAGGCAATTTTTATTTATGTCCCAATGCAGAGTGACCCTTTTTGGGGGAGCTAGATGTTCCCCACGTTAAAAACTGACTCTACCTTTGTGTGGAGGCAAGTGAATGGGGACTCTATTCATTTTTATATACTCACGAGTCATCACTTACAAAGGCCATTCAAGGATACGTTTTAATATACATAATCAACTATTTAAATCGATTTTTATAATAGATAAAAAATAGCCAACATCTGTTTACCTCGTTTCTTTCTAAAGTCTTTAAACTGACGAATAGAAATTAATTTTGGGTTTTAAAGTTTAAAGGCCAACGTACTATGGTTCAGTTGTGCTTCTAAACCAAAGGAAAACGTGAATTTTCGATTGTGCCCCCATCATATCAAAGAACCCAAAGCTCCATATAAGTTGTTCAAATCTTATGTATTTTAATAAAATTTACTGTTTTTTGTTTTGTTGTTGTTTTTCTGAACCTAATATCTGATCGATATAGATTGTTGACCCCTTAGTTATAATTAGTTAGTGATACTGCACATTCATCTTTTCTGTCCTCGGTCAGTGAAGGAGAGATCCTACTAGACTGAGGCAATTTTTATTTTTGTCCATATCCAGAGTGACCCTTTTTTAGGTAGCTGGATTATCCCCACATTAAAACCTGACCGTGTGTCTAACTCTGCCCTCATTGGGAGGCTAGTTATAATCGGCCTTTCTTTACAAATCATCTTCCCTTTTTAAATACTTTGTTCTTTTCTGCACCTCCTCTCTCACAGACATGATGTTGCTAATCACAGTCTCTTCTATAAGTATGGTATGTGTTCTTCAGAATTCTTATTTATTCACTGCTTCCTTTGTTCCAGCTCGTTGGTCTAGTGGTCTTCACCAATTCGCTGTTCATAATAATACAGCTTCCTATTCCAGTAGCTTCTTTCCAAGAACTGCAGGTTTCTGGAACTCTCTGCCTACTGACTGTTTTCCTCCTACCTGTAGCCTTGGTCTTTTCAAGACTAAGGTCAATAGACATCTCCTGTATTTGCGATAATCATATTTTGTTCCTTTTAGCTCCTTACATCAAGTGGCTTCATGCCTTGTCTGGAGCGACTCCCATAAAAAAAAAATAAGGACTTCTCCAATAGTCGTGAACTCTTTTAATATAGGTGCATTTTAATAGCTGTTGTCATTTTATTTTTACTCATCACATAACATCACAGGGCTGGGATCAAAGTGTAGTATCTGTTATGTCCCCAGACAGTGAAAGAGATCTTTCTAGACTGAGAGAATTTTTATTTTTGTTCAAATCTAGAATGTCCTTTTTTAGGGAGCTGGATTTCCCCCACATCAAAAACCGACCTTGTGTCTATCTCTGCCCTCGTGGGGAGGCAAGTAAATAGAGATAGCATACAAAAAGTGCACACTACTTTCATGTTTTGGATGTTTTGTAGGCCTTTTTTTTTTTCTTTTTTTTTTCTTTTTTTTTTCAATGTTTTCCACTCCTCAACGTTTTGTGCCTCTGTAGTTTAATACAGTCACAAACAATGTAGCAACGCTTGCCATGTTATGTAATAAGTAAAAAATATTTTTAATAAAATAAAACCAGTAAAACGTACAGAATAGTATACACTCGAAATCATAAACCAAAAAGAAAAACACATAATTTATATAAAACACATTAGAATGAAATTCTCTATCAAACCCGCCTCGGTTTCTTGTGTTTAAACGATTTGTAAGAATTTTTTACCATTTAAAAAAAAAAAATCTTACAAATCGTTTCCAGATGTTAAAACTAAGCAAGTTTGATAGAGAATTTCAATCTTCATGTGTTTTATATAAATTATGTGTGGGTTTTTTTTTTGTTTATGACTTCGAGTGTTAATTATTCTGTACTTTAACCATAAAACACATTTGATTGTTATCGAAATGCACCGAGATTTTTAGATTTCATGGCTGTTTGAGTACGAAAGGCCAAAATTGGATGGCTTAAAATATAAGATGCTTTTTGCTTTGTTTTGCCATTGTTGGCTTATCGTAAAGAATCCCATTTGTAATAAAACTAGAATTATAACGGTGTAGCCGTATGAAGAGTTCATTTTTATTTTTATTTTCTTCATTCTTCATTTTTTTTTTTTCTCCATTCTTTTTCAGCATTTGTAATTTCAAGAAAAATAACTGCATAAGTCTACAATTTTGTTTTGGATTGGAAAAGTTTCTATCTGATTCTCTTGTCACCTTTTTTTTTTTTAACAAAATTAGATTATTTTGGGAAAGTAGAAGAAAAAAAATGTTTTTGTTTCTTTGTCTGCTATTATTGTGATATTTTTCGGCATCTGAACCCTGAGGTGCAAAATTTATAAATTGGCTTATTGAAAATTTGTTTTTAAGGTTTTATTGAAGAATATATTTTTAAGTTATCCAAGGCAATAAACAGCTCTCAGTTTTCATTTAATAAAAGTTGTTACAAAGTCTCTGTTCTTCTTTGGCAATTTGAGAGTTCTTCATTTCTTTTTGTTTGTTTCTTGAAAAGTATTTTTGATGATTAAAAGTATATTCATTTATTTAACTGTTGTTGGTTGCTATGTGCAAATGAAATGATTCTCTTTAATACCTCCCCCCTCCCAAAAAGTGTATACCTTATCTCTCTCTCTCCCCATAGCTCTCTCTCTCCCCCCATAGCTTTCTCTCTCCCCCCATAGCTTTCTCTCTCTCCCCATATCTCTCTCTCTCCCCATATCTCTCTCTCTCTCCCCATATCTCTCTCTCTCTCCCCATATCTCTCTCTCTCCCCATATCTCTCTCTCTCCCCATATCTCTCTCTCTCCCCATATCTCTCTCTCTCCCCATATCTCTCTCTCTCCCCATATCTCTCTCTCTCCCCATATCTCTTTCTCTCCCCATATCTCTTTCTCTCCCCATATCTCTTTCTCTCCCCATATCTCTCTCTCTCTCCCCATATCTCTCTCCCCATATCTCTCTCCCCATATCTCTCCCCCCATATCTCTCTCTCTCCCCCCATATCTCTCTCTCTCTCCCCATATCTATCTCTCTCCCCATATCTATCTCTCTCCCCATATCTATCTCTCTCCCCATATCTATCTCTCTCCCCATATCTATCTCTCTCCCCATATCTATCTCTCTCCCCATATCTATCTCTCTCCCCATATCTATCTCTCTCCCCATATCTATCTCTCTCCCCATATCTATCTCTCT
>OY744547.1:52172381-52387381 GCA_963556195.1 Sepiola atlantica
ATTCTCCTATGCCCATTCTTAAGCTTCTATAAGAATTTCTTGTAAATATTGATAAATAAATTAGGGTTTCCAAAAATTAAAAAATGAATTTACGATGAATAAGCTTCCTTTTTTGGGGGGAGGGGGGGGGGGGGGGTGTTATACAATGAACTCTTCTGCTTTTATACATTCTGATTTCGCATTTTAAACCACCAATGCTGTGTTTTATGGAGATGTTTCACTTAGGATATTTATTTTAATAAAAAATAAGTCACGTTTTTATATTTTTTAATAACAAACATAAAAATGCATCCTTTAAACTTTGAGTCATCTATCAATTGACGGTGAAACAATATTTTATTGTTCCACCATCAATTGATGGATGACTAATGGTTTATTGTATATGTGGCATGCCAAACCTGTATGTAGTTCATGGTACTCCACTAACTGGAGAAGTTACGCCTTCGGATTGTCAAGTATATATGATCATTTGCAAAGCCCAGCTGTCTTCAGAAGCAGATCATCAGTTTGTTGATGAGCGCAACGTGAACTACTGCTACCCGTGGAATAGCAGGATTTTTGCAGCCAAGGTTAACTCCTCTAGATCTGCCGTGTTCTGTCTATGCCCAAGCATATTAACAGGGTTAGGCTTGAGAAGGATGTGGCTCCTCACCATGCACAGTCATTCACTATGGAGAGTCTTATTTTGCTGGGATTCATGCCGACCAATTGAGGACATCCCTCGATGCCAACTCGGAAAGGTACTAGCCCTTTGCAAACCAATTTACCTTCGATGCATAGTATTTATTTGATAAGATGTTTATGTACATTCAATTTTCCTTTCCGATTTTTATTTGGATAAAAATTAAACAATTAAATTTGTTAAAATTGTGTTTTTAAAAATTTATTTGTTTAAATTGAAAATCTCCATAAACTTCTGATTAAAAATTTTTAAAAAATGTATTAGTTTTTATTTTTTTAAATATATAAAAACGTGACTTTCATTTATTTCGCTTTTATTTCAATCTCCATGAAATAGACATGACATTGTTTACAAATATACATGAAATAAAAAAAGTGAAAAAGCAGAAATGCCCTTTTAAGTATTTTATTGTGGGGTACCTATTGTATACAAGATCCTAGTTGTTGTCCTTTCCTATCTCTTAAAATGTTTGCCTTAGACAAAACACTTTGACAACATGGGAATACTTTCATTTTCTTTGCTTGTTTTTAAATTAATTTATTTACTAGGGGGTCAAAATTCTTGCAATAATATGCAATTCCAAATACTTTTGCTGAGGTTGTGAAGGTGACAAATCACATGGAGTTGTCTGATACTCTCTGAGTGCTACTCGATTTGCCTTTACGGTTTAGAGCATAACCTTGGTATCTACAGTGTCAAGCTTGCCAAAGCTTGCCTCATCGTAACGGTTTCTTCAACCCGTGCAGAACACTTTGGGTACATTTGTTATTGTATTGTGATCAATTCTCTCTTCACCCTTTCAAATATTTATGGATGTTTCCACAGCATTATGGCCCAGTTTGAGCTTATGAAACATGTCCTCGAAGTAGACAATATTGCGTGTTGATCTGTGCTTTTTAAGCTCACAACCTGTGAAGCCATGCACAACATATCAACACACCAACTTACACAATGTTACCAAACCAAAGTGAATACCTTCCATGGCTTGGACTGATTCGGTCATTAGATATGAGCTGCAAACTAGCACGGATGCAATTATTACTAAACTTTTGACTACCCCTTGTATTTCTTTTACGGAACCCTTGATTAACCGTGTCCATTTGAAAACGTTTTTCTTTATAGATTTCTGTGCGAGAATTAGCAGTCTTTGGGTTACATGTAAAATTGCATCATAGTTGTATCAAATAAATCAATGTAGTGTTGTTGCCACCTCTGGGCTGTTGCTGGTGCACCAATCACTAGTCTCTCCTTCTTGGACCGAGTGCAAAAAAAATTTCTACCCTAATTAAATGCAATATCCTTCGAGGAAAACAATCCTTGTTTTTTTCTTTCTCTGCAAATAGAAATGAAAATCTCTTCTTCATGGATCGAATAAAGGTGTTTCTCAACTTTTTTTTCTAATCTATAAAAACAGTTAAATAAAAGATACATTTTGCAAAACGAATTAAATGTTTTATTTTTTTAAAATAAGTTTTCTTAGAAATAAAATGATTTAATTATTTTTAAATTCACAGTCTATATTAGCTGATACTCGGAATTCTGTAAGCTTGTATTACTCTGGTTATTCAAACTACTTTTTCACTAGTTTATTTCTGTATTGTGTTCAAAATTCAAAATTGAAACGGATACTGAGAAAAAGGTTAATTGGCTTTCTAAAGAATGCAAATGATTTTATTAAAAAGTAAAATTTCACTTTCCAAAACTAATGCTGTGAGAAATGTGAATGAAATAGTTTTTGACATAATTACAAATAAACAAATTAACTTAGATTTTTATTTTATTTTTTGTGTGTAATAATCTTAACAATTACATCCTTACATTCTTTTATATTGCTTCACTAAACCAAGTATTAACTTTTATTATTATTATTATTATTATTATTATTATTATTATTATTATTATTATTATTATTATTATATGGATTATTCGGAATATTATTTTCATCTTGGTTGCTATTTTCACAATGTTTTGACTGGTGTAACCTCTGACCTTCTTCAATCTCATCTTTTTAAAATCTGGAACCTATGTAGAAGTTCAAAATGAACCATTTATTTAATCCACAAGCATAGATTGTTCTCGCTACATCAGCCATGATTGAGTAGAAGTGTTATTTTCTTAATTATTATCACCTGTGGTAAGGATTGAACCTGCAAACTTCAGAAGATTGTCACTCAGAACTGATTGTTAATCAACACCTTTAATCGTTATGCCACAGGTCTATGTGAACAATTCTAGTATGAATTTTGGGAGCTTTCAAACTCATTGCAGTTTAATGGTTAAAAGTATTGATTAAAAATCGGTTCTAAGTGACAATCTTCTGGAGGTTGATGATTCGATCCTTACTACAGGTGATAATGATTATTAAAACTTCTATCCAGTCATGGTTGACGGAACGAGAACAATCTACCACCGTGGATTAAATAAAGAGTCCAGTTAAAATTCCATATCAGTTCCAGAGTTTGAAAAGATGCAGTTGAAGAAAGCTAGACGTTACATCTGGCGAAACGTGACAATAACAAGAAAGATGAGAATAGTCAACTGAATAATCTAGATCATCCAAATTCTGTTATCAGGAATATCTGACGTTAATGCTTATAATTTTGTGTGTTCAGACATGTTTATCGTGTGATGGATGAAACATTTTCAAGTATGAATTTTCTTCATAAATTCTTTTAACAAAATTACAGAAATTTTCTTTATAAAATCGTAATTACTGCCTCAACATCTTTAGTAACTCAGAAGAGTACAAAGCGTATCAGATACTGACGAAAATGAACCAACTTTTGACGGTTCTAGATTATAATTCTCATAGAAGTAGTTGAAATAAGAATTTACTGTTATCCCAAGCGTGATTTACACAAGTTCTTTTAGGAAAACATCTCTCTCTTCTCTCCCTCTCTCTTCTCTCCCTCTCTCTTCTCTCCCTCTCTCCCTCTCTCCTTCTCTCCCTCTCTCCTTCTCTCCCTCTCTCCCTCTCTCCTTCTCTCCCTCTCTCCCTCTCTCCCTCTCTCCTTCTCTCCCTCTCTCCTTCTCTCCCTCTCTCCCTCTCTCCCTCTCTCCTTCTCTCCCTCTCTCCTTCTCTCCCTCTCTCCTTCTCTCCCTCTCTCCTTCTCTCCTTCTCTCCCTCTCTCCCTCTCTCCCTCTCTCCTTCTCTCCCTCTCTCCTTCTCTCCCTCTCTCCCTCTCTCCTTCTCTCCCTCTCTCCTTCTCTCCCTCTCTCCTTCTCTTCCTCTCTCCTTCTCTTCCTCTCTCCCTCTCTCCTTCTCTCCCTCTCTCCTTCTCTCCCTTCTCTCCTTCTCTCCCTTCTCTCCCTCTCTCCTTCTCTCCCTCTCTCCTTCTCTCCCTTCTCTCTTCCCCTCTCCCTTCTCTCTTCCCCTCTCTCTTCTCTCTTCCCCTCTCTCTTCTCTCTTCCCCTCTCTCTTCTCTCTTCCCCTCTCTCTTCTCTCTTCCCCTCTCTCTTCTCTCTTCCCCTCTCTCTTCTCTCTTCCCCTCTCTCTTCTCTCTTCCCCTCTCTCTTCTCTCTTCCCCTCCCTTCTCTCTCTTCCCCTCCCGTCTCTCTCTTCCCCTCCCTTCTCTCTCTCTCTCACTCTTTTCATGAGTAATAATCACATGTGCCTGTTTACAGGCAATGAGGAAATGAGAACCTGACAAAATTACTGCAGTTATTAATATTTACAAATATTTGAGATATATGTTGGAAAACAGGAAACGTTTCAGACAAGGGGTCACAAAATGGTCAAAGATAGACATGGCTGTATATTGAGAAAGGGTACGTCTATTAACTGGTACCTATTGTTGGGATACATGCTGGAAAACAGGAAACGTTTTAAACAAGGGGTCAAGGTATTGATCCCTATGTGTTCACAAAAGGTTACATCGGCATAGTGACGTCATCGATATGACCTTATGTAATTTAGTTCTAAAGAGGTAATTTAATCATCTGGTCAGAAACAGTTGGTGCACAGTCAGAAAAAAACGTTTTTACATTAATAAAAAAAAAAAAAAAAATTTCCAATTCTTAATCTTTATACAAGGTATTTCAGAAGTCTTGGACACATTTTGACATTCATCAGCATCCTGCAACTGTTGGGCTAACTGTAGCTTGTAAGGTGTCATGAGGAGTTCTTTTTAAGACATGCCAAACAGTTGTCTTTTTGAGACATGCCAAACAGTTGTTGTAAGAAGCTGAAGTTCTCTACTGGCTTTTCTGATCGATTTACCATGGGCTCTGCTCGATGGCAGTTTTAACTTGCTCAACCATATCATCTCAAGTTGAGGGGCATATCGTTCTCTTAGCTGAGCACAAACATCCATTCTTCATGAATTTATCATGCCATCTCAACATGGACTTCTTTTCTGGTATCTCTTTTCGGAATTTTGTGCGAAATGCATGTTGAACAAGTGTCCACGATTTGATTTTTGTAAATTCAAGGACGCAAAACGCCTTTTCTGGTTGAGTGAACAACGTTACTGGATCTGAAAAATGTTTTTAAATTAATTAGCATTACAAAAGGCTGAATGAATTTCGCTTTAAAATGATACCAGTTCCATTTTACTACCATTCATAGTTCAGCAGATATGAAGACTTGAAATGTGCCCAAGACTTCTGCAACATCCTGTATATCTACCTCCACCAGGGTAGGCAGAAGTTATGTTTTCAGTTGAATTTGTCACTGTTTGTGTACAACCTAGTGTCCACATCACTTGACCAATTGTCACCAAACTTTGTCAAAATATCGATCATGGTCTAATTTAGAACTGAATTAATTTGGGGATATCTAGGTAAAAGGTCAAACTTTTGGTGATAACTTTGGTTCTGTTCATCGTAGAGACTCAATTTTTCTTTTTCAAATTTGATGTATGGATCTGATGCGCTTTGATAACAGTAACCACGATACAAAATTTCAGCCTGATCAAATAGTTTTTGAGTTATCAATGTTTCTATGGCATGAAATTAAGAGTACATCATACAATATGGAGAAGTAATGCCCAGATAAGACTTTAACTCATCTTTACGTTATCAGGTGGAGGATATGTAGTCTCACGACAGACTTATGTTCTTATTTAATAGATACTCCTCATTGTTTGTAGCTTTGACAACTAATAAGTTTAATCTTATTGAGTTCACAATAAGCCATTTATTTTAGGCGTTATCTATTGTTCATCCAAGAATTATGAAGACTGTTGTTTCAATTCGAAACGTTAAATGCATCCGCGGAAATCATCAACAAATTTTTAATCTACGCTAGAAAATAAATTTTATTTTGTGGCTTTCATTTTAAAGTGAAGCCACTATTGTTACAAGGATCATCTTTCCAAATATATTCTATTCTTCCACCCTTGTCTCCCCACTCCCCTGTTACATATGTTTATCTTTTAGCATTTGGAAGATGCGATTGTTCTTAACAATTTCCTATCCCCCCCACTCCATTTTAAAAAGATTTAAAAGTTACAAGCCTTCCTCGATTCGTTTAGCTGTTTTAAATCAGTACTTGACATCTTTTTTTAATTAAAAAGATTAAATTTATTTTGTTAATCAGATTCTGTGATGCTTCTCTATAGTCACCGGCCCATTTGGAACAATGGTTAGTGTTTGCTAATGAACCGGGAGACTGAGGTTCAATCCTCGGTCGAGTCATACCAAAAACTCAAAAAATGGTACTTGATGCCTTCTTGCTAAACACTCAGCATTATAAGGTGAGGATCAAGGGTAAGTGGAGTAGTCCAGAGAAAAAAGTGGCGCCCTCCCCTGCATCTGTGTAGTAGTAGTAGTCAATAAAAAGGGAGCCTTTGGGTCGCCCTCGGCTATGGTCGACTTTCTGTACTTACTAGAGTCACCCAGCCATGAAAAGGAATCTTATTATATTTTTAAATAGTTCAATTTTTTTTTTGGGGGGGGGGGGGATCAAATAGTGCCACAAAGCATTTAAATGTCCAGACATTGACCTTTTTTTTGTTGTTGTTGCTATACTGCTTTAGTTTAATACGAATACAAATGCGTCAAAAAGCATAACACTGAATTGGTTAAAAAAGATGTGTGCAAGGAATAAACAAGCACAGCTCTAAATAACAAGGAACTGTATTCACACGGGAAGAAACATCTTGTCACTTGTTTCACTGAATGAGAAAATGTTGCTGTATATGCAAGATAGATAATGAGTGTTTGCATATGTGTTTTTTATGATGAAAAGACCAATGTGTGTGTCAGTAGCATCGACTGCTGCCTGTGTCAGTAAAGTAGACTGTCAGTGAGTCTTGATTTCTCTCTCATATATATATATAATAAATATTTGTTATTGTTTATTATCTATGTACTTATACGTTTCGTCCTTTATAATCGGGACTCATCAGAATACAGATATGACTATTCACTACCGGTCATGCGATTCGAAACCCCGGATTACGAGTATTATCTTAGTAACATGATAGACTTCAAAGATGAGCATTAGATTAGAATATCTTCAACGGATTAAAATCATTCCTGATAACTATTATGATTGGAAACAAAGTTTCCTGACCAGTGGCAGTTTTTCCATAAGTGCAGCACTCCTTATTTATTTCCATTGATATATATTTTCTAATTTAGTTATTTGTACTTGTACAATATAGTTTATACTATAATCGATAAAACTCTATTTTATATATATAAAGTAAAGCGAAATTTTCCCCCATTTCCTGGAATAGGCTAATAAACTAAAGCTACATTAAACAAATTCTCTTTCTTCATTTAGTAACGAAACTGATTCCTATTTACAGCAGAAAAATTTAACTAATTTATTTTAAGTTTTTGTTAACTTTTCTAAACTCAAAAATGTTTTAATTATTTTTAAATGTTAATATTTAAAAAACAGTTTTTTATTTGCAAATAAGAATATTTTAAAGTTAATATATTAAAGTGAAGCCAAGAAACTGCTTTAAAAAATGTATTTTATTTTTTGGTTCTTTATTGGTAAATAATTTTTTGTTTTTAGGTTTAAAAATTCTGAATTTTATGAAATAGCACTAAAGTAACTATCTGCCACTGGTCCTAATAAGGCTTGTATTCAATTAGTCATGTCTTGTTTAATATACAGGATAAGTACAAAAATAAATAAAAAATACTCCTTGATTTCGAACAATGAATGGAGCATACACCAGGTGTCTGTGATACAAACTAATACTACATGAAACTTTGTTATCTAGACATGCACGATTTCAATGTTTCAGAATATTATAATAAAGTGAAATTCTATATCTGTTGGAAAAACAAGGAGTATTTCTTGTGTTTGTGTTCACCCTGTATTTCTACTTGTTTCATTTAGACTATTTTAAAATGAAACCTATTTTCTTAAGGTTCTTTTGAACTTTATCAAATCATGCTCAGTCACTAAATAATCTGCGGCCTCAGGTCAAGGTCCGAGGAACATTTCAGAAATCCATGTCATATTAGTTTAAAATAGTTTATCCATTAATGGTTCAATCCCAAACTCAAGAGTTATCTATTTTATGATCTTGATTCAGATTTAAAGAGCAAAAAAAAAAAAAAAAAGAGAGAATGCTATTTTTGATTGTAGTTTCTTTGTGTATTCTAATCAAATCCGTGTTTTGACTTCTTTATACTTCGAGTAGAGATAGTGAATGTTGTAACCAGTTGATTCCACTAGCTTAAAAAAGCCACCCAAAAAACCCACCCCCAGAAATTTTATTATTCCTGGCAAGCTTTATTTGTGTGTAGGTGCATATATAATATCTTATCTCAACACTTTACTGCTGTTTCACGGTAGATCCGACTGTCAAAAGCATATTCGTATATATATATATATATATATATATATATATATATATATATATATTGAATTTAACTTGCATACGTTTGTGTGTGTATGTATGTATGTATGTATATATATATATATATAAATAAAAAAAATATATCATACAGTTTCCACCAGACCATCTTGCTACAGGTATTACATAACATTATAACATTGTGTAGATAGACAGATATGTGTATTTGTGAAAAAAAAAATAATAATAAATAAATATATATGTATATGTATATGTGTATGTATACATTGTATTAAGAGTGAAACTATTTCATTTGTTCCACCATTATATATCTTATTTGCTCCAACTTGTGTCTATCCGTCACACCTCTGCATTGTATTGCCTTCTAAGTATCACATTTCTCTCTCTCTCTCTCTCTCTCTCTCTCTCTATATATATATATATATATATATATATATATATATATAGAATGTGTGTGTTCAACTTGCATTAAAATATATACATATGTATGGGGCAAGAATACGCTTCTGACAATCGTACCTACCGTGAAACTGCAGTAAGGTCTTAAGATAAGCCCCTTTTAATTACTCATCATTGTTATAATGCTCTCTCAAAGGATATCGAGTTTTTAGTAGATGCAATTTCCAGAAGTTGATTTTTCATGTTATATATCGTTCAAAGTAGCAGCTGAGCACTGCTAGAATTTAACAGAAGAAAGTCGAAAACAGTGCTCGATGCTGCAATGGTGATCATACAAATTTAAAATGTTTGTGTTCAGTTAGTTACTCAAGTTTCGACCTAAACGATTCTTCAGGACACGATAGATGGAAACTTGGAACAAATTTGAATTGACTGGTAGTTTGATTTTATAGTTTTATTAAGAATTTCTTTGAATGTTCTGTGTCATTCTCTTCTGCCATGTCCATCTAGTATGGCCTGAAGAATCCTTTGAGCAAAACTTGAAATCCAAGTGAACGCAAACCATTTTAAAATAGATACCAGTGTTTTTTCTTCCTCTCGTTTCTCCATAGTGATTTTATAAGTGTATCTACCTTCAATACCTACCTCACTCCAACTAACTGCGGCAGACATCCAATGTTAAATCGTTTTACAAAAGTCCTATTTCGTCGCAAATGTTATTGCAAAACTAAAAAGTTGATTTATAAATCTAGTTTTGAATTTGTTTAATAACCTGACCATTCATGGCTCGAGGATGGACGAAATAGACCCACTTCATCTTTTCCTTTGAGAAGAGGAAGTGATTACATATACCTCAACATTTTAATGTTGTCTACAAAAGAATTGTTTTTAAATATTTTCATAATTTTTAGTATAAATTCTTTATTTAAAATATTTCTGTTTTTGTTTCGTTTTGTAGTAAAATTTCATCTCAGTTTAATTTTTTTATCCATGATATAACTGGCAGGCAAAAAATACTTTTTTTCCCCAATTTAAAAAAAAAATCTCTTGTTTCATGACTTTGTCATTTGGTCCAAGGAAAATTATATACAAATTCTAAGCAATTACTGAAAACTTCATTATTGTAAGTAATCCATTGGAATACGAAACTAAAGGCTCATATTTTAGTGAAATGAGATCAAATGTTGTACAAAAAAATTTCTTTTTAAGTAAACATTCCTTAATATATCAGTGCCTGTAGAATTCGGGACAATTTTTTTGTCTGCCAAAATAACCTAAAATGTAAGTTCTAAATGTTGTCTTATATCTAATACAAACCCTATTACATGTCTGTCTGTTTGAGGTTTGTAATTGCATATAGATGTGTATTGCTAAACGTCATTGCTACAATTGTAATTAAAACCAAAAAAAAAATTCCACAAAATATGTTGATAAAGTTGAGGGAACAGACATGGTCATCTTATATTTTGAGTCAGTTTCTTTTTTTTTTTTTTTTTTTTTTCAGCGTTTCTTTGACTTAAATATCTTAATACAGAGTACACAATTAAATCTGTTTTGATATAAACATATGATTTTCATTCGACGATATTCTTTAAAAACATCGCATTATTCAAGTATAATTATCGGACAAAACAAAGACAAAAGTGAATATACAAAATAAAAAGTATTGTCAATAATTATCATAAAGCAAATAGTTATTTTTTTTAATTACGGTTATCGTAAATAAATCCAAGTAAGTTGTAATAATTCCAAACAAGTAGGTCCTGTGGATTTCAACAAGTATATCTACACAGGTGTCCTGTCTTATAAAGTTATTCGCATTATGTTGGCAATTCTCTTTTTATGTAATAAATAAAAATTACTCCCACAATGTAATTTGGCATATAAAAGTCTATAAATTTCTAACCGGAAGTTTTCTGTCATTTCTAAAAATTAGACAATTTTACAATGGGCTTTAAAAATGGAAATATTTTTTGAGGCACATCCATTTAGGTTATCTGGACGGGTTAGTCTTAAGCAGCTAAGTTACGGAAAACTTAAATTTTAATTAGAAGTTATATATATATATTATATATATATATATATTATATATGTGTGTGTGTAAAATTGGTTAAGGAAATGGGGACAAAAAGGGTATCAATCTACTGAAAATAAAGACACAAACACATCAATAGAGCTGGACCAAGATATTTTGGTCAAAGGATTCGACCATATCCATTTTGTGATATGGCTTTATTTACTCTCATATATATATATATATATATTGAATTATTGCTCTATACACTATATTGAGCTTTGTTTTTATCCTGATAGTCTACTGGTTAAAGATATAATATCTTTAAAGTATTATCTATCTATCTATCTATATATATATATATATATATATATATATATATATATTATTCATGATCTTATTTTATTATATAACTCTACACAAATTGTATTGAGCACTATTGGATTTAATCCAATCATTACCAACTTTATATTGAATATTAATTTAAATTATAAATATAATGTAAATTAATATTCAATATAAAGTTGGTATTAGCATTTAATTCAATAGTGCTCACTATAATTTGTTTAGAGTTATATAATAATAAAATAGGATTATGAAAATGGAGATTAATTGACCATTAAATGACCTAATATCGAAACATTACTACATTTGTATAGCTAGTCAATCACCATTTTTATAATCTTATGTGTGCATAATGTTATTAAATAATTGTTGTTTTTTTGTTTTTTTATGAGGCTTTTATTTTTTTATTTTCAATTTCCGAATAATCCATTTGGTATTCTGATCGAATTGGTATATATAAGTTCGATATTTTTCGTGTTCCATATTTTTGCAATTACTTTTGATTTGATTCCTCAAATCATCAAGCGGATGTTAGTCTTGGCTTGTTTTCAACTATTTTATTAGTATCTTTTTATTTGAACACTCAAAACGTTCTTAGCTCGTTTTGAAATTAAAATTGTCAATTCCTTACCAAAACTTATTTTTTATTTATTTATTGTGTTTATGTGTGTAGCCTTCCCACTCTTCATTGCAAGAATTGCTTAATGCTAAAATAGCCTTTTCCGATACAATTATTGTATAATCTTCAATTTTCTACTTTAGATGTCTTCCTCTTCTTCCCAATGGATTGATAACTGATATGGGGTTTGGTGTTGGTAGATGATATCGTTGTTGACTTCCATATGGGCTGCAACTTATCATTACTTATGTTTTTACTTCTAGTTTAAAGTTTAATTTTTCAACAAATTACGAAAACAGAAGTTAATAGATACAATATTGCAACTCTTTCTTATTACTGTTGAATAGTTTAGCAAACCAATTTTGATGCAGCAGGAATCAAAACCAACATTTTAGATAAATACATTTTTACATTATTTTTTTTTTTTTTAAATATGTACATGTTAAAGGTGAATGTCTGGCACAGTTGTCTGGGCAGGAACGTTCTGATCACTAAGACCCGGGTTCAATCACATCAAGTACCAACCCAGTGTTTCATCTTTTAATGCCTGATAAATGGGTACCAGTATAATCACTGGAGTAAAAATAAAAATTGTGATTTACACATGTGAAAGGAGTGGTACACTACCCTTTTTATGAACAGAAGAGAAAGGGAGCCTTCAAGTTGCTCTCGACTGTAATCCATATCACTCTGACTTTGATGTACATGTTTAAAAGTCGATGAGTTTAATCTAACTTTTATCTGGAAACATTTGATAAGGTACTGCCTCCTTTTTTTTTTCTTTTTTTTTTTTTCTACTCTATTGATACATTGGTTTCTAATTGAACTATAGCTTGAAAATAGTGACCCCCATTTTTTATATTGATACTGTTACTTGTTATGTGATATAAATTTGGCATTTTTATGCTTTTTTTTTAATATTAGATAAGCTGCTTATTTTTATCAGCCTTTTTCTTTTTCATTTCGTCTCTTTTTGACTCCTCCCCCCCTCTTCCCTCTCAGTTTCACATCCTAAACTGATAGCATTGGTTTTTGTTGAAAGTGCCTCTTCCTAAATCGGGTGTGAAAGGTCCGACTCCTAGAAAAGAAAATGGTTTCTTCTGCCTCACCTCCGTTTAGTTCCATTTATTGAATTGGTCTTTTGATATTTATACATTCTTGTTAATCTGCTGCCAATCCCAGACTCTTCCATTTGCCTTCATCCTGTTATCAGCCATCAACTTCAACTTGTTTCCTCCTCATCATCAGATTTGCGTATTTAAGGTGCCGAGACTGTCCCAGACTCCGGGGTGGACAACAACAGGCAACGTCTCATGCCTGCTCTCCATACAGTCCAATCCAAAGGGTTGGTGTCAGTCATATTGCATGAAGTTAAATCACTTCTTAGACACTCAAGCCAGGTCTTTCTTGGTCTGTCAGGTCTCCCTTGGTCTACCACGCTCCCTAGTGCCTGGGATATCCGGGCATGTTATGGAGTTTATACAAGAGGGGGCACGCTTTACATGGCCAAACCATCTGAGACGCCGAGCGCATAAGGCATCTAAAACCCCACCAATACCAAGTTGCGGATGAAGCACAGTGTTTAGATGGTTATCTTCATTGTAATCTGGATATATATATATATATATACAACATTAATGCTCTATGCAGTATATTGAGCTTCATTTTTATCCGGATGTTCACTAATTAAAGATATTAGTTGCCTTTTATATCTTTTGTTGTATTAACCATATATATATGTATATATATATATATATATATATATATATATATATATATATATATATGTTTGCATGTATGTAGAAATACGGATAAATATCGGACATTATGATATAATGCATGGAAAAAAAAATTTCCTACCTGGTAAAAAATTCACCGACTACACTTCTCTCCTTTAAAATCTGCATATTTCTTTTTTCTCTCTTTCTTTCTCTGCCTCTCGCTAACTTTGCCTTGCCCAAGTGTAATGTTGTCACCATATAAATAACTCCTTTCTTCCCTAACTTTTTACTTATCTGAAGAATATAAAATATACTCAAAAACATGAATTCAACAAAGAATATCACATGATATTTGCAATCATTATTTATACCATTTTAGACATGTTCCATTATATGGGACCAACAAGTATCTCTTTAATCCTTTGTTGTTTTTCTTTTTACATTAATTGATATTCCATGTGTTCTCATGAGTTCTGTTCATTTAGTTTTTTACCTATTTCCTTTATTTCATTAGTAGGAAGTAAAAGTCAGTACTTGTGAGACCATGGAAAAGATTAAAGTCTTTCTTGTTTGTCCTATATAATAAAACATGTCTAAATGAAGGTTTTCTACCGAAATTGTATTGAAGGCGATGACAATGTATGTTAAATGGCAAATACAAAATATAAAAACAGAGAAAAGAATTATAATAAAAAAAATATTATAATAGGTGACAACAACAATCATAGTGTTTTACCTGTAGTATATAATTATTCCTTTTTTTCCATATCTTTTTTTGGTCATCTTCGTTCTATGAATTATAAAATACATACAATGTTTCAAGCAAACTACACCGCTCTCATGCAAACAGAGAGAGAGAGAGAGAGAAAGTTGAGACAAATAAATTTATAACATTTATTTCAGTTCCAACAATTCAAGATCAACCATGATTATACATACGATCGTTTCTAAGACGATTAGGAATTTTTTTATTCTCTTATTTTTTTTTATTTAACAATATATCAAATTATTACAAGTACAAAGAAAAAGCATGTGCATAAATTTATAATACTTATACTAGAATGAGAATAATAATTAAAAATAATAAAAAATGCAATAAATGAGAAAAATACAATTTTAGGGAATGAGTAAATGATAGTAATAATAATCTATAAATATCGTAGTAATAATGATTATAATAATGATGTTGTAACTAGGATCATAATGGGTAGAAAAATATTCACTATGAAAAGATACAAAAGTCACAAATGCAATAACACATGGGAGGAAGTCAACATAAAGAGTTACATCAAAAGCATTTTGTATGAACTATATATATATATATATATATAATACTATAAAGTGATAATGTGATTAGTCATATTGATACCAGCGTTTTTAAATTGTTTTAGTTTGCTGACTAAACATGAAACTGTAGTGATTTTCCTAACTCTATGTACTAGATTTTCCACACTTTTTGAAACATCTGGTATCAATATGACCAATCGAATATATATATATAACCCATAATACTATTCTTTGCAAACGTAATTGGGCCATCTGTGTCTATCTCTCCTAAACACACACACACACATACATACACATATATATATATATATATATATATATTGTCAATGAAATTAGTTTACAATTCTGATCTATAATCTGATCTGTTCTGGCCAAGCAATAAGAGTGCTTTCACACTCAACCTTCTCTTTGTAATACTTAGCATACTCTCTCTCTCCCTCTTGTATACTTCCCTCCTTATATAAGCAGCATTACTGCATACATACGTACATATTTAAGAAACTGATCTTCCAATTAGATACAATGTATTGAATATAAAAATATTTAATTAAGTGAATGCCTGATTTATTCTTCCAGAAAAATAGTCATATATGTAACAATTAAACTGTTGAGCACAGGCACGCGTTTACTTTCAGCAATATGTACGAAGTATCACCTGTAAAACCACTTGTATTTGTTAAAATAATTGTGTGTGTGTGTGTATATATATATATATATATATATGAGGGAGTTTCATACAATGATGAAGTGTTAAGATTATGGAATATCGGATAAGCATGTAACCAGACTAATAGAAATAATTACACGGACACATCTCTAAAGCCAACCGATGTTTTGGTCATGTCACCGAACTTAATCTCTTTCATACTGTAGATTAAGGTTGGTTACACGACCAAAATATCAATTGGCTTTAGATATATGTCTGCGTTATTATCTCTATTAGTTTGTTTACATGCTTATCCACTATTCCACACACTAAACATTCCATGTGTGTGTGTGTGTGTTTACATGAGGTGTTACCCAAATGTTAAGATGAAAATGCTTCTATGATTGAGTGATGGCTATAGATGTATATGATGTCCAGTGCGTAACGCGGCAGATGAGTAATAGAATTGTTGTTAACGTGTTCAAATACGTGTTCAAATACGTGTTCAAATACGTGTTCAAATACGTGTTCAAATACGTGTTTAAATACGTGTTCAAATACTGCAACTGTTGGGGGGGGGTAGTAAGGTGGGTAGCACGTAGTCGTGTGCTCGTTTTTTTCTTTCGTGGTTTGTGATTGATTTGCATTTCTCTATAAAAAACACAAAAACATGGCTGCCATATATAGATTGTTGTAAGTCGATTCAAAATATCTTCTATTTTGAGCTTTACTTGTGTCAAACCTGGAAATTTAAAATCCCAACATTTTATGCTTCTTCATAAATTTGACAAGGGTTTCTTTTCTCCGCGCCATCTTGCTGGATACATCAGCTCTCTCAGACTCTCTTTTTCCATAGTGTCTTTTAACTTCCTGGCCATGTTTCTGGCTTGTATCCAGTTTTGAACATTGAATATAATGAGTTGGACTTAGCAGCTGAAGGGTGTAACGGTTGGGGAGGACTTTAATTAAAGCAATAACATCTTTAAGATGTACAAAAAAAAACTGTATCATATTAAAAAAAAAAAAAAATAAAATAAAATAAAAAATGAAAAAAATAAAAATGACAAAAAAAAAAGTTCCATCCTAGAATTATTAGACTTGTTTTGTTTTCTCAAAATCATCATGAATGATTTTAATTCCCCCCTCCCCTCTCAAATTTCCAACATGAGTTTGTTAATAATGAATTACAATTTCTGTGTCTTTTAGTTTCGAATCATTTCTATTGTAAACCCTATTGTGAATTTCACCTGAAATTTCTCATCAAGTGATTCTACCCGCTGATGTCTTTTGATAACTTTTGTTTGCTCATGTATTTTGAAATCTTAACCACATTGAAAGCATGGGGAATTGTGAGAGTTCAGTACCACTGGTGTATATCCTCCTCCTCCTCCTTGTATGTACAAGTAGTATGCTTGTAACCAGATTAATATTCTGCAGTTGAATGTGTTCTGTATACAGTTGTTTCAATAAAATTCAATTGTTGTAAGCTTGCTTCCCATTGTGCCTTGTATGGGCCATCAGAAGTATGCTCAAAGAAAATAATAAACAAGGTGTCATCTTTTTCTTCTTCTTCGTTTTTACTTTATCTGCAATTTGTCTTTTGTTATATATATGAGAAAGGAAGGATGAGAGTAATCCGACGTAATGGGAAATGAAAAAAAAAAAAAACCAAGAGATATTTCTTTTTATATATTCATCAACGTTTCGTCTTTATTGTAAGACTTCCTCAGGATGATAATTTTAAGAAAAATGTCATGTAAGTACATCGAAATATTGTGTAGATATGATGGGTCGATGAGAAAAAGTAGTAGCCATGGCTGCTGACAGCACTGGACCAAGGTCCGGGCTGAGAGAAGTCAATGGCCCGGACCTTGGTCCAGTGCTGTCAGCAGCCACGGCTACTACTTTTTCTCATCGACCCATCATATCTACCCAATATTTCGATGTACTTACATGACATTTTTCTTAAATTATCATCCTGAGGAAGTCTTACAATAAAGACGAAACGTTGATGAATATATAAAAAGAAATATCTCTTGGTTTTTCATTTCCCATATATATATATATATATATGTATAAATGTCATGCTGCATGCAGTCAAATCACTTCTTACGCTCTCAAGCCACCAGGTCTTCCTTGGTTTATCCTGCCTAGTGTCTGGGCTATCCAGGCATATCATGGGGTTGATGAAAGAGGTGGCACTCTGTACATGGCCAAACCACTTGAGATGCCGAATGCTTACAAAAAAAAAAAAATAATGGCCGACTGTTGCATGATAAGGTTACCAGGCAGAACAAGTCTTTTGATAATACTTATTTTCTCTAAGAAAACAGAAAGGATTCTGGATTATTTGAACTATTATTGTTACCTTGGTTGCTATTTGCACAGCGTTTCGGCCACAGAGTTCGACAAAGATTTTTTTCATAATGCTTACAAAAAAATAATCACCCATTTCTGCATAATAAAGTCAGCAGGCAGAACGAGTTTTTTCAGTAAAAGTCCAGAATAATTAACACTGGAGAACATGTAAACAAAAACAAACGCATAATTTATATCAAAAGCATTAGAATTAAATTATCCACCTTTTTATTCACCTCTTGATCAGGAGTTAAGACACAAGGTCAGGTTTGGGTTTAAAAAGCCAGTGCACTCAAGTAAGTGAACTCCGGCCTACCAAAAATTCCTGAGCAGTCCTGTCGGCATTCGCCTTTAGGAGCACCTCAAGTGATTAGCAATAAACTAACCCCTGCTCTTTTTGAGAAGGTAAACTCTGGTAGGGTGGACCTACTAGGAATGAACAGGTCCATTTCCCAGCCCAAGAGAATCAAGGCCACTGATGGATTGATTGTCGAGGACGTATCTTTGATTCGTTTGAATATCTACTTCTCTACATAAGCTGTCAAGTTTGAACGTTTATAACAATTAATATTTCACACTTTTTCTATACAATTTGTCTTAACAATTATAGGCATGGATGTCATGACGATAGTCATTGATTGTCGATAAGTTTTTATTGAAGAAAAGTGTGAAATAAAGTGTTATAAATCTTAAAACTTAGCAGTTCAGGTAAAGAATTTAATTCTAATGCGTTTTGTATAAATAATGTGTTTTTTTAGTTATCGAGTGTTAACTATTCTGTACTTTTACCAACTTTTGATAATACATATTTTCTCTAAGACTTAAAAATGCCAAACAGAGGATTCTGGATTACTTTGACTACTATGCTAATCCTGGTTATTTTCACAGCGTTTCGGTCACATAGAGCTAAATAAAATAAAGATTTCCAAGTTTGAAAAAATGCACTTGAAGAAGGTTGGAAGTTCCATTGGCGGAAGCGTTGTGAAAAAAAACAGAAAAAGATGAGAAATGTAGGTTTAATAGTTAAGATAATACAATTTGTGTAAGCTATCAGAAATATCTGATGTTACTGCTTATTTTCAACTTTTCTTTTAATGGATTTTTCTAACAAGTTCTCCGCCTCGAAAATTCCAGAAGTTTCCTTTTTACAATCATGGGAACCTGCACAGAATTTTGAAGATTCGAAATTTCATACAGGTTCCCAACTTCGAAAAGACTGGTGTGAAAGTTTGAATAGGAGACTGTTCATATTCTGATTTTCACGATAATCCCAAAGTCCCGAAATATAATCGCCGAACGAACCAAAAGCTCCATACCTCTATCGGACACCACCTCAAAAAACCATCTGTTATTGTGAGAAATTCTCTGGCAACAAATGATGTGGACGCTAGAAACATTTCGAGTTCACTGACGAACAGGCAAGTCATTCTGTTTATAGAGCTGAAAATGATGAATCATTTGTAACCCAGAGGTTGACAGTTCAAATCGGCTCCACTGCATTTCACATTTAATATCTAAAACTGCATTTCACATTTAATATCTAAAACTGCATTTCATATTTAATATCTAAAACTGCATTTCACATTTAATATCTAAAACTGCATTTCACATTTAATATCTAAAACTGCATTTCACATTTAATATCTAAAACTGCATTTCACATTTAATATCTAAAACTGCATTTCACATTTAATATCTAAAACTGCATTTCACATTTAATATCTAAAACTGCATTTCACATTTAATATCTAAAACTGCATTTCACATTTAATATCTAAAACTGCATTTCACATTTAATATCTAAAACTGCATTTCACATTTAATATCTAAAACTGCATTTCACATTTAATATCTAAAACTGCATTTCACATTTAATATCTAAAACTGCATTTCACATTTAATATCTAAAACTGCATTTCACATTTAATATCTAAAACTGCATTTCACATTTAATATCTAAAACTGCATTTCACATTTAATATCTAAAACTGCATTTCACATTTAATATCTAAAACTGCATTTCACATTTAATATCTAAAACTACAATACATCACACCTCTTGCTGTTTCAGGCTTTTCATGTACAGCACAGGCGATTCTTTGTAATTTACTTAAGGCTTTGCCCATTACAGAGATATATGAAGAATGTCAGAGGTTACATCGATTAAAATGTGAAAATAACAAGCAAGATAAGAATTGTAGTCCAAATGATCCAAATTCTTCTCTTCTATTTATTTAAGGTCACTTTTCCCTTGTTCAGGGGTCATACATTTTCTGATATTACGCAAGCTCAATCTCCACTTTTCACGGTCAGCAGTCTCCGAATTCCACTCTGTGTTGTCTTGTCTAATCACTTGCTTCCAAGTTTTCCTTGGCCGGCCAACCTTCCTGCGATTTATGTCATTCATGCTTCTGCAACGGTTTATCCAGGAGGATGAACGTTTCACATAACCATACTAGCATAACCGATTCATCCTTAGGATAACCTCCATGATGGACAAGTGTACTGCTTTCAGCAAATCCTCTGACCTGAGGTGTTGGATTTGGTCATATTTCACATTGCAGATCCATCTGATCATGGATCTGTTATTGCGCTGCAGATGGGTGAGGAGGACTGGGCAGGGGCCCAGCATTTACTGCAATATATCATGACGCTCCTGACACTGCTGCTATGCAACTTACCTCAACTGTAGAGATCTGAAAAATTCCAAAACAGAATGGATTCTTCATAAAATATTCTTTTCACGGCAGACGATTCATCAATACTTCTTTTTTAAGCAGTCACCACCATCTATTATTTAAATCAATTTAGTGAAATGACAACGGATGACCATTTGAGCTTGACTGAGATTTATTCAATGTAATTTAACATTATTTACAAAATAGGTTCAACCTTATTTTATAGAAAAGAAATGATTCTCCTCTTCACCACATGAATTTAAAGATCAATTGGTATCATTGGAGCCCTGTAAAAGTAAAGTAGCCTAGCGTTGTCGATAGAGACCCGAAGGCTCCCTTTTCATTGGCTACTACACCAAGATATAGAAGAGGGTGACACTTCTTTCCCAGGATAACTCCACTTTCCTTTCTTTTTTTTTAAGACAAGGCATGAAGCAACTTGATGTTTGGAGCTAACAAAAACGAAATGCAATTATCGCAAAGACAGGAGATGTCTATTGGCCTTAGTTTTGAAAAGACCAAGGCTATAGGTGGGAGGAAACCAGTAGCAGGAAAGGAGTTCCAGAATCCTGCAGTTTTTGAAAAGAAGCTAATAGAATATGAAGCTGTATTACAATTAGGTATCAAAGCAGCGAATTGAGGCAGACCACTAGACCAACGTGTCAAACGAGCTGGAACAAACGAAGCCGGGAATAGATCCCACAGTTCCGAATAACACATGCCATAATAGTACTTATAGAAAAGACTAACAACATCCTGTCTGTGAGAGAGAGGATGTAGAGAAGAAGGGTGTGGCCAATCAAATTACAGATACGTTTCTGCACCTTATCCAGAACCCTCAAATGGGACAGAGATTCACCAGCTTAAATATGACAACAGTATTCCATGCATGGTCTGATAGATTTGTAGAGATAGAGAATATCTTTAGGTGTGAGAGTGTTTGGAGCGATAGAGAGAACCGCCTTTACAAGAAGCAGAAAGAACAATGGATCTAATTTATTAACTCTGAAGAAAGATTTAATGAAAGAGAAAGGCCAAGAAGTTTCAGGAAAAAAGGGACACGCCTACGATTGAAAGACAATACTCACCTTATGCTGAGTTTATAATAAGGAGGCATTAAGTACCATTTTTTTAGTATTTGGTATGGCTCGATCGAGGATTGAACCCCCATCTTCCGACCCATTAGTGAACACTCTCACCATTATGCCAAATGGGTGTTGTACCCTGTGCTAATTCTTAAAAATGATTCTACTGTTTTTAGGCGATTACATGTAAACAGCTTGAAAAAGTTGACAGTAAAAAGAAACAAAATACAAAAATAAAACATTTTAGACATTAGTTTGAGGGATCACTTTATTGTGAATAGCAAACTTTGCGAAGTGGTAGCAAGCCGAAGAAGCCAGCTAGTATATATATATATATATATATATAAAAATTACCTAAACATTTGTTATGTATATCAATTTGTTTCTTTTAGATGCACCCAAAGAACTGTATAAGGCTTAGTCGATAAATCCATCTGTTGCATTCCCTTGTGCCATACACATAACAATCAAGTTGCCATAATCATTACAGAAACACTATACTTCACAATAGTTATCGATATCTTGATTGTTGTTCTTCTTCTTCCACGCATTCTTCCATGTGATCCTTTCAGACTGAGGGAACGCTGTCCTGTAATTAAAGTTTCTTATTCATACCTTCAACAAAATTAACTCTACACAAAACCGACACTTGAAGACAGTGGCCATTTATTCAACGTTATCTTCATTCCAAATCACTGACTGATAGTGGGAGGAGACAACAAGATCAAAATCACTAATTAGCTATATCTTATCAGCCCATACTTAAACATCTGAACGCCTCACGTGCTTCCAACCACTCTTTTCTATCACCCTATCTCTTTGAGCGATGTGATGTCATATTAGTTTTTAGTACATTCATACAGCTTAAGTAATTTTCAATTCAGGATCATCAAGTTGACCTCAGCTAACTCCTCGGTGGTTTCCTTTTGGCTACGAGCAGGGTGTTGTCTCTGTTCTGGTCTTGCACTTTCTTTTCTGTCCTTGATCATTGAGGGAGAGATCTTTCTAGACAGGGGAAATTTTTATTTTTGTTCCAATCCAGAGTGCCCCTTTTTGGGGGGGTGGATTTTCCCACATTAAAAACCGACCTTGTGTCTGAATCTGCCCTCGTGGGGAGACAAGTAAATAGGAACTCGTCAGTGATTTCCATTTCCTGTTATTTTCAACAAACTAAATTGTATACTAGGGGATCTACACGCTCAATATCTAACATGTCTCGTGTTTAATTTTGAAATAGATGCTGATTGAATGAATGCATTTTATTTTAGATGAATATGAGCATCTCTATAAAAACTCTGTCAATCGAACGTCTGCCACACTGTCTTGGAATCGCATCTTCATCACTAAATATGGAGATTGAATAAAAGCATCTTAAGAATATGTTTTTTTACCAGCTTAAAAATATCTTCTATCAATTAATATTCAAATTTGATTAACAATGATGTGACTGTGTCGATTATTGAGGTGATGTTGTGAGACATAGGACGAATATATGAAAATGAATTTGGATGAAAAATCTTTGGTATAGATCAACAATTTCTTATTTCTTAATATATTTACAACTGAAAGAAAAATTTACTTTTATGAGGGTATTAACTGAAAAGCACTGTGACACACGTCCATTCAAATCTACTCTCTTTGATGAATACAAGGGGCGTAACTTTTCTCAAAATATCTTTGAGGCAAGACAAGGGCAAGAGTTACCTCATTTTAAAATACAAAAAATGTTGGCATATTTATTTTTCTAGATGAATCTGTTTTTATCTAACAAATAACTTAGAAATAGGAAACAAACATTTTCAATTGATACTGTTCTTGGTTTGTGAAAAGTTTAGTAACATTGAAAAATTCATCTTGAAGATGCTTCAAAATGAGTCCTTGGTAATCGTTTGTTTGAGGTTTTTCAACATCATACACACTCAACCAGTAACCCGTCCTTGGAACACTGATCCAAAGATTAGAGCGACTCCAAAGAACCCTCTAGTTGTAAAGTTTCTGATAAAATTAAAAAAAGATTAGTGATACGAAATGAAGGGGTCCTAAATTCTATTAACCCAGTGGCATCTTAAGACCTAAATCCCAAACTGCATGAAAAGTTTTAAAAATCTAAGCACATTTTCAAAAAATTTCAATCTTGCAAAGGAAAATATTTTTTATAGAGAAAAAAAAATTCAGGTAAGTTATTCAAGAAAAAACTGAAAAGAACTTTCCTTTCTTTCTCGGTGTGCTTAGTGTCAGGCGGAATTTCCATGAGCAGTTTCTTTCCAACAACTTCCCATATGTGGAACACATTACAAAAGGACTGCTTCCCTTCCGAGTACAACATGATCGTCTTCAAATCCAATGTGAACAAATAGTTGTCATAAACCGTCCTCATAAGTAATCAAAATTTGTTCATTCCATTCATCATTTTCATCTCTCTAAATCATTCATAGAGTATAGGGGAATTTGAGTCTTATAGAGAGGTTTAGATCTGATGACCTCAGATGGGTTTAAATCTGGACAGTATAGGGAGATGTTTGCAGAACAGGAGACTTTAATGGTATGGCCATGTTGAAAAAATGGATGAAAGTTCTTGGATTAGTAGATGTAGAACATGTTTTGAGGCATGTTCGTCCGTCCGTCCGGATTTTTCTCCGCAACCATCCATTGAATTTCTCTGAAATTTTGCGTGAAGTTGTAACTTTGGTCAGGTTAGAAAGTGACATTCTCTGATTTTTGAAAAAAATCTGGTTAGCCCCCCAAGGGGTCAAAAGGCCCCGAAATGTCAAAAAAAAGACATTTTTTGCCCAATTGTTCCTAATAGAAAATAAGTATCGCTGACCTTGGAAAAAATCTGGTTCGCGCCCCCAGGGGGTCAAAAGCCCCCAAAATGGCAAAAGATGACCCTTTTCTCCCATAACGTTTGATCCATCCATTCAATTTTTCTGAAACTTTGCCAAAATGTAGAGGCAATTGTTCTGGATATAAAATGAGCATCATTGACCTCAGAAAAATTGTGGTTCGCGTCCCCAGGGGGTCAAAAATGCCCCAAATTGCCTAAATTTATTGCATTTTACACTCGCCACATCGAGTCACATAGAGAGGGGGACCACGCACGCGCGGCTTGTTATCTCAACTTTGCATTAAATATTACATTTCAAATATCTGGCAATACAGAACAGTTCTTTTAATATCTATTCTCACATTTATTTAGTACTTGATTGTAAAACAATGGAAGGTCTACCTGTTAAGTCAGACTTTGAGGTGTGCTATGGAAAGCAAAGGTCTGAGAGTGAATGCTACTAAGACCAAAGTGATGATGACAAGTGGTTGTAATATCGGAAAGCTCCCCAAAAGAAGAAAGTTCCCCTGCTAAGTTTGTGGAAAGGGAGTCGGATGCAACTCAATATTTTGTGGTACTTGTAAGCATTCGGTGCACCAGAAGTGCAGTGGAATTACTGGTAGGTTGAATGACGATAACCAGTTTGTGTGCACAATGATCAATGGAGATGGATAATAACTCAGATGTGGAGAAAGTATATTTGAATGGAGAAGCTATTGAGGTTGTTCAGAAGTTTTGCTACCTTGGTGATACCATTGGAGCACAGGGAGGTGCTGGTGTTATTGCAAGAGTTAGGAGTGGATGAATAAGTTCAAGGAACTTCTGCTGCTGTTACTAACCAGCAGAGCATTACCACTGTCCACCAAGGGAAGAGTCAGGCATGTGTACGCAGTGTAATAATGTATGGAAGTGAAACTTGGCCAAGTTGAGAACATGCATTGCATAGAGAGAAATATGAGAATTATATGACGGATGTATAATGTGAGTGTTATAGACAGGCTATTTGCTGACCTCAGGGGAACATTAAGTTTGGACAGTATAGAGCAGGGGCGGGCAACCTTTTCAGAGTGAGGGCCAGATGAGATTTTTGGAAGGAGATCGCTGGCCGGAGTGAAAAACGAAATCTCAGAATTACTATATTTTGTTTCCATGAATAAATTGTAGAAAAATTGCATTGAACACTCTACAAATCTGATATTTTTTCTCAGGAGACTTCTGTATGTGATGTTATAAAAGGTGCCGACGAAGAGCCATTTTGGAATCATAAAAAATAATGACGGGTGAAGTAGCAAGTTGATCCAGCGTTCGTTTTGACACACCTCACATAGGTTCTCTGTTTTATGCCCTTTCCTCGTCTCTCGTTTCCTCTTTGCCTCTCTCTTTCTCTTTTTATAGGATTTGAAATTAATAGTTAAAGAAAAATGAAATATACATGCAATGCTGATATTTATACATTTTCATCCCACTGTAAATCTGAATCAAAACCTACTTTTACGTATGTCACAAAATGATGAGTTTTACTGGGAGGTCCGCGGGTCGGATTGGAATAATAAAGCATAGCAGTGTGACGGGCCGGACGCTAAGCCTTTGCAGGCCGGAGGTTGCCCGCCCCTGGTATAGAGGGATGTGTGCAGAACAAGAGACTTTGATGGTATAACCACGTTGATAAAATTGTATGCATTAGTATATGTAGAACCATTGGAGTATTGGTCAGTTAGCAGAGGAAGACCAAGGAAAACATGCGAAGAAGTGATTAAGGATTAACTTGAGACAGAAAGAGGGATAAATAAAGACCTGGCCATGGATAGGTTAGTTTGGGAGTCAATTTCTAAAAGCTGTTCAACACATGTCAGCGTGTAAAATGAACGTTAAACCGAACGTGATGCGCTAAAACTTGATTGGCAAGAAATATTTCAAAAACGAAATCTACCCGATTAGAATTTTTATAAAAAAGGAAAATACATTTAGAAAATATTACCATAATCATGTTAAAAATATCACTAATCTAGAAAATGTAGATCAACTGGAAGTCCCCAGAAATAATGGGAAAAGATTGAATTAACAAGAACATAATTTTTAATATAATGTTTAGTTAAAAATAATTTTTTATTTGATAATAAATTACGTTTTAATCTATGAATAGAAAACTCAATGTTTGTGTGTGTGATTTTTGTGTGTCCCCTATAGAAAGAAAGGTTAGAGAATCTACATAAAATCTAAAAGTGTATTCTTATGTAAAATTTAGCGGGAATGACAATAGAAGTGTTCTCAAATCTCTAAGTGCACTCCTCAGGGGCTATGAGGGTATAACCCCCTTAAAACTTCATATATATTCTATTTTGATGTAATTTAAATCATATGTATAAAATTTTCTGGCAAAGACAATAGAAGTGGCCCTGAATCTCTGTTACCTCGCTAAATATTCCAAATATATCTGTGCTCCCACCTCTAAGTTACCCATGGAGACAGAACCCACATAAAACTTCAAATACATATATTCGATTTTAATGAAATTTAAACCCTATGTATGAGACACTAAATAAGAGTTTTCCAACATTTCAGGTTTTTCTGATTACATTAGGGGTCGAAATGAGAAAAGGAGAGGAATAATAAAACAATTTTAAAAAAAGGGAATATGGTGTTATGAGCATAGTGAAAAAAGGCATAGTGACCTTTCAATCCCGAGCAACGTCGGGTCTTCCTGCTTGTTATAAATCATTTTATGGAATTAATTTAACTTCACTCACTGATTTGGGTGAATTGTAAAATAAATGTTTTATCTATTAAAAAAAATTTAACAAATTGATTTTGTAATTGAACTGATTAATATTTAGTCAAACATAAATTTACATTCGAACTGAATTATATATTTTAGTAGAGTTGTGGAATAGAGGCCGTATCATGTTTGGGCAAGTTTTTTTTTTTTTAAATGCCTTTATAAAAACTGTATATTATTGATCACCACGTTTCGAACCATAATTATCAAAAATGTATAACTATATACCATTGAAGTTATGGTGTTTTGGGAGTTTTTTCTGTTCCTCGCAAACACATAAACATTGACAAAAAAAGAATAGGCAGAGTATACATTACTAAGACAGTAGTTTTACAGTGTAAATACCAACGTTCGAATCTCACATAAGTCTAAAGGATATTGTTTTACAACTGGATGTGTTTTATAAATTTTACAAAATTAACATAACAAAAAACATTGCATAAATATTTTTTTAAACTAAGTAACTTTTATTCTTTTTTCTTTTTCGATAATCTGCAAAAAATGTACATAAAATGTTATTCAGCATTAGTTCAAAGCAAATATTTGCTTACAAACATAATTTGTAATATGTAAATGCATTCATCGTAGTTACTTACTCTCTCATGCAAATACTAAGTAGCATATTTTCCACAAAATTTAATAAATATTTTTCTTCGTACTAGCTATAAATCGGTAGAAACTAGGTAAAGATGGAAATTGATATACCCGGGTACTGTACTAACATTGCTCAAGGACCTATAGAAAGAAATGTTAAACCCTAAAGACTTTAATGGTATGGCCACATGTAAAAAAAAAATGATGAGAGTTCTTGGGTTAGTAGATGTAGAACAGTTGAGATATCAGGTTCAGTTTACAGGGGAATGCAAAGGCAAACATAGGAAGTGATAAGGATGAACTCAAAATTGTTTTGGGGATCAGGGTCTTGATTCGAAAAGACGCACCTGAAGAAGCTTAAAAATTACATCGACCGAAACGTTGTGAGAATAATATCTAAGATGAGAAAAGTAGTCTGTATAATTCAAATAATACAAACTAATTTTCTTTTTCTTCTTCCTACTCCTCGATATTGATATCCTTAATTGTTGGTAAAGATGGAGACTCAGTCTGAGATGTTGTGACCACATATCCAACAGACTCCAGTTAAAATTTGTCCCCAATCCTAGGTGTCAACACTCACTATCATACAATAATATGAAGCGAACACAAACATTAAACAGCCTGCCACCTTATTTTTCAAGGGTAGGCATCTTCCAGTCAGGTTGAGCCTTTCTGGTAGTTTATTAGTTCATTTTAAAATTTTGCCATCAAATTAATTAACTTGAAAGCCGAAAAATTGACGGCTCACATTTAAATAAAAGTAACAAACTCATATGAAAGATATTTAAAAAATGGGTGAACATATACATCATCATCATAATAATATTCGGTTTAATTTCCAAACTATCTTATCTCTGGACAGGTATTGATTATTCCTTTTTTTCAAATCCATCCTTATCACTTCCTCTCATTTTTTTTACTTGACCTCCTCCTGTGAACTGAACCTGATACCTCAACTCTTTTACATCTACTAACCCAAGAACTCTCATCCATTCTTTCAACATGGCCATACCATGCACACATCTCCATATACTGTCAAGATTGAAATCTGCCTCTCAGGTCGTCATTTCTTTCCATGCAACGCATGTCCTCAACTGGCCAGGTTTCACTTTCATACATCATCACACTGCATACGATGTCTGATAGACTCTTCCCTTGGTCAACAATGGTAAAGCTCTGCTGATTAATAATGGCAGAAATTCCCTGCAGTCATACTATCACCTGCTCTTCCCTTCTCCAATCGTATCACCAAGGTAACAACACTTCTGAACAACCTTAATAGCCTCTCCATCCGTATATGCTTTCTCCACATCTGAGTTCTCATCCATCTTCATTGTCTCACACTTCTTGCACACAAACTGGTTATCCTCTGTCATCCTACCAGTACTTCCACTGCGCTTCTCATGTACCCAATGCTTACAATTGGTACATTGATGGATACAATCACCACTACGGTTTACATATCCAAACTAACAGTCTCAAGGATGTAAGTTCTCCGCTTTTTAGCAGTCAATTCCGCGTTTTTTTTAATCCAGAAAAAAGACGTATTCCCACTTAAATCTGCTTTTTGGTCAGGATCTGCTTTTCTTTCTTTTTTTTTTTTTCTTTTTTTTTTTCTTTTTTTTTTAAAGAAAAAGCCGATTATTACCAAGTCACTAGAACCTTACCTCCTTATATTTTTGTCACTATTTGGCTGGATTTTATTTCGTTTTTTTCTTCTTCTTTCTCGCTTTATCTTTCTTTCTCTTTTACTGTTTTTTCTCTCTTCCTCTTCCTGTCTTCCTTTTCCCCTCTTATGACAGTGCTCTTTGAAAATGTTAATTTTGCCGTGAAGGCTAAGATTTAAAATGATTCATGAAAGAGATGGGTAGATGATTTTTGTTTCATCAAAGAATGACTCCCCCCACCCCCACCCACATGTGCACTCAATGTATTTCTTTTAATTTTGACTTCCTTAGTTGAAACTAAAAAGTTGTTTTTTGCGCTGCCCACTACACACACGCACACTGGGCCATGGCCCCCTAGTTTGGGAATCTCATCTCGATTTCAGCTTTTCTTGCCATTACTCACAACTCTACCTCATAATATACATTCAGAAATAGAACTGTTTGCTGATGATGTTAAACTACTTGTGAGACCTTTATCAAAGCAAATAACACAGATTGATCTGAAAAAATTATATTGGGAGGACATTTGGAAATTGGGATTTAACCTAGACACATGTAAAGTACTACATGTAAAGTACTACATGTAAAGTACTACATGTAGGATCCAGGAATGTGGGAATGTACTAAACAGCAGAGAAATCAAAGAAGTAGATAGGGGGGGGTGCGATTTGATAATACATTTAGGGCAAATAATCATATTTTGACCATTGTATCGAGGGCAAATAGAATGATCGGGTGGATGGTTAGGAATATTATTTCGAAGGAGAAAAATGTTGTTAAGGATATATAAACCAGTTACGTTTTTTTGCTCACAGAATAAGTTGCTAGATCGGATTAAGAACAGCAATAATGTAAATCAGTTCAAGATGGGGTTGGATAAATTCAGAGAAAGTGGTAGGAGGGAGAAATTGAGGGGACTCTTTCGGGAGTTGTCAAATGAAATATTTGACAGAATTTGATTTGGATATCGATACTGCACTAAGAGGTTTTTGGGGGTTTTTTTAACAGTTGAATTGAGAAGATAGTTAATGGAGAGATGCCCAAGGAGGCATAACAAACAAATAATAATAATAAGTCTGCATCATCGAGTCAAGTGCTGGTATATTTAATTGTTGTTAGTGAGATGCCATAGCGACTCAGTGTAAGATTTTGTCACCATATATCCAACAGACGATGCAATTTTCATCTCTTTCTTGTCACAATTTGTCCCCAATTATGTGTGCCGAACACTCACTATGCAAAAACCCCAATTTATATGAATAAGTCAGATAGTTTTCAGAATCAGATATTTTGACTTTCATTGTTCTTTTTTATTGGCTTAGGTTTACTCAACATAACCAGGTACACACAGAAGATAGCAGCCCTAAAAGGGACAACCTCTATCCTTAAAAGAGCCCTCGGATATAAATTTAAATCATAACGAAATGTATTTTAAGCTCCAGGAATGAACCCCTTGATCTCTTTATAAAGATACATAAAAGACAAAGCCATCAAGTCAGACAAGATATAACTGTTCCGAATGACTATGGACCCAATATAGCCGAATGCAAAAAGATCAACAAATATCAGGACTTCAAGAATGACTTAAAAACAACATGGTCCTTGAGAGAAATAAACATACCGGTTGTGGTAGGTGCAACTGGCCTAATTAAAAGCAATCTTAAAAAATACTTAGACATAATCCATGGAAGGCCAAGCTATAGTGAAATACAGATATCAGCCCTAAAAGGGATAACGTCTATCCTTAAAAGAGCCCTCAGATATAAATTTAAATCATAATGAAATCCAGTGTTAGCTCCAGGAAGGGGGTCCTTTGATCGCTTCGAACTAACTCAAATAAAAAAAAAGGGATCACATTAATAATGTCAATGTCTCTAGTGCACGTGACATGCTGAGTCATCAGTCAACGCTGCTACTCGCGTCTCTCTTATCCATTTACTACCATACACAATACAGATCAGATATAGCTGTTATTTACTTTCTTTCTACCGCAAGAAGATGTGGCTCAAGGGCTGAAGATGAGGAAAACAGTGCCCCAGAGGAGCACTCTGGCTCTACAAAAATAGTTATGAACAAACCTGTCAATATTCCCCGATATGGGTGCTTCAGGTGATCGACAATAACCGAACAATTACTCAAAGAGGGGAGATTATGCTTGGGAGAGAGTACCTCCTAGGACTGAGCTGGACCATACCTCACCCTGACAAAAAAGTGTTTGGAGCTACCACAGCAGCCCCTGGTCTCTGATTGATTGCTGAGGGCGGATCTTTGGCTGGTATAAAAAAAAGTTGCAAGGCAGCTTGTTTAACTACTGCAAAAGTGATTCTATACATGTCTGCCAGATCTAAGCAGTGTTTGAGAGCCAGAAAGGATATGCAAAATACTTTTTCACTTAGTTTATTAACTTGTATCATCCATCATCATCATCATCATCATCATCATCCGGTTTTGATATGAAAGTGCTGCGAGTGTCCCAAACTCTGGTGTGGGTAACACGAAGCAACGTCTCACACTTGCTCTCTATGCGCTCCGATCTAGAGGGTTGATATCAGGCAGGTTGCGTGCAGATATATCACGTCTTACGCTCTCAAACCAGGTCTCTCCGGGATACCCTGATGTGTTATGGAGCTGATGCATGAGGTGGCACTCTATACATTGCTAACCACCTGAGATACCGAGCGTATAAGGCATCCATCATCCCGTCAATACCAAGTTTCTGATGAAGCTCGGTTGATGGGATCTTTTCCTCCAGTTTGCAGTCACATATCCACCTGATCATGTAACGATCATTACGTCGAAGCCGTTGTAAATCAGGAGTAATTGTTGACCATATCTAACTGCTATGCAAGAGGGCAGAGCGAGCATAGGTTGAAAAGATTTTTCCTTGAACCTTGAGAGAAATGTTCCTAGATTCAAGGATTAGCAGCAGGTTCCTAAAGCTTTCCCAGGTAACACAACAGCGAGCAGTGATAGCGATGTCCATCTAAACGTCCAAAACTACAAAGCGAACAGCCACAAAGTTGGTGTATTCTTGATCGCCGTTGTCCAGAATAAATAATATCTCAAATTTAGAAAAAACATTAATCATTTTTTTACCCTAAACTGGTGCAGATTTCGTCAGGGGAGGTGGTTACTTATTACGGTTTTGTACTAAAGGGAAATAACTCTGAATTTTTTCTCAATTAGTTACTTCCCTGATGCCGACTCATTCCTTGAGGAATCTATATAAGAGAAATTTGTCTCTGGGTATGAGTGTGTGTATGTCCAAAGATAGGAAAGGGGATGGGCAGAGGAGAAAGAGGGGGTGGAGTAAACGGGAGAGGGGAAAGAGAATAAGATAGACGGATAGAGAGAGATAAATATATAGAAGTTTTAATAGAAATATATTATACTTTTGTCCCGAGCAACGCTGGGTAGCCGTGCTAGTCTGATATATAAAGTAGCCTGTCTACCATTTCTTTGATATTAATAGCTCTTTTAATACGTGGTAATTCTGCTTCACAATTCAATTATGGAAGATATTGGTCCATATTCTTAAAAAAGAAAACTTGTATTTCCAATCAATTTAATATTTTTATATTTAATCCGATCGATATTTTATTTGGGATTCGCATGATTATAGAGAAGGGAGGAGGGCTCTCTCCCACGTTAAGAACTGCTTTGTCTGTCCTCCATTAAACAGCGGATATCATTTAAGAAGACATGTTTTTGGTATGCACCGGTTCTTTTTTATTCAAATGTTTTGATTGGCTGTCAGACAGATTTGACCAATCACTGCATTTCTTCAAATTTTAGAATTTTAATCTATTATATAACGGGCAGTTGTCTGTATGTCTTTTTGTTTCATTTTACTTCAGTCGAAGTTCTTAGAAATCAAGAGGCCCCTTCCTGAAACTAACACTTGATTTCTATATGAGATATATAGACATTCGAATATTCCATTAAAGTTCTCCTTTACCTGTAAATCGGTGAGTTAGTACAGAAGTTAAGAACATTCATTTTTTCTCCTCAATTGACCAGTTAACTATGTTATAGTATATCTTTCTTGTGGTCTCTTGGTCTTACTGGATTCCAGGACAAGAATTCATCTAGTCTGGTGGAGTATCCAGCTAAGTGCTGTTACTTGAGATAACATTACCTGGAGAAGGTGCACCATTCCTCGTATGAGCCAGTGTATAGCTGTGTCGAGTGGATCTTATTTGGGCTTCGAATACTATGTTATTTTGAATATTTGGTCAGGGTTTACTTGTAGGGGAAGTAGGTTCATATCAGATTCATGATAAATCTTTGTACAGAGAGACCGAAAACACTTGAGGATGGTGTCTAGTAGGTAATTCAAACTCTATGTATGTATGTATGTATGTATGTCCGGCTAAAAGTAAACAACGACAAAACAAATACTTACAAAGTTTGTATTTTTTGATTGGCGCTACCCCAGGAGAATAATATCTAAAATTTAAAAAAAAAAAATTCATTCTTTGACCATAAACTGACAGAGATTTCTCAGGCGGGAGGGGGCTATTTTTCAGCCAATTTATGTACTAACTAGAGGGAAGTAACTCAGATTTTTTATCAAGGAGTAATTCCCTTATGCCGACTAATTCCTTAAGGAGTCTGTATAAGGAGGAGTTGTTTGTGTATGTGTGTGTCTAGAGAGGAATTGGCTGGGTGGAGGAGAAATAGGGATGGGGAGGGGGGGGGGAGAGAAAGGTAGAGAGATAGAAGTTTTAATAGAAATATGTACACTTTTGTCCTGGGCAACACCGGGTGGCCCTGCTAGTTATGTATAAGTCATGTTTTATAAATTGAAGAAATGTTGTAACTGCTTAAATAATTGAAGCAGTTTCTCTTTATTTTTAGTTGTCTCCCTTGTGTGAAGAACTCTTCTTTTTTTTTCCGAGATTTGAAGAGAAAAAGCATAAAACGCTTTGTTCCTGTAGCAGCCAACTAGTTTTCACGGTTGATAAACCAGCAATAGAAAATGAAATGACTTGCATCTGTTCGTGCCAGCAAACAGAAGACTACATGTGTGACTTTTCTGTTTCAGTATTAAAATTTCTATACAGACTATTGTCACTTGGAAACAAACATCCAGTGGAAACATAACTTCTAGGAAAACTGCCAGGATAAGAACAGTGTGAGAGGAAAATGTGTCCATCTAGATCAAGGGCGGGCAACCTCCAGCCCGCGAAGGCTTAGCGTCCGGCCCGCCACCCTGTTATGCTTTATTATTGCAATCCGGCCCGCGGATCTCCCAGTAAAACTTATATCATTTTGTGACATAGACGTAAAAGTAGGTTTCAATTAAGATTTACAGTGGCATAAAAATGTATAAACATCAGCGAGCGATGATGCATGTATATTTCATTTTTCTTTAAGTATTAATTTCAAATATTTGGCCTAAGATAAAAATAGAAAAAGAGAAAGAGAGAGGCAAAGAGGAGACGAGAGACAAGGAAAGGGCATGAAATAGAACTTATGTGAGGTGTGTCAAAACGAATGCTGGGTCAACTTGCTACTTCCCCATCATTATTTTTTATGGTTCCAAAATGGCTCTTCGTCGGCGCCTTTTATAACATCACATACAGAAGTCTCTTGGGAAAAATATCAGATTTGTAGAGTGTTCAATGCAATGTTTGTACAATTTATTAAACAAAATATAGTAATTCTGAGATTTCGTTTTTCACTCCGGCCAGCGATCTCCTTCCTAAAGTCTCATCTGGCCCTTACTCTGAAAAGGTTGCCCGCCCCTGATCTAGATAAATTTACTATGTGAAAATATGCAAGATAATCTTATATATAAATAGAACAATACCCGTCTCAGGGTTGGTAATATTAATTCCTTGAACAAAACAGTTTTGCACCACTTTTATTTTGTCCCCTATCGAAGATTAAAATTAACATATACTAATACTAAATTTTATGTCTGAAATCCTTATTCCAATTTTAATTAATTTGGGCAATTAATTTTACCCATCCTGGAATGGTATTCTTCTAGTAAATTTGGCATGCTGTCAGCAGGGCCACAAATTCACCAACTGCAATCCATCCCCATCCATCCCCCCCCCCCCCCAAAAAAATGGGGCCACCTGTAGGTCGTGAGTGGCGACCCGTGATGCCTTAGGACAGGATCCTGGTGACCAAGCAGTCCGTAGTTTGGTGACTTGCAACAATCTATTCTTCAGCTAGATGGGAGGTTGAAGAGGCTAGATCCGATGAATCCACTGGTCACATCATGTCCTAATATCTATAAGTTCATCCTCTAACCATATTATTCAATCTGATTCTTCTAAAAATAACAAAATTATTATTCCTCCCGAATAGATACTATAAAGCTGTGGTTGAGGGTCAATCATGTTAAAAACAAAGAAGATCACGACTGCCAATGAGTAATGTTTTCTAAGAGCAATGTTTTTTAAGAACAATAAATATAAAATAATCATCTTACCTATAGGATTCCATTTGGCAACTTTATTCGGCATTAAGTAACCTATAGATGATTGATATGCCATGAAACAAAACAGACCACACCATCTTTATATATATATATATATATATATATATATGTCTTGAAAGTTTTTCAACATTAAAACTCTTCAAGATGTTATTTCAAAATATCTTTAGTCCCAAGCTCTTCATTTGAAAATTCCCCTGTTTTGTAAATCGGGCAATTCCTTGCAATTGTCATACTCGTATGCTCCCAAGAATTTATGTCAGTCTTCACAGAATAATAATATTAATATTCTTGTAGGATCACCAGTTGTTTACCATGAAAACTGTTTCAGGGATTTAAACACAAAACAGTAATGTTTCCATTGCTCCCCAGCAGTGTTGATCAGAAAGCACCTCCCTCAAACAAAACGTCATCAATCTGGATACCAGATCCAGTTTTTGCTTTAGATTGATACTTACCTAACATATTTTGCTATTAAAAACCTTTTACTGACCTGTGTGGTTCGTCTTTGGTTCTATGCTATAAGAAAAGGTGATAATTTATTTTATAGCATTTAGATAAATCCATTTATATTATGTTTGCTATTTATCAACCTTCCTTGGTTATTTTTGTTTATTTGATGTATTTAATATACTTGATTTCTTATATAATTTTAAATGTCCTTTATTAGTGTACGTTGATTAATTATAGCTTTCATATAGCTTAAAGATTCAGGACGGCGCGTTATTGTTTTATTTAAGTGTCTAAATATTTTATTCCGGTCTCCACATTGTTTTATCATCTCTTATATAAAGCAGCAACTGGGAGTATAAAATCTGTGAATCTCAGAGTAACACAAGCTATTCTCAGAAATTCAAACCTATTGCTCCCGTAAAAAATATACATTGGGCAATCAATCTCTCTCTCTTATATATATATATATGTGTGTGTGTGTGTGCTTATGTACATATCTTTCCCTCTCTACATAAAGTTAAATTTTATTATCACTCTATATATTGCCAAAATTACAGATATTCTCGTTCTTTGCTGCTTTTAGCATATTTCACTCTTGAAAAAGCCCACACAACAGTTGGGCGAAACGTTGAGTTCTTAGGTCTTCCACGGTTTCCTTTTTAATTCATGTGTATATATATATATATATATATATATATATTGCTATTTCATGTATCCACATAAAATTTTATAAGGAGATATATTTTTTTATGTATCAATTTTCAGTATTTACTTCAACAGTGCTCGATACGTAAGTAGAGCTAGGTAGTAAGCTATGAAAATATATTTATGGCAATTAAGCTACACAGAGGCTCCCACGTTTCATCCCTGGGGGGAATCTTTAGGCTGAAGATTTCCCCCGGGGATGAAACGAAGGTTATGGATTTGTTTATTTGTCCATACAATCCCCTACTCTCTCATATATATATATATATATATATGAGAGTAGGGGATTGTATGAATAAACAAACAAATCCATAACCTTTGTCCAACTTAGTAATTACACACAAATACGTAAATCCAAATTTAACATTTTTATTGTATCACTATCACCTTGAGTAGGGTAGACTAGATGCTTCAACCTTGTTAAGGCAACACACCTTTGAGAAAGAAAAACACCAGGTATAGTAGTTCTGGAGCAGCCTTCATCTATCACAGTCCTTAAAAGCAAAATAATTTTTTGGAGAGGCATGAGTTGCCAACCTTCACTTGTTAAGAGGGCCATAAAAAAGTTATTTTAAATTTTCTTGTGAGAGATGATAGAAATTCACTTTTCATTACATTTCTATTATTTAATTACTTTTTTTTTTTTTTTTTTTTTGTCTTTTCAGCTGAATTACGTGAATGGGTTTTGGTGATTATGGGAACCAGGGAACATCCTCTGCATAGGAATGTCGCTACAGATAACGAACGGACGGATAAAAATGCTCAATCTTTCTCTTCTTGTGCGGGTGTCTCACCTACCAGTAGAGTGTGCATAGGTTTGTGGATATTCACTTCTCTTCTAGTTGTATAAAGTTTGTCACCTTTTACATTCCACTCCTCTGATATCCGATGGATGTCATCTACTCTCCAGATCGTGGGTCGAGAGGCCTTGCTAGCAACCAAAACCCTCGCTGTTAGTGCGGCTCGACTCCAGCCATTAAAAATCTCTGCAATGTCCAGCAGCATAAGTGCCAGCTCACGGATTGCCCAGCTAACGAAGCACTTGAAGCTTCTTCATTGAAGCTCTTTTATCGAAGCAACCATGACAATATTCTGTTGGGGATTCCTCAATCACCAAACAATGAGTTACTCACAAACAGTATTTATTAACAGGAATCTCCAACTTTGGTGAGAGTTTGTTGCCCTATCAGGAATTTATTTGGGTAATAAATTCTTTTTCTTCACATGAAGAGCTGTTATCACGCAGAGTTTGGCAAGATAAATCGAACTCTGCGGATACTGAGCAACATTTTCTGGTTCATTGGTTCCTTTTTATTTATTTTTTAAATGCAACAAAAAAATTTAAAAAAAACAAAACAAAAAAAAACATATCAATTCCAGGGACAGGCATGTTGTGATACATGTCTGTTCTCAGCAGATTGTATATATTTATGTTGAAGAGGCAGGGACCACATTTAATTGGTGTGCGTCCAGTTTAAGGACAGCTAGAGGTTTCACATCAGTGTCATAAAAGGCCTCCCATTGGAGATATGTCCATTTGCTAAAGAGAGACCCTATCCCACTCCGTCATCCAAACATACCCCCCCCCCCTCCCCTTTTATAAGCATTCGGATTAATTAATATGGGTAAAGTATAGAAAAGTAAACAGTCGGGAACTTATAAACAAAAAAATAAAAAAATAATACTAATTAATAGCAAACGCAGTAGAATTAAATTTTCTACCGACCTGTATACTTTTAAAGTGTGAAAACTAAGATTTTTTTCATTTCAAAATTTGATTACGTTAAGCTGGCTTATCGACACACAAAGAAAAAAAAACTGATTGTCGAAATGTCTGAGACAATCGCTTGACTTATGCGATGAAGTGTGTTTTTATGAGGGTTTTTGTTTTGGGAGGGAGAGCTTGCTACTCAAACTTAGGATTAGTCGTAGGATAATTAATTTTTTTTTCTCTTCTTTTTAACTATCCTTTCAACATGAAGTTAACCAATCAACTTGAAAATCTCGACTGCCATTTTTTTTTTTTGTGTGTCGATAAGTCGGCTTAATTAAATCAAATTCTGAAATAAAAAATCTCTCAAACAGTTTCCACACTTTAAAATTATATGGGTCGGTAGAGAATTTAATTCTATTATGTTTGCTATAAATTATTTATTGGTTTTATTTTTTTGTTTGAGTTCTCAACTGTTAACTATACTGCATTTTTACCATCAACATTTTCTTCTCGGTCCCCCTCTTTCATTCCACCTTCTTACTCTATCACTCTCACATTGTTGATAGGTGCTCATTCGTTGAAGTTTTCTTCCGTCTTCGTCTCAGGTTAGCAGCAATACTTTAACTATTTGCATAAGGTTTTACTGATTATTAAACATCTTCCAAAGTTATTCAGTAATTTCTAGTCATGCCTTTTATTTATTTTTATGGTTTTAAAATGTTTGGATCAAAATCCCCAAAATAAAAAAAAAACAATATTTATTTGCTTGGGGATAAGAATTCCCTAAGTTTTGTTGAAAACTTTGTTAAATCTTCTCACTGGTGACGATGGTTAGCTTAAAATTTCTTCAACAAAACCATTAATTTTCTCTGGTCGCTTCCATTGCTTTATTGTTTCATTCAGATTAGCTTTCTTCAACTCAAAATGCCTTTTCGGCAGTGCTGTGGAGTCGATAGCTGACTCAACTTTGACTCCTGAAAGTTTAAAGCTCAGACATCGATTCACACTTAAATATTCTGGCTCTAATTCTAATCGATATATACTATATACGAGATGCGATTAAAGTAAATATAATATGTATTTATAGCATTTTAATTTTACAGAGATTAGACATGTTTTTCAGTGAACTAAAAAAATTTGAATATGTAAGTTTTGAAGCCAAAACAATGCAGATACTTTTTTTTTAATAAATATTTATTTATTTAGATTCAACTTAGTTTTGATGGTATAACGTCTTAAGGAAATAGTAACATTTTTTATTTTTTGTTACTAGAAAATCTGCATTATCTTGCAATGGCGATTTTTTTTTTTTTTTTTTTTTTTTTTTTTTTTTTTTTTAAAGTTTTACCTCTGAGGAAAGTGTGAGCGCGTGTGAAATGAATTAGAAATTGGTTCTCGTAAAAGTTGTCTTGCGTTTTCCGCATGGCTAAAACATTTTTTTAAAATCCCTGTTACAAGACCATACAGATTTTTCTAGCGACGAAAAAAGAAAAAGTTACTATTTTCATTAAGAATACGTTATACGGTCGAAACTAAGTTGATTTTAAATAAATATTTATTTTAAAAATATGTCTGCGTTGTTTTGGCTTGAAAACTTAAATATTCAAATTACATAATGCTTACGAGGACTAATTCCTAATTTTTTTAAAAATGTATTTTTTAATGAATGAAATTTAAAGAATTTTAGGGGTTTTTTTTTTTGATAAGCTATGCATGATATAAAAAAATATGCTTAATACAAACAAAGATCAAGATCTTTCTAAGTGGTGGTTGGCTTTTTAAAAAAAAAATGACTACTTTAACTCTTGAAATTTTAAAAGATCGACATCAATTCACACATAAAATATTCTTGCGCTAATACTAATTGATATACAGGGTCCGCCATAAGTAACTATATAATTTTATTTCAACATAAACCCATCAGATTAATAATCACTGGATATGTGGCTTGGACTAAAATTGCTTTCGAACTCGTCGAATAGAATATCACACTCTTGATTTTCAAGAACCACAATTTTTTTGCTCGTTGGTTGATCATGTGGATATTTAAAAAAAAAAAAAAATTTTCATAGTTCACCCTAAACAATGCAGGCCGCCACTGTAGATGTAAGGGCTACTGAGAATTAGGTTGAAAGTTTTGGGTGACATCCTAAATTGGGAGCTGTGCAGCAAGATGTCTGTTCACATTAAATATAATGTATATCTGAAATAAAAGTTAAAATGAAATAAAATTTATATCAAAATGTTTATCAAATAAAAATATACGATTTTCGCTTTCAAATGACACAGGAAATAGAAGAAATGTTTCAGTATCAACAAAATTACCAACAAAAGAAAATATATAGTCACTTATGGTAGGCCCTGTATACTATATATTATGTATAGCATTTTTATTTTACAAGAGTCAGGCATATCTTTTTAGATTCCATGAATTAAATTTTTTTTTTCATATTCAATGAATAAAATCCAAAGTTATTTTTAACAAGTGATGCATTATATATAAAGAAAATGCCAAAATCAAAAAAAAGATATATATAAATTTTTATAAGTAATGGTCGGATTTAAAAAAATATGACCACCTTTAACAAAGATTTTTAGGGGTGGTGGGGGGAGGGTAATTATGTAACACTTTCTAGTTTTTTCTTTTTTTAGTTAGCGTCGTCCGATTTTTTTCAGAATTTGGCATCACTCAATTTTTTCTGACTTGAACCCTGCAGACATGTAGTAGGTCTACGTAGGTCCTGTACATTTCAACACGTATATCCAAACAAAGGTCCTTTTTTTAAAATTTTATTACAAAAATAAAAGTGATTTTAACTATGTTGGGAATTCTCTTTTTATAACAAAAATTAATCTCACAATGCAATTTCGCATGAGAGCAATTCAATAAACTGCCAACTAGAAGTTTTCATTCATTTATACAAATTTTTTTAAATTCTCAATTTATCTATAAAAATATTTGAATGAATTGGATTCAAGATATACAAAAAAAAAATGGCCTTTAGTACAAAAAATTCCTTTCATTTGATAAAGTCTCAAGTTAAATATTGTCAGAGTATGGAAATGAATTCATTAATATTGCAAGAATTTTATTGAATTTATACTTTTCTTGTTATTTTCAATTCCGCTTAAATTTTAACGCTACTTTTCCGATGAGTGTTGAAAGATTTTTGTAAGTAACAATGAACCCACTTTTATTATCTACTAGTAGGAAGATCCGACGTTGCTCGGGATTGAATGAGGATAACTACTATATACTTTTTCACTATGCTCATAACACCATAATACTTTCTTCGTTTTTAATGCCCCCATTTCGACCTGTAATAAAACCAGAAGAAGCTGAAATGTTGGAAATCTCTCTGAATTAGTGTCTTATACTTATAGTTTAAATTTCATTAAAATCGGATATACGTACTTACAGTTTTAAGGGGGTTCTGTCTTCATGGGTCACTTAGAGGTGAGAGCACGCAGATATTCAGCACATAGAAGGTAACATAGAGATTCGGAACCACTTCCGTTGTCTTCCCCAGAAAATTTTATACATATGATATAAATTTCATAAAAATATATTTGAAGTTTTAAAAAGGTTATGCAGGGTGCACTTAGAAATTCAGGAACACTTCTATTGTCTCCCCCGATAAATTTTACATAAGAATACACTTTTAGATTTTATGTAGATTCTCTAACCTTTCTTTCCATAGGGAACACACAAACATCATACACATAGACATTGAGTTATATACTGCGTGTGTGTGTGTATATATATATATATATATATATATTTGCCTGAAAATTTCTTTTTTCTTTGTTTATATACAAGCACTGGAGATGTCCACCCAAAGAAATAAATGCATAGGATACAGGAGAATTTTATAAATATCTTGGCAATAGGCCGAAACAATTGTATACCGGTAATAAAAAAACAGATTTTTGTGAAATGGTGTGAATCTGTTCTTTCTTACATTTGACATGGTTTCAATTAAATAAAAATATTTTACACCATAGCTTTAGCCTCACACTACTGAGCTATTAACAATTACTTTGTTATAAAATTTATATTTTAAATATTAAAACATTAAATATACATCCATATATATATATATATATATTTTATTTTTATCTAGTGATACAAATTTTAAATTATAATATGGTGAATAGCAGAATTGGTTCCAGCCAGTTGTCATACCAACCCAAGTTTGCCTTGGCATCATATCTGGCAACCTAGTCTATCTTGAACCATCGGGCTCTTCTTTGCTGGCATGAAGAATGATCTGGTTTGGTCCTAGGTGTACCCTCCCAGGCGTTACATCCTCCTTTGAGAGTGGAGAAAGTATTGCTGGTCGTCTGAGGCGTCCTTACCGAGGAATGCCGACATGTCCATTCTCAGTTATTTGTGTACCAACGATAGTGTCCCATCAGGAGAGCTGTCATTGTTCGACAAGCGATACAACTCTCAGCAAAATTGATGATATACCAAGTGTTAATACGCACAGTATGTCTACAAGACCTGACCTCTACAAAAGGATCTTCACACATCTACTGCCTATGGTACAAATGCCTCTCCAACCAAATCCCAAACCTTACCATCTGTGCAACATGCAACACCAGCGGCATCACAAAGACTCTTCTGAAGAAGACTTAACTGGTTTGGACACATTCTTCAATGCCGTGCATAGTATTCACAAATGGTCATCTATCTGGTACTGACCAGGCTCAACGTCACTTCGCTGATCTAACGAGAACTGGTGTGTCAACATGTTATGGCACTGCTTGAACTAGTAAATCATCTTCCCAAATTTGACTACATTTCACGTTCCTATGTGTGGTGTTTAAGTCACACACAAGCAATGCACATGTCAGCACACCAACGATCATGATATGACCAAACACGGCGTGGTGGTACCTTCACGGCTTGAATTGCTTCAGTCACATGATATGCATGCTGCAAACTTGTATGCATGCGAATATTGCAAAACTTTTTCCTCCCTCTTATATACATTCAATTAAAATGTGTTTCATATATTTCCATCCACTCGGATTATTCGGACGACTGTTCTCATCTTGGTTGTTGTTTTCACAACATTTCGGATGATATAATCTCCGACCTTCTTCAGCTGCATCTTTTTGAACTTGGGAATCTTTATGTCAAACTCGTGAACCTATACTGAATTTTGAACTGAACCCTTTATTTAATCCACGGGGTTAGATTGTTTTTTTTTTTCCGTTAGCCGTGAACTGTGGTGCGACAGTTTAAGGCGTTGGTTAGCAACCAGTTCCGAGGGATAGGCTTTATGGAAGTTGAAGGTTCAATCCTTACTACCGGTGCATCTTTTCAAACTTAGGAATCTTTCTTTCTGTAATTCAAAAGGATGCACCTGACGAAGGTGAAGTTCCATCCGAATAATAATCCAAATTATTGATCCTCATCTCAAAAAAATCTGAAGCGTTTCCATCAATGTCTTTAAAGTTTTAGCTTGCATAATTTTTAGAAAAGAATATTATTCCGATTGCGTAAGTGAACCTCTAAAATGATTCTGAAGAATTGTCTCATTTCGATTTTGATGTTAATGAATTTTCTCCATGAATGTTGTTTCTTCTGATTCTTTCTTAATGCGGACCATTTTTGGGGTCTTCTAAAAATAGACGTCTGTGCAATTTATATTTTTAAGTGATGCCATTTCGATTGTAGACAGGATATAAAATGCTCATTCTAATATCGACTCCAATGATTTCTATTATCTATTTTAACATCAAGTGTAATTCAGTTGATTTCAATTTGTCTATCTGTCCCCTCCCTCTTTTTATAATAATGTGTCTGCTCTCATTATTCCGGGTGTTTGATTTTCTCTTGCAACATTAAAAGCGCATATTTTCTTGTGCTAATATTAGATCCTCATGCGCGAAATCAGAAGCATTCTAGATGCGTCCACACATCTCGATAAGAGGCTTTGGCAGTCACTCTTTAGTTTGAAATAGCATTTTCATCACTAAATGCAGATCAAATAGACATACCTGATTTTAGATGTGTTCAAGCATTTCTAGAAGAGGATCTGTTCATAAGTTGGTTTGTCACGCTTGAGTTTGAAATAGGATTGTCGTTGGTCTGTCATGCGTAAGTTTGAAATAGGATTGTCGTTGGTCTGTCATGCGTAAGTTTGAAATAGGATTGTTGTTGGTCTGTCATGCGTAAGTTTGAAATAGGATTGTTGTTGGTCTGTCATGCGTAAGTTTTAAATAGGATTGTCGTTGGTCTGTCACGCTTGAGTTTGAAATAGGATTGTCGTTGGTCTGTCACGCTTGAGTTTGAAATAGGATTGTCGTTGGTCTGTCATGCGTAAGTTTGAAATAGGATTGTCGTTGGTCTGTCACGCTTGAGTTTGAAATAGGATTGTCGTTGGTCTGTCATGCGTAAGTTTGAAATAGGATTGTCGTTGGTCTGTCATGCGTAAGTTTGAAATAGGATTGTTGTTGGTCTGTCATGCTTAAGTTTGAAATAGGATATTTACATACATCCATACATCTATAAGAGACTCTGCCTGTCTATCGATCCATCAGGCTTAAGTTAGAAATAACATTTAAATAAAATCCTCTATTATAAGAATTCTTGGTTAAAATCTCCATGCGTCACAGGTACACTGTCAAAAATCTCAGAGAGACATAAGAGTCAACATTATAATTATACACAATTGTAACCATAAAATATAATTGCAACCGTGGTTAGATGTCCAAAAGCATAAGGAGTACAAATCATATGGTTAGTAGTCAGAAAAACAAAAAAATAATGGGAAAGTACCGATTAACACTTCCATCACCAGGTGTTGATTTAATATATATATATATATTAGCTGTACCCACTAAGCATTGTTCGGGATGCAGCGAAGTCATTTTTTTTTTGTGCATTTTAAAACTTAAGATAGACAACTTCTATTATATTCTTCAATTTAAAATGAGTTATTCTCCTTGCTGTTTTTTATTTTTAGGTGATTATTTAAAAATGTTTCATATTAGCAGTCACCTTGACCAGACTAAGTAATATTTTAAATAAATTGTAGCTAAGTATGTTATTATATTGCCAATAACACAGTACAATAATAACAAATGAAAATTGGCTAGTCAGAACCAAAGTTAGATTTATCCGTTTCAGTGTTATTTGGGTCCGATTTTGATCTACGTTGATTTTCTTTTGAACGATTTCTTCATGTTTAATATTTAGTCCTGCTCAATATTTTCCTTAAAACAGTCATACATAAAGGAAATTGGAGGAGATTTCACTCTCATCTTCAGATCTATTACCACTGCCACCTTCGTACATCAGAGTGATATTGCGTAAAACGCATAGTTCTGATATAACAATCATATTTTGTGCTTGTAAGTTAAATACTATATATTTTCATACGAAACTAGGTATGCTCCCTCTATCTACATGTTTTTTCTTTGAGACGCTTTCTGATTGGACATATAATTATTTTCTTTTGATCGATCACACAATCACGCAAAATAAAATATACAAAAAAAAACATGGCGTCCAGACACTATTTCTTTTCACCTGATTTTTCCTATTCTCCCTCCAAAATAATCTGACGAAAAATTTGGATGCAGCATTCCATTTCAATCCCTTTGAAAACCTAACATATTGTCTTCATGAAATGATAAAAGCGGCCTTCGATGTCATTCAAGGCCACAAAATGCTTATTACTGCTTAGTTTTCTAAACAAAAAATATTGGGAGCAATTCGCTTGGATGGTTTTTCTGTTCGTAATAACAAATAAATACATTATTGCTGTTATTCGTTTATTTTTATAACCCGTCAAACATTAAACAGTATCATAAAAGCATGGGAGTCTTCTTGTTTTATTGAAGTTCGTTTTGGTTGTAATTATTTTTGTTTTTTTTTTAGAAACAAAAATCACCGGAAGCACTTAGACGGTTTCTTGATTCTTTCAAGGCAACAAATTTCTATCTGGACAATGTCGGTTACAGGCAGCTAGTAATATAATTAACAAATACCGACTCAACGAGTCACAAGTATTCAAAAATGTTGATTTTTTTGTGGGGAGGGGGGGGGGTAATTAATTTTATTTTTAAGTGAAATTTTTTTTTCAAAATTATTAATACTTATAAACTTAAACTTTTGAACGGCTTTCATTCGAAAGCTATGATTGTCAATGAAATAGGGGTAAAATTCACTTTATTTTATTTATAAGATATCCCTTTCCTGAATTTATTTCTTTGAATGAAATCATGCTTTGTTTTTCCAGTTTCTAAAAGCAATTTTGTTTTCAAAAAGCCAACTAAACAAAAAGAAATGTTGGTACTTCTGTAGTTTACGGGCCGTGCTATTTTTTAGATCAGATTTTCAAGTTGAATTCAATTTTTACGTTATCTCTTGTTTATTAAATTGTTAGGTGAAAATACAGAATAGTTAACAAAGAACCTTCTCCTTCTCCATGTTAAGAATGGGTTTCTAAATAAAAACGTTATTATTTCAGCACCGTCTGTAAACTGAAGTACCGAAATATTTATACCTAGTTAATGTTTTAAGGTTTTGTTATTGAAAGTGTGTGCGGCCTGATATTGTTATTTTTATGCTTGTTATGTTTGTTAATCTAGTCGTGCATAATCCTGCCAGTTAACATTTTAACCCTTATCCTCGAGTGGCCTTTGGGCCTTGATAAGCGGTGACCCATTCGTACATAAAACAAAAATCTATTCATTATTAGACGCAAATGAAATCATGTTTTTAGGGTAAGATATATATCGGCCATCTTTTGTTTCTATGGCGTAACACTTTATCCTATTATGCTTTAATCGCTGCTATCAAATTAAGACAGCAAAACATTTATCTGCTGCTACAGAATAGAAAAAAATCACTTTTACAAAAATTTATATTGTTACTGTTATTCGTTTTCGGTGAAAGGGACGGTCGTTTATTGGAATTATGAAATGTCATTCTCATCATGCTTGCTAATTAATAGATATATGTATGTGTGTTTATATTCAACTTTACGTGTATTTATTAGTTGTTTTATAAATATATATATATATATATAATATAAATATAGAGGCAAACAAGCCTTCAAAAACCATGTATTAGATGCGAGTAATTAAATCAAAAGAAAAATAAAAATATTTCGAAACATTTAATAAAATATTTCAAAATACCTTCCGTTTTTTTTACTCGCATCTAATACATGGTTTTTGAAGGCTTGTTTGCCTCTATATTTATATTAACTAACAAAAGATGCTTTATAAAATGAACTTTCCTAATTTATATATATATATATATATGTATGTTACATTTACACGTTCTTGGCCACCTGTAACTCTTTGGTTGTCGTAGAACCTTCGCTGTTGATTCAAATGGGGCGATGTGCCGTTTACTACTAATCGCGTTCTCTGTTGCTGTCGTTGAATTGCAGAGATCTACTAGCGCTACCCGTGCGTGCTTTCTCAGTCGCTGTCGTCGCCACTGTTTGTACTGCCTTTTGCTGTGCTTCGTTTCTCCATGTGTCGATTGCAGGGAACTATTAGCGCCAATAGTTCGCGCCTCTGCTTACGCTTGTCGTCTTTGTACGACTACTATTCGCCACCGTAAACACTTTCGGGCTGCTATCTTCGCGAGCTGAAAATTAAGCCTTCACTTCAATAAACTCACAAAGTCTCTTGCTGTTTTAATTAGAGCCATCTTTATTTAAGTAACTAATTAGCCAACAATCGAGGAGTTTGTTGGAAAGAGAGAGAGGTTACGCTAACTAAATTCACTAGTTATTTCGTAATTACTTGTAGAGAGAGGAATATGAAAGATTCTACTAAGGCTCTTATATTTTGAGACTCTTAATCCCTTCTTGTAACAATTACATGATTGTGACTTGTTCTCGTCGCTTCCAAGTGAGAACTGCCCAAATCTCAATTCAGTTCTCCCACGGCGAGGGACTCTGACGTCAACGAACCTCATGATCCGCCAGGTGTGCCCTCAACCCTTAACCTTAAGGTCACATCACTTGTCACTGTGAATGTGGGAAAACACATCGCTAGCTTCGCACGGAATGACTCCGCTACAAATCGCGTAAGTCAAACCCGTCTCAAATAGATGCGTCCATCCCTCACAGGGCCATTATCTAACATATATATATATATATATATATATATATATATATATATATATATACTATCCACATAAAATATTATAAGGTGATATAATATTTTATGTATTGATTTTCAGTGCTCAATATGTGAGTAGTGCTAGGTAGTAAGTTATAAAAATATATTTATGGCAATTAAGCTATACAGAGGCTTCCACGTTTTATGCCCGTGGGAAATCGTCAGGCTAAAATGCATTTTAGCCTGACGATTCCCTACAGGGATGAAATGCGGAAGCCTCTGTGTAGCTTAATTGCCATAAATATATTTTCATAACTTATATATATATATATATATATATAGTAAGGTATTAACGATATTTAGACAGGTAAAATGAATTCCCCGAACAGAACAGTTTTGCACTACATTTATGTCCCTTTATGAAGATTCAAATTAAGATATAATGCTACTAAACCTTATGTCTAGAATCCTTATTTCAATTTTGATTTAAACCATTGCAGGATTAAGCTTAAGGATTCTTAAGAAATTGAAATTTAGGGTATCTTGCTTCATTGGTGTCAAATGACGATGGATCAAATTCAATGCAAATCTGAAATATTTGAATTTTTAAATGGAAGGTTTTGCCCAAATAATGTCCACTAAAACCCTTTAAATGCATCCAAAGAAACTGAAATTTAGGGAATATTTTTCGATTGATGTCTCATACTTATTAAAATTTCACAAAAGTCGAAGGTATCTCAATTTCCACAATGGGATTCCACCCCCTCTTTACCTCCTTTGCATAAAACTAAATTAAACTAAATATAGGTAACGTTATCGACCCTTAGGCCTAGTAGCTGTGTTCCCTAATTCATAATGATCGGTTAATTAGTTTAGGAGTGTATCATATACATAAACACATATAAACATACCTAACTTTATATAGAGATAATCCTAGTAAGTTTTTGTTCATATTTCTCCAGTGAATCTTGATTTTTTATATAATAGTACTCAATAGTCAAGCTATATATTTATTTAGTATACATTTTTATTTATACAAACTTTTTGGCTACATATGTGCAAACATTTTTCGGCTATATAAAGGACACATTTTAAAAACAAATTTAAAGAAAATAATTACATTGTTCATGTTTAATAAAACGTGTTACATTTTTAACAAAGTTCAAAATCATTAAGGTTTGAAAGAAAAAAAACGAATTTGGAAAAAAACAACTTTTTTTTTAAATTATATAAAAAACAAATATACTTTCTGATTTCTGATTCCCCAATTCCGTCCGCAATTCTGTGATCCCAGAAAATTGGTGCCGCAGTTTTTCTCTTGAGAAGTTTTATTACTTGTATTTGTTGATCCCATCAAACTAAATTGTTTAGAATTCTCTTACCAACACTCAAAATAATTTGCTCAGAAATGTCCATATTTAGTTGCCTCCCCACGAGAGCAGAGTTAGACGCATGGTCGGGTTTTAATGTAGGGAAAATTCATCTCCCAAAAAGGGGCACTCTAGATTGGGACAAAAATTAAAATTGCCTCACTCTAGAAGGATTTCCCCTGTTCTGTTTAGAAATATCTCTTCCTTCTTTCTTTTGGAATTTGAAATAAGCCCGTTTTTAACTTTTAGAAATGGTAAATACTTATTCTCTCTCTTTCTCTCTTGTTATGGAATAAAAAACATTATTTCATAGAAGTGTTCCCATACAAAAATAGCTGTCACCCAGGAGTATTTTTATTTTCATTAATAATTCACATGACTGAAATAGGATTTCTTTGCCGACAAAAAAATAAACATTATTTGGGTTATAAATAAATGTCAAAAAGATTTTGCGTCCTCTTTAAAAAAAAATTAAAAGTTGACAATTTATTTTTCCCTGCAAAATAAAAACTCAACTGTAATTTAAAAATATGAATAAATAAGAAAATAAATTTTGCATCCTCAGGCAGGAATCGAACGTTCCCCACTGTGCTGATTATAAATATATACTATACATTATTGTGTAAGTAGGTCAAATAACGTTCAATTGAAGGAAATGCCTTATCAAAAATAAGGGAGGAGAGAGAGAGAGTATTATTTTCATTTTTCGTCGGCTTGTCTCAAACTTGAGGTTAGCCGTTTCATGAATGGCTTCCAACTTTTCCTGTCTGTTGCCATTTTGCTTGTGTCGCCCTCCAAGATCAGGTCATCATCAACTGATTCCCCTTCATGTCTTAAGCGACCTACTACGTCGCTTTGGGCAGTGAAATTTTTAAAATTCACTCTAATTAGATTTTTTTCATGGTGTCATTGCTGATTGGAGGAAGACTTGGAACTGTGGGAGGGGTAGCTCATATGATATTAGTAATCAAGACAAAAACTGTTGATCGGATTAAATATAAAGATCTATGAAATCGATTAAAAATTAACTTTTTGATTTTAAGAACACAGACCAATATTTATCAAAAATGAATGACTAAACAGTTTTTTCTTTTAACTATGTACTTTTGTTAACAAAGCTATTACATCAAAGAAAAACTGCCTTTATATACAAGAAAAACTGTTTTTGCTTCGAACATACAAAGTTGTCTTGTACATTTTAAAAGTATTCAAGTTGACATATCAAACTTCGATTCTGAGCAGCCAATTTTTATGTTATTGTTAAACCATGTCATTGGCACTATAATAACATACTTCACTATTGTTCATTTAAAAAATTGCATAGTCCCAATCAGACAATTGGTAATATGGAAAAAAAATCCAATAATGACCTAAAAATGAGCAAGGGGAATAAATCATATTTTAATTTAAAAAATATAAAAGATTCTCTCCATTACAACTAAAATTTTATTTCTTTTTCTGTATATGTTTTTAAACATACAGAAAAAGAAATAAAAGTTTAGTTGTAATAGAGAGGACCTTTTTTTATATTCTTTAATTAAAATATTATTTATTCTCCTTGCTGATTTTTCTTGTGAAAACAATTTTTTTTAAATTAAACTAAAATGACATTATTGCATCCTGGGCAACGCTGGTTAGGGTTAGTTATATATAAAATTAATAAAGTCAAAATAAAAACATTTACAAAATTCAATTCAGGATTTTTTTGTTCGTTTTTTTTTAATTGTAATTTAAGGCACCCAATCGAAGCATCACAAAATTGCAACTGGCATTTAAAGTCTGTCAAACTGGCATTTTCTCAGTCTGTCAAACCTAATTTTGAAATAGCATTTTGTTTGTCTGTCAAACCTAATTTTGAAATAGCATTTTCTCAGTCTGTCAAACCTAATTTTGAAATAGCATTTTGTTAGTCTGTCAAACCTAATTTTGAAATAGCATTTTGTTAGTCTGTCAAACCTAATTTTGAAATAGCATTTTGTTAGTCTGTCAAACCTAATTTTGAAATAGCATTTTCTCAGTCTGTCAAACCTAATTTTGAAATAGCATTTTGTTAGTCTGTCAACCCTAATTTTGAAATAGCATTTTTTCAGTCTGTCAAACCTAAGTGTTAAATAGCATTTTCTCAGTCTGTCAAACCTAATTTTGAAATAGCATTTTGTTAGTCTGTCAAACCTAATTTTGAAATAGCATTTTCTCAGTCTGTCATACCTAAGTGTTAAATAGCATTTTATCCGTAAAATCTCAGATTAAGAATATCTGTTCTTGTTATATCCATTTTTGTCTGCCTTTTTCGGTATATTTTGATGCTGCTACCTGTTAATTTTTAGATTTGTTTTTACATCTAATTTAAATATTTTGTTTCTTGTTATTGTTTCTCATTGTTCTTTCACCCCGTTTCCCCACTCAACTCTCCCATCCCCACACCCTTCAGCAGAAAAAAAAAAACCCTCATCAATGAATGTTGAAAACAAAGTGTAAATATTAATATTTACAGAAGAATTGTTGGATGCTAATTTAAAAAAATGTCTATTATTTTTTCATGTTGATGGTCCATGTAACGCAGGCTTCTCTCTACAACAGCAAAGTCCAAAAATGAGTTGCATCTGTTGACAAAAGTTAGCTTTTATTATTTTTATTTTTATTTTATTTTTATTTCTATTTTTTTTTTTTTTTTTTTTTTTTTTTTGAACGTGTCATTGTTAAAAACATCTCAGTCTTTCACAACTTTTTTTATTAAATGTTGCATTGTTTATATTTGGTCAACTTTATATCATTCATTTTTTTTTTAACTGCTTCTCTGGTCAGAAAGAATATCTACACAAAATACAAAATTAAATATGGCGTGCTCATGTCTCATGTTATGGGTGACAACTATTGATGTTACTCATTGCAACATCATCTTTTTCTTTTCTCTCTCTCTCTCTCTCTCTCTCCTTGCTCCTACTCTTTTGCACAAATATTTTATTTTTATATTTCTATTTGTTTCAATTGTTTCCATTGTAATTGCATGGTATTTTCCTTAGAAAAAAAAATGGGAAAAAAAACCTGCCCTATTGTAATTGCATGTATTTTGTTTTCTCCCAACATGAGAAATCTGTTTATATTTTTTTTTTTGTCTATTATTACTTATTGTATTGTTTTTATTGTTTTTTTTTTTTTTTGGTTTTTTTTAACCCCCACCCCTTCTTCTTTCAAAGTCATTCCATTCTCTTTGACTCCAATTGTTATACAATCCAGTCTTTGTCCACATAAAGAAGCATCACTATATTCGGATATCAATGTTTATGGGCATATTCTACCCATCTATATAGAAAAGTGTTTGAAAGTATAACATTTTAAAATAACATTAAAAAGTGGCAACATTTTTATATATATATATATATATATATATATATATATATATATATTGTCACTTTTCAATATTACTCGTAGACAGGGTTTTACGCGCTCCACTACTTTTGGAACTGCTCCTGCTCCTGCTCGAACGCCCAAAATTGGAGCTGACTCCTCTCACGCTCTCCATTTCCAAAAAGGAGCTGCTCCATAATGAAGATGTACCTTCTTTCATAAACGTTCTATTCTGCCAATGAGTGGTCGAAGGATAGGGGTGGATGTTAAAGGATCTCGTCAATATGGATGGGGATGTCACTCTAAGTGTAAGACCGTAAGATAATATTTGACAAAATCTCGCTAATATTTTGAGATGTGCTAAGGGTTATAGGAAAACATGTCGGATGAAGCATAGGATTATATGTAAATTTTCGTTTCCTGAGGTATAAAATAGAAATAGAAAAATCCCTGAAGTATTTTAAAACAATTTTAATTTTCATTACATTAACAACCTATTTTTTCAGGGGAGGAAAATTTGACCCGATATTTGTTTAAGTAAATAAAGTTTTACTTTTAAACATCATTAGTGATTATTTTCTTTTTAAAGAAAACATTTATCTGGGAGAGGAGAGACAGCTAGGGCAACATTAATCTTTGTGTTGTTTAATATTTGTTTGTTTTACGAATGTAACTATATTGTATAATGTATATTATTATTTACCACAGAGAAACGCGCAAGTACTTTCAAACAAATCAATTAATCCATTTTTTTTTTTTCAATAGTACAATTTTGGGGTGAAAAAGAAAAACAATGAAGTTTATTTTTTAAAGATTGAATAATAAAATATTTTTCATAAGTTGACCAAAAAATATCAATAAATTGTCAATAAACAATTCAGAGATCCATTTATTGTCTTAAAATTTCATACAAAATATCTGGCCTAGACCTTGGGAGTTGAAAAAATATCAGGTCAAATTTTCCTCCCCCGAAAAATCAACTCAAGCAAGTTTTCCTAGGTCGGGCAAAAACATTTATTAAAATTAAAAATTTGAATAAAAAAGGTGAAAGCGTCTATATTTCAAATCTCTAAAAAAAACTGTTTACAATTTTAATATTCGATAATAGATTTTTTAAGATAAATAAAGATATCTAATCTACTTTCGGTTCTAAAAAAACAACAAATTAGTCAGAAAGTCTAATAATTTGCTTTTTTAAATTAAAATTTAAGACATTTTCTTTAATTTATTTAAGTTTAAACATCAGTTTAATTGTACAATAGAGGCCGCTGATTTTTTTTGTATTTTTTGTTTTGTTTTTTTTTTTCGCTCATTTCGCTTGGTATTCGGCCAAATTTTGGATGAAACTGATTGTCGGTCTTAATTGTATTTTGGGTCCTGAAATAAAATTCTCATTTACTTTTTAAAGTGTTGAGAATTTAACTTTAATTCCAGGTTTTAATCGCTAGCAGCTATGTTGGTTTTTATTGTTTTTTTCATTAGACTAAAGATAATTTTACTGCTTTAACATTTTATTACACACAAAAACAAACTTTGAACATTCTATTTACAAAAGCAAGTTTTAACGGAATTAAATGAATTAAAGAACAAACATGAAAAGGTTAAAACATACTAGTCAAGAATTTAAGAATAACAAAATGTTGCCAAAAAGACGAAAAAATGTGGCATAAAAGTTAAATTAAAAGAAAAATTGGCTTATTTATTCAATCAGCAATAAACATCCTTGTCATAAATACAAAAAAAGTTCAAATCTTTAAGAAAATAACTTCAAAGGCATCTATAGACTCACTGGCGCATTTTAAAACATTTGTTGCCCAATTGTCTCCTGCCTTAATAAAACTGTCCTATCAAAAATGTAACATGTAGATGTAAAAATCTACTTGCGTCTATAAAAAACCTGAGAAGTTTAAATGTTCTGTTTTCATGTGTAACTCCTTCGTTCTTTCTCCCTCCCTCTCTCTCCCTATCTCATATACATTTATCAGATATATAATTTTAAAAATAACTCAAAGAGTTTAGCTGAGACTTTTTTTTTTTTAATTGCTGAATAAAAAAACTGATGTTTAAAAAAAATCAAATAATTTTGGAGCGTGGAGCGATAAAACCACGCTCTTTAGTCCCAAATGAAGATGCTCACACTCCACTCCCGCTGAGTATAAAATGAGCTCTCTTCTCCTTCGCTCCAGCAAAAAGGAGCGTGCTCCTTTTTGGAGGGCTCTGTAAAGCCCTGCTTGTAGATAAGTACTATTTTGACAAATAAATTTCTTTAGTATAATAATGCTTTAAGAATAAGTTTTAATTAATGCTTTATTTTTTATTTATTTATATTTTTTCTTCGTGCATTGGTCAAAAAGTTTGTCCTTGAAAAACGGCTAAGACATCTTTGGACAAAACTTTTTACATTCGCTTTTCTCACCTGCTAAATTAAATCATTTTATTATTATCATATTTTTTTTTTATTCAAGATTGACTTTGAATCATTTTGATCTTAAAACCATAATCTTTTTTGATCAATATTCTACCAAGCTTTCAGGTGTGTTACAAAAGATATTAATTTTTTTTTTTTTCTAAGTAAATTTTTTAAAAGCTTCTTTTTAGGCACTTCATTCGTTACAAACCTTTTACTTATTTAAAAAGTTAAGGGAATTCTCTTCAAACTGTTCGCTTTAGGTTCCATTGATTTAAAATTCTATCTGTCTTGCTCTATTTAGGTTTTAACAAAATGGAGACCCAAAAGAAGCATACACCTCATCTACCTCATTTTTGTTAATCTACTGCTGGGTGGTTTCTTAAATAAAAATACAAAGAAAATTAGGAATGCAAACGGGGAATCTTTGCCACTTTAGTTGTACGGAGAGGACCAAATACTTGCCAGATTCTCCATATGGCAATTCTTTTATGGTCTGATAAATTTTAATTTGGATAATGGCATGGTGTCGTATAATACAGACCACTTCGTGGCTCAGCTGAGAAGCATGACGGAGACCTATTGACAAATGTTTGATTTTTCAGAGATTTTTTAAGGAAATTCAGTCAGCTATGTTTGAAAAAAATATAGAATAACATTCGGATACATACCTGAAAATATGTAGAAAAACATTTTGAACCATACCTGAGGATAAGATGTGTTGAAAGATTCCTGTTGTTAAAACTGATGAGTATTAAACAAAACAAATAGGTAATTAAGATGTCTGCTAAATGATATGCTCTACATATATATATATATATTCAGTTATTTATGTTTCAACACATCTTATCCACAGGTATGGGTCAGAATGTTACGCTATGTATATCCAAATATAGTTGACTTAATTTCCTTAAAAAAAAATCTCTGAAAACCAAACAGTTGCTGATAAGCTTCCAGTCGTGCTTCTCAGCATGCCATAAAGTGGCTTGTAGTATAGAATACCATGGAACGGTGCCGTTTAATTTGAAACCAAATTAAGTCCAATGAATATTCGTAAATGTCTGGTAATGAAGGGGTTAAACGTCCATTGTCACTTGTCTTTCAAAAAAAAAAGATGGCCACATTAAAAAGTTATCATTCCTCGTTGTTTTAATATCTTATCAAAATAAACTAAATTTCCAAATCAATTTATGCATATTGATTGTGAGAAAGAATTAGGATCCTAGAATAACAATTTTTTTTTGTAATAGCTAATAAAATGGGTTTATTTTCGTAATTTGTCTCCCAAGATCTTTCTTTCAACAAACATTCATTAGAAGAGCAACATTAAAATTGAAATGAAATTCAACATAATGCCAAAATTATAGATTTGACAAACTGCACCTACTCAGCGTTACCAGGATGCAGTGAAGTTATTTTAGTTTTAAATGTTTATTTGTTTGCACATTTTTTAAACTTACGGTAGACAACTTCTATTATATTCTTCAATTTAAAATGATTTCCCTTCTTGCTGATTTTTATTTTTAGGTTATTTTTTTTTTAAATGTTTCATATTAACAGTCGTCTGGGCCAGACTAAGTAATTAAAAAAAAAAAAATTGAGCAAAGTATGTTATTGTATTTCCAATGACATGGTACAACAATAACAAATGAAAATTGGCTAGTCAGAAGCAAAGTTTGATTTGTCAATTTAAATGCTATTTGGGTCTGACTTTGAAAGTCTGACAAAATAGCTTTATATGTTAGATGAAAGTACTTGTGTTTACGCAAAGAAGCTTGTCGACAGAAAATGTCGATAGCCTCCAAAACTTTAAAATCAAAATGTGGTCCAGCATAACTGAAGATTTTAAAAGAATTGTCTGTGTAGCGATTTATATTTCCTGTCGATAATCTTTGTTTTCTAAACAGAAAGAATTTCTTTCTTCTCTGAATCTTTTATGAACATTGCAAAATTTCATCTTCTGATAAATGAAGTAAATTTGTCCCACATACTTTTCTGATTATTAATGATTATCATAAGTTACATAAAAAGAAAATCTGTTTCGTCATTTACACTAAATATTGGTCCGTGTTGTTAAAAACAAAAAAATTAATATTTTATCGATTTCATTGATGTTTATATCTTTATAAATATTTTGTTTTATTAGTCATAAATAAATGAAGGTGGAGGACTTTTTACCCTTACAGCCAGAAGTCCTAATACTGCCACCCAAATCACCAGGTAATAACTTGATAAGAAATAATTCTTTTGATATTCACCGGTGAAAAAGAGGCAAACAAAGTCTTGATTTGTCCTTTTCTGTTTTGCTTCTCTCCTTTTTTTTTCATTGCCTTTGGTTGACCGACATTCTACTCTAAAGAAAGAGGGAGAGGGGGGACAATCTGGTTATGTATTTAATAGTGTCACCATTTCTGTGGGTCAGTTGAGTTTGTGAGTTCAAACCTCACTCGGGTCATAATTAGTTTTTCTCTGATTTTGTCCCCAAATGAACTTCGACATTTCAAATTACAATATTAATCAGATTTTATTTAGTTTTGTTTTTCTTTTTCGGTAATCTACATAATTTAGTGAAATTAGGACCATGGGTGACACTGGCCGGGCCTGCTCGTGAAATATATAATTCTGTGGTTGTGCTCAATTGCACTTAATTTCTAACATTACTATTCTGATGAATGTTAATTGAAAGAAGATATTCTTAGCAGACGGTTTACTAAAATGAAGCCCTTTTTAGGGACCATTTTAAAATTGTGTACCCATCCACATTTATTCTTTATTCATTTTTATGTCGATTCCCTTAAATAATCCATTTTCTTTTTAAAGGTTCTTCTTTAAATGTGGTGCAAATTAGAAAAATAGCAAAGCATAAATCAGTATTCTTTTCTCTGTGTGGGTTGGTAAACCTGAAAAAGACATGCTCCTACGTTTGCAATTTTGGCATAGCGGGGTTGTATTTAGGCCTTCAATGATCTCTGGCGAAGCTAGTGCTGTTTAAGAGCCTTTTATTATCTTGGGGGGGGGGGGGATAAAACAGGAAATCACTTGGAAATTTTTATGATTTTGGAACTCCTATTTATTTTATTCACAACGAAGAGGCCATATTATTATAATGAATTTCTAGTATTCAAATTAACTAGCAAAAGCATCCTAAAGAAACATGCTGGAGGAGAAAAAAAATCGGACTTACTACATCTTTGCGATCCGAGATCACCACAGCTGAATAAAATATAATTATATTTATTGTGAATGTATCACTTTCGTTCCTTGTTATTTTAATATCTAATCAAAATAGACTAAATTGTCAAATCAATTTATGCATATTGATTGTGAGAAAGGATAAGGATCCAAGAATAACATTTTTTTTTGTAATAGCTAATAAAATGGGTTTATTTTTGTAAATTGTCTCCCAAGATCTTTCTTTCAACAAACATTCATTAAAAGAGCAACATTAAAATTGAAATGAAATTAAACATAATGCCAAAATTATAGATTTGACAAACTGTATACATTCAGTGTCCCCCCGGGATGCAGTAAAGTTATTTTAGTTTTTAATTTTTATTTGTTTGCACATTTTTTAAACTTAAGGTAGACAACTTCTATTATATTCTTCAATTTAAAATGATTTCTTGCTGATTTTTATTTTTAGGTTATTTTTTTTTTTAATGTTTCATATTAACAGTCGTCTGGGCCAGACTAAATTTTTTTTTTTTCTATAATAGGCACTCTATTGAATTTAAGATGTATTTCAATTAGAGGGTCTCCAAATACTTTAAACATTTAAATCACTACAGATAAGCCCCCCCCCCCCCCATTAAATCTGTTCTTAGATCTGAAATTTTTTATTTTTTTTATTTTACCAGAAGGCACCTCTAGTCATGGGGCCTTTAGGTTTGCAGCCGATATGTAAATCTGGCGCTGGCTGCCAGGAATTAATATTTGCTATTCAATAAGAAGCAGAAAACAAAACAACTTTTCAGCCATGTGCTTTACATTTTCATTACATTTCCCTCCCCCCTCCCCTATCATTTCCGTCTTCATCTTTGCTACTTGTTGTCAATGTTCCTTTTTACTGCAGACAATAGGTCAGAACCTGTTGTGTCCTTGTATCTGTTCTTCAGCTGGACAAGAAGTAATGACTGTTAGTCACAACTATTAAAAAAAAAAAGAAGAAAAACATGAATAAAATATATTTGTTTTATATAAAATCCTGTTTCTGCTTGTTTCTTTGAGAAAATTCACTTTCGTTATTGTCTTTTGATGGAATCCTGTTGCTGCTCTTTCCTTCTACACGGTGTCCCATTAACGTTTTTATAGGAAAACGCCATTTTTATTTATATAATACTAGCTATCCCGACCCGGCGTTGCTCAGAAGTCTTTTTTACTTTTTATTTCTTTCTTTTTTTTTTTTTTTTTCTTTTTTTTATTACTATTCTAAATTATTTTTTAAACAAGATTTTCAAAGTTAAATTTAATTATTATCCATGATATTATTATTTTTTTTGTAAGTCACGTAAAGGAGAGATTAAGTAAAGATTTCCAAATTCACTCCGCTACTGTTTTATTTTTTCCTGGAAAATAAACAAAATAAAATCAATGGTAGAGTTCTTTCTTATCTGTTGATTATTTTATCGTTTTTAAAATTAAACAGTTTGCTATGATTTACTGTTTTTAATGCTTATTATTATTATTAGTAGTAGTAGTAGTAGTGGTTTTGTTGATTTGTAATTTAGCTGTGTCTACCCAATACAGTGAAGTTCTAAACATAAACATGCAAAACAAATAATTGCAATTTGGATCATTCAGATTACTTTTCTCATCTTAGATTTTATTCTCACAATATTTTGGTCAATGTAACCTCTGACATTCTTCAGGTGAATCGTGTCGAACTCTGGAACCTTTATGTCAAACTCGGCAATCTGTATGGAATTTTGTACAGACCCCTTTATTTAATCCACGGGGGGTAGATTGTTCTCGTTCCGTCAGCCATGACCGGATAGAAGTCTTAAGTAATTTTTATTATATTCTTAGTTAGTATCGCCTGTAGTAAGGATTGAACCTTCAACCTCCAGAAGACTGTCATTTAGAACTGATTATCACTTAGCACTTTATCCGTTGCACCACAGATCTATGTGGAGCTGTTATTGCCGTCATGGCTGATGGAATGAGAACAGTCTACGCCCCCCCCAGATTAAAGGGTTCTGTTTGGAATTCCATACAGATTCCGGAGTTCGACAAGATGTACCTGAAGAAGGTCGAAAGTTACATCAGTCGAAATGTTGTGAGGATAATACCCAAGATGAGAACAGTAGTCCGAATAATTCACATAATACAAATTATTAATCCTCATCAAAAAAATCCCAAAACACAAGTTACAATGTCGGCATCTAATCACTCATCGGATTGGCATGCCATAAAACAAATATCATACTATACACTGAATTCTTAATCTTATAAAGTAAAATGAGATTTCCCCATTTCATTGACCGGTATAGCTTAAACAAAGGCTACATAAAAAATAACTATTGTCAACTGTTTTCACCCTAATTTAGTCCATACCATGAAAAAGAAAAGTACATTTTCAATCACATTAATCGATTTAGCTATTTAATCTCATTAACATGTACTACGAACGTGGACATTCATGACTGAAATTTGGTGGACCAGTCAGACATAGACTGAAAGTTATTTGTACTTAATATGATTGGATTGTAGAAACGATTAATTTTATTAAGGATTCCATGGGGGGGGGGGGGCTGTTTGTTATTTTTTTTAATGTAACTCTACTGAGTAATCTTTTTACTAAAAATGAATCTTCTCTTTTATTGGTGATTTAAAAAATAATTCTGTACCCATCAACATTGAGTTTATTACTAGTGTTCACCTGGCGTTGCCCGTGTCGATATATATTGTGGGTCGAAATAATTTCCAGTTTACAATTTTTCAAAAAACTTTTCTTTCAAGGCAAACATTTTTTGCCTTGAAAGAAAAGTTAAAAATAAGATTTACAATATGTGGTCAATTAATAAGACTGTTAGCATGGTGGTGTTTTCTTTAAAAAAAATACTTGTTGATAGACAGCTGAAAAAACTGTAAAATCGAAACAAATTTTTTTATTTTATTTAAAATCTTAAAAATACAAATAAAATAATTATTTAGATGTTTAAACTTTTTTTTAAATACATTCTTCACCGAGATATTCTTTCTTTAATTTTATTTTTATATAAAACGAAGACAATCTGTTTAAACAAAAAAATGAATCTCGTTTCTAATGTATTTCAGTTATTTTATGGACATAACTGATAATTTCCCCTTGTGACCCCAAATGGAATCGAAGGACAATTTCAATGGTGTCTTTAGATTCTGTGAAAAATTTAACCTTTATTAAAACTTATTTTAATGTTCTGACTGTTAACAAATCAATTTCTATAACATACAAATATTGACACACACACACACACATATATATATATATATATATATATATATATATATATATATAATATTTATAAATAAATATTAATTATTTTATTACCTACAGACAGCGATGTTTCATGCTAACGCAATCTTCAGTGCAGGAAGTTAATTTCCGATGGTCAGCGGGTGCGAACTCCGATCATAAATCGCCACTGATATATATATATATATATATATATATATATATATATATATGTGTGTGTGTGTGTGTTAAAAAATATATAAAGAATATATATAAAAAGCAAACAAAATTACTATTCAAAACTGAAAATAAAATTGTTTATTTTATATATCCAATTGAAAGAGTTTTAATTTGAAACTGCTTTTTATTATACAGTGTTTAGTATTTCAAAGGATGTTTCCCTCTGATTGGAAGTTTATTACTTGGAAATGTCCGGATATAAGGACTTAAAATTCTTCCAATTAAACATGCAAAATAAAGAATCCTATGTTCGATTTTAAATAATAATTTTGTCTGTTTTTTATATATATATATATATATATATATATATATATTTCCTAACATTATTTATGCTCTATTTCCAATATTGAGCATACTATCCCTCCTGATATCGTTGAAACAACAATTATAAATATAATCATTTTTTAATTTGTATGTATGTATGTATAGGGGTGTAATCAGTCGACGGAAAATCATAAGCATACAAGTGGGTAAAAAAATAAATAAAAATGATAATGATGAATAAACGTAACTTACTGTTTAGTGTTGACTGTATTGGACGATTTTAGAAGCACGGTAAATCCCAATTTCTTTTTTTGTTTTTCTTTTTTGTTGGGATATTCTGTAGGAAATTTTTAGAAACTATTCCCTTCTTCAGCTTTCAATGAAGTGAATTGAATATATATATATATATATATATATATATATATATATATATATATATATATATATATAAAGAATTATACATTTTGTGCACTACACAAACATCTAAGATGTCAGTTGTCTTACAAATAAGATTAGTATGGATGTGCAACGATCTTTAATTTTAATTTCTATGTGATTTTTTTGTGTTTTAGGAAAAATTAGTCAAAAATATTGAATGATCTTTGGTAGCATTTAATTTTATTTATACTCTTCATTAGAAAAGAAAACCCATTCCTGCCCAAGTGGGGTGATATGATGAAATTCGCCCAAACTACACCTGATGACTCATACACTGTTCATTTCCCTGACAATTGTGCAACATGATCCGATGCATTATACATGCAATTTCGATGAGTTGTAGTGCAGCTGAGAACTGCACACAATGGTTTCATTATCATTAAATACTCAAAAATCTAACACCTAAAATGCATACGTACAGCTTAACGAATTGTCTATACATTCATCGTCATTATTTTCCACAATCCTTTGCCCACAGTAGATCAACTATGATTAGGGGTGGGACGTAATGGGTGAAAATTTCAGATTCATGCGAGTAGTATTCTTTTGTGTTCATTTATACATAAATAACACTAAACAATCAAACATTTTGAAAATTTTGCAAAATTCAGAAGGTGCAGGCCAAAAATAGCCGTTAGGGCTCCACGGGACTCAACATCCATCATTTTTCGATGAAAAAGTGGTTTCATGTGACATTGCAAAAAGCTATGAATGGATATAGATGGTTAAATCTGATATAGTACTTTAATTTAGGACCATTTTCAGCCTATGAAAGGGTTTTCATGAATGTAAAATAGCCAAAAACTATTGGCCTGCACCTTCTGAATTTTGCAAAATTTTCAAAATGTTTGATTGTTTAGTGTTATTTATGTATAAATGAACACAAAAAATACTACTCGCATGAATCTGAAATTTTCACCCATTACGTCCCACCCCTACTATAATAGCTCAGCTACACAAATTATTTAAGAATCCAAAGTCGACACTGAATAATCTAATCCACAAAAGAACCTATAAGCTGTTACCGCCCATTCCCCCACAATTTTTTTTGTAACCTATAATTTTATTTATGCTTTTCATTAAAGAAAAACTAAAATATCCCCTTCCTATCCAAGTGAAGTGATATCATGAAATTCGCCCAAACTAGATTTCATGCCCCCCTCCTTCTTTACACATGATGTATATCATAACTCATATATTGTTCATTTTTCTGATAATTGTACATTATCCTATATACTATACATTTCGTCCACAAAAAAAGAAGACAGTAATTGTTAATTGATTATGTATAAGCAGGCAGGATCATTTCAAAGGGCAATAACTGACTCTGAATATCCTTGTTTTTTCTTCTTTTTCTTTTGTTATTGTTTTTATTTGTTTTTTTATTTTTTTTTGTTTTTCTATTTGTTTTATTCTTTTATAATTTCTTGATAATTCTTATGAAAAACAGCCATCAATCTCCATGCTCAACTCAGCAACATAGGTATCTACAGGGATAATAGTTTCGGCCGCTTAACAACCATGGTATTTATTAAAATACTAACACTAATAATAGGTAGAGCGATCCAAAAATACAGAAAATTCTGGAGATCTGCTTTTAAAATTGTGGGGTCTGTGTTCGCGCCGGATAATCATACGTAGCAAATATTTCAATAGTTCAAGGTTAAGCATTGAATTTCTTGGGTTAATCAACTTTCCTGGGCAACGCCAGGACACAAGTCAGCTAATTATATATATATATATATATATATATATAACACATCACTCAATAAGTACCGGACCTAACTAATAACACAACAACTTTTAGACAAAATTCAACTATATTCATCAACATAGTTTCCTTCTAGAGTGATATGCTGATTCCAACGCTTCTCTAACAATTTAAAACTTGGCATACTTAAACTTAAGAATCCTCACTAAAACATATATTTTAAAAAAAACAACATGTTTTTGACCCAATAATGAACAGGTCTTCAAAACTGAATTTCCTTTTGATATTTTGTTGGAATTGATACCAAATGAAAGTTTTGCCAGCAGAAATATGGAGAAAAAAAAACGTACATTTGAAAGCGAATAAAATAACAGAATTCCAATTTTAAGACACAAGCATGAATGAGTATGTACATTTCTTTTTTTTTTTTTTTTTTCAAACTGCTTTTGCTTGAAGTTGAGTCATCATCATCATCATCCATTTTATCGGCTTATTACCCTTGATCAGGAGTTTGATGCTTTCTGAAAGCCTGCCATCTCAACCTCCAAGCTTGGTGGCCATGCGGATTGACTTCATTAAAATTTCCACTGTCTAAGATCCTTGTTGATTGTTTGCATTCAAGTTTTCTTGGGTTGCCCAACTTTCCTCCAGCCTTCCACTTCAAGATCTCTGCATTTTCTTATCAAAGATTCGCTCCTCTTAACGTGGTCAAACCAACGTAACCGGAGCAGAAAGTTTATATTAATTTGGAAACAAAATGTGTTTATAGAATTTGTTGTTTTTACTTAACTTTCAAATCTGCTTGCATCTTTTTTTAATGTGAATACAAGTAATGTGATTCTAAAAAGAGTTTTACCTCCCAATGGAGTAACCCATGCAGTGTAGCTAATTTATGAATCATCAATTTATATTTACATAATAAGATGTAGTTTACTTGAAGCATTGTGTGTAATATGTATATAGAGGAATATTAGAAGGCTATCACAATGCAAGAAATGGAAATATGTCGACGTTGAGGAGTATGACAAAAACAAGTGGGTTTTTTTTTTTAATTTTTATAGTAAAACTTTCTTAATTTAGTCAAGACTTTTACACAGTGATCTAATGTGTGGTACTGTGTTCCATAATATATTTCGAGGAAAGACCTCTTCATCAAATGGTAGGTGTTTTAAATCTTATGAAATCCATGTGGAACGGAAATATGGTCATACTGCAGTAAATATCAATGTCACCCGCAGCAAATCAAATCGTTTTTTGTTTTGTTTTAAATTTGCCTCATTTAATATAAGTGATGAAATGGTTCCTGCCACCATTGATTAAATTAAATTATTTATTCATATATATATATATATATATATATATATATATATTGTGGTAAGGGAGGGAGTGCGGCACAACCATCAGTCCACATACCAAGAGTGATATTCAATCAACCCTTTTTTTTTTTCATATTATCTATTCAATATTTATTTACCTTTTTTAATATGGAGGGGGTGGGTGATTATGGAATCATACACCACCATTATTCTACCCTATTTTAACTATATTTATTTAATGTATTTTATTATTTTTCCAACTAACAGGCAATTATGTTTTGATTTCGAACCAGGGCAAGAGTGCACATAGCCGGCAGAAAACGAAACAACAAAATTAAATTTTTTAAATGACGAAAAGGTTCCTGGCACATCCATTTGCAACCATTATCTTTATCTACTTACTTTTAAATTATTCAATGTGTTAATTTGATTTTACTAAATTTTTATTATCAAAACAAGTAAGTTTTACTGTAAAAAAAAAGGGAAAAAATACTTGTTTTTGTCATACTTTTCAACACCGACATATTTCCATTTCTGGCATTGTGATAGCCTTCTAATACTCCTTAATATTATATATGTGTATATATATATATATATAAATATATAAATGAAAAACCGACAAATTCTTATGTGTTCATTGACGTTTCGTCTTTTCTGTTAAAAGAATTTTTCAGGATGGCTAACACAAAGTAAAACCTAAAATCCAAAATAAGTTGTGCAATCAAATGGAATCAAATCCATTCAAGATGCACCACTTATTTCGGATTTTAACGTCAAGGTTTTTCTTTGTGTCACTCATCTTGAAAAGGTCTTTTCACAGAAGAGACGAAACGTTAATGAACAAATAAGAAAAAAAAATCAGTTTTCATTTTCGTTATGTTGGATTATTCATTCCATAATCATATATTTACAGAATAATTATAGTTATAATTATTATGTCAAAGCTATCAGGAGAGACAATATCTCAGATACCAAAGAGAGCACTAATACAGTAGGGGATGCTCGATATTACAAAGATAAGTTTTGAAATAATAAGTTTAAATTAGTTTACTATATAGTCACTAACTCGTTTTAATAACCTAAAAGTTTATCCACTCGGAATATAAGTACACTTTTATTACTTTGAAATGTCCGGATATAAGGGCTTTAAACTCTTCTGATGAACATCTAAAATAAACAAATCTGTTGCAAACATGAATAATTGTGTGTGTGTGTGAGTGTATATATATATATATATATATATATATATATATATATATAGTTATTAGCTGTTCCTACCAGGTGTTGTGCAGGAGTCCTTTGTACTGTCATTTTTTGTTTTTTTGTTTTGTTTTTTTTTGTTTTGTTTTTTTGTTTGTTTTTTTATTTTAAATTTTTTTTTTAATTAGCTTTCAACATGGCGTTTTTATCGTATGCCAAATTTTTCACCCAAAATAGATGCTCTGGTGAGATTATAAATAGGGAATCCAAAATTTACGATGCTGTCCAAAACTGAGTTTACTTTCAGCTGATTTCGAAAACATTAACAAACCAACAATTCTGACATCAGAAGCAACCCCTGGTGTGTCCTTTCAAGCATCTGAAGCTAAGTCCATTGGATTAATTTTCGGCAGCCTCATAACTTTCACCACACCTCTATATGTGGGTCAGAAATGCAAAGTTGTCATCATATTTTATCGGCCCAATGGCGTATCCACTGAACAACAGTGGCAGTTACTTTTATATCTGACTTAGAGTAAGTTACCAGCATTCAGAATGACTGGTTAGACAGCTGTTTTCATACCAGCTGAAGATCCGTCCTTGGTATTATTCTCTCAAATAGGGATTGCCTTGAACAGATTCTTCTTTTTCAGAAGGAGGTATGGTTCAACACAGTATTAGGTGCGCCATCCCAGGTTTTACCATCTCTCTTTGAGAAGGGGTTAGTTTTTTGCTAATTGCCTGAGGTGGCCCTACCGAAGAATACCGATGGGTCCTTTCTCGTCTATTTTCGTACCCGACCAGAGTGCCTCCCTCAGGGAAGCTGTTTTTCTCCATCTTCTGACTCTGTGCCACATTTTGTTGCAATGGGAAGCAACTAAATCATACAAGCACTGCGGACCTAGTGACAATTCTTGTATCATATTTTCCGTGTTTTTTTTTTTTGTATCCTAAAATTTTACCCACTTTCACCTCTGCTTTCTACAAGGTAACGGAATCCTTTCTATCATGAACTGATTACATGCTTAGTGACCAAAAAATGAAATAATTATTGGTGTCACGTTTTGAAAAGGGAGAAGACAGTCTGTGAGTAGTCTGTGGTGCCCAAAATTCCAACATTTTTCTGCCCTACCCCTGACATTTGCCATGGCCTCAGGTTTGGAATCATTGGATTAAATCACGATTCTGTTTAAATGTAGGACAAAATTACTTTGAAAATGTAAAGTTTATTTTACAATTTCTTTATCGTCACTTTTTTTCCAAATAATATTAATAGGTTAAATGTATTAAAAACTAACTGTATCTATCCGGTGTTACTCTTGATACAGTGAAATCATTTTAATTTTTATTTGTCTGCTCATTTTTAAACTTAAGGTAGACAACTCCCATTATGTTTTCAATTTAAAATGAGTTATCTTCCTTGTTGATTTTAAGGTGATTATTTAAAAGTGTTTCATATTAGCAGCCGTATAGGCAGAACTAAAGTAATCTTTTAAATAAATTGTGGCTGAGTACATTATTATATTGCCAATAACATGGTATAACAATAACAAATAAAAATTGGCTAGTCAAAAGCAAAGTTTGATTTGTTAGTTTAGATACTATTTAGGTCTGGCTTAAAAAACAAAATCTTAATATTTGTTTAAATTTTTCATTTAATTTAAGAAAGACATTTCTTTTCAAGTTAAAGACTGTTAATTGCAGTTGGCTTATATTTTTTTTTTTAATGGTAAACTTGCAGTATACTTAACAGACTAGAAATTGAAAATAAACATAATATACAGCAAATAACTTTTATCAAACACATTAAAATTTAATTTTCCACCGACGTGTATATTTTTATCCTTCTGAAATTATTTGAAAGTTGTTTTTGCTTTTCTTTTTCAAAATTAGTTGCAGTATCTCGAAGCTGAACGAAAAATGTAGGCTACCATTTTGTTCAAAAGCTCTCTTTCCAACCCAGTAAAAAAAAAAAGTTTAACATGGCTGTGTACATTTTTGTTTATTTTCGATTTCTATGCTGTTAACTATACTACAGGATTACCAAAACAATAAAGTGAAAAATATGTGTATGTGTGTGTATGTATATATGTATATATATATATTGTGTAGTTAGGCAGTATACTTTATTAAATAAGATTGACATTCTGTGTCTATTTGTTCTGTTGACCATTCTTTCCAGAATTCTAACTAACATGTGAGACTTTAAGACAAATAAAAAGATTTCCAAAAGCCATGTTGTTGTCTTGAGCTTTCTTTATTTTTCCTTTTGACTAACCGTAGTCGTCTTCAGACAGAATATGCAGATAGTCCATGGCCATCCTTATAACAGGCCAGGCGATCGTGTGACTGGGGTCTTTTACTGGAGGCGATGTGAAGATAAATTGATATAGCAGTTAAAAACAGAGGGAAAATTCTCGTGTGAGATTAGTTTAACGTTTTTTTTTTTTGTGTGTGTTTTACATACAAAATAATAAGAACCACAATGAGCTAATTGATAAATTTTACAATTATTGACAAATTCGTTGGAATCCTTTTTGGAATGAAATTTTCTAGGAGCAATGACAGTGATGCCGTGTTAGCAGCTAAAATGATCTCTGCTGACTGACTGGAAATCTTGCCTCTTCGGTTAGAGACTCCAAATGTTAGATCTCTCGGCCTGTTATAGTGATGGCCATGATATAGTCTAATAAAGTACTGGATGCACAAATGAAAGACACATGTTTGAAGGAGATCGTGTGCGGGCATTCAGTTAAAATCACGTATAAATGTGATCACGTAAGTAATGATAAGAATATTATGTGCATATACATATATATATATATATATATATATGCATTTCTATCTTATTTAATGAAATATGCATGAAATAATGCTGCCTAACTATACAAATATGTGTGTGTATATGTATGTATATTTGTTTGTAGATTGGATTTGAAATCCATTACTTACTCAATTTGTGTGTGTGTATATATATATATATATATATATATATATGGGAAGAGAAGGATGAAGGTAATCCGAACGTGATGGGAAAATGAAAAAGGAAAACCAAAAAATGGATGTTTTTTATGTGTACATCAACGTTTCGTCTTTATTTATAAGACTTCATCAGGATGATAATATAGAGAAAAAATGTCATGCAAGTACAGATACATGTAGGGTAGACATATTGGGAGGAAAAATAAAATAAAATAATGGCCACTGCTGGGTGGACATCCGTACTTGTTGGAGAATACATGTATCTGTACTTGCATGACATTTTTTCTCTATATTATCATCCTGATGAAGTCTTATAAATAAAGACGAAACGTTGATGTACACATAAAAAACATCCATTTTTTGGTTTTCCTTTTTCATATATATATATATATATGTATATACTTATCTATGTTTATGTATATGTGGAAGTTTGTTTAAAGAATAAAAATCTGACCGAATTTGTTGGTATAGATAGGAATAAAAGAAAGGGAAAAAGTTAACAAAAAAACTATGCCTCTTTTTATTCAATATTTTGTTTCAATAGCAAAACCCTGTCTCTATTTACTTGCCTCCCCACGAGGACAGAGTCAGATACTAGGTCGATTTTTAATGTGGGGAAAATCCAACTCCCAAAAAGGGGACAAAAATTTAAATTGTCTCGGTCTAAGAGGATTTGTCCTTCACTGACCGAAGACAGAATCGATGAAGTGTAGTATCAGAACAGATACTACACTTTGAAATATTTATTTGCACAAAATATAAAAATTTACATTTGGAACAAATTAGGCACAAGGCCATCAAAAGTGTTGGTCAAAAATGATAAATAATCCCTATCTTATTCTTAACTATAATCATTTCAGTCACCAAAATACCACATTTACTCTATAGGGTCATCTTATTTAAGATGTCCCTAAATTGGTTTGAATTTTTATTTTTCATACATAGGGTTATATATACAGAAATTCATTGGAGTATAATGGGAAGTGGGAGAAAGAAAAGCAAAAATCGATGAGTTAGACCCTCCAAATCCTTTCTAAATAATAGACCGCTCACTGTTTGTTCAGAACCGAAAACAAGCAGGTCGTTCTCTAAATAGAAGTGGAATCTAGGTGGAAGAGAAAGAAAACGGGAGATAGAGTTACAGAATGGGTGGTGTCCTACTAAGATAAAAACAATTTGGGGTAGGTTGGGGACAGATACTACATTTTGAATCCTAGCCAAAAAACCTTGTCGTGGAATAAGTGTTGATTGAATAGAAGTCAGATTAAAAATATATAAAAGGTTGGGAGTGAAATTAAGGTTGATATAAGTATAGGTGTGTTCAAAAATGATTGGTGGGAGGTTAAGTAGTGTGTGTAAAGAAAGTTTTTTTTTTATAGGTGGGTGGTTAGAAAAAAAGGTGATAAGGAGAAAAGCTGTGGTGGAAGACAATCAATGGGAAGTGTTAAGAGGGAAAGATAGGTAGGAATATAGTTGAAATGAGTGAAAGAGTGATGAGTATATATAAAGAGGAAGTTGCCGATGGGTGTTGAGTCTATTCGTTGCCTATTACCTTATTACTATCTATACCAACATATCTGTATATAACAATAATAAATCTGGTTGATCTTAACCGCAGTTTCATGGATCATCCAATAATAAGTTTATTAATAAAATCTTGAGCATTTTTACATATTTGAATAAACATTCAAACTGAGTAGGAAAAAGCAAATTCTGAAAGATATTTAAAAAAAAAAAACTGTCTTTTTGAAAATGTATATGACGTGACATCAATTATGTCATCACGTTTTCTTTGCTAAAATGCTTTGTATGTCATCACGTTTTCTTTGCTAAAATGCTTTGTCCATCCATGAACATACTCCGGAGAGCTTTGCCACATGCTTGAAAACGAAATTCCACCCAACGATCGATTATTTTGTCATGTCATCACACGTGTGATTTAGCAGATTATACGAAAGGCATTTTTAGAGCTGGATAGGATACGGCTCTCACCAAACCTGTTCACTTGACACTTTTACAATTCTCTGCTCACTGGTGCAGTGCACCTTGTCAAGAATTGTCTTCTGCGAAGATATGATGTTCTCTAGTCAAAGCAATAATCTCTGCTGGAGCATCAGTTTGTTGATAGCCACCACAGCAACTACAATTACCTGTAACAAATAAAGGGATTTTAGTCCAGGATTTACTCTTAGATTCTTCTTGTTGTCCATGTCTGTGCATATTAATAGGCTAACCTCGTGAACAATGTGGTTCTTCACAACGTCGGAGGGGCTACAAATTCGCCGACTGCAACCCGATGCAAAAGGGTAGCAACCCGATGCAAAAGGGTAGCCCTCCTTCCCCTTCTCCCCCCCCCCCAAAAAAAACGGAGCCACCTGTAAGTTGTGGGTGGCGACCCGTGATGCCTTCTGACGAAATCCTGGTGGCTGAGCCAATCTTTCACTTCGGCCCTTACGTCTGCTAGACGGGAGATCTGAGAGTTCCAATTCGATCAATCGGCTGGTCACGTCATGTCCTAGTATCTATAAGTGCATTCACAACTGTATTCTTCAATCTGATTGTTTAAAAAAAATCAGAACCTTATTTCTCCTTTTTATTTTTTCTTCTCAAATAGATATTAGAAGGCATGTTGAGAATAAAGAAAATTACTAATGCCGAGGAGTAAATTCTCTTTAAAGAGTAATGTTTTCTGGGAGCAATGTATTCTCAAAGAGCAATGTATTCTAGGAATATAAATAATTATCCTACCTATAGAATTATATTTGACAACTAGCGTCTCTGAATGGCCGTAATCTGCTAGAACCCTTTTGCCTTATGCGACAATATTCTCTTGCTAATGTAAATCTTTTAAAATCATAAATATGTCATCTCTTATATTTGATTTGAATTATTAATTTAATATGTAAAATATTAATGATAAACAATCAAAAATAAATATTTATATCTACATTTTGCTATTTTTCTTTTTTTGTATAATAATTTAATTTTGTTTTTGAAGTTTATGGTTTAATATTTATCCTCTAAAGTTTTTACAGTTTATATTACAGGAAGCTGCTAATTTTAAGATTTCCCAATTGATATTAGTATTGATGTTTTCATTTTTTTTTTTGTTCCCATATATAATTAGATAATGTAGTACTATTTTTATATTTATCCATTCCGAATATCATCTTATGGTAACTATATCTACCTTAAGTGGATTAACTGTTGATCCTATATATTTTTTTTCTTTATTATTAATATTGTTATTCACTGTTCCTTCTTATATTAAATCAGTTGTTAAACATTCATTAATGGCAAAGTGTTTTAGTTCGACAATTACATAAATTGGAATTTTTGGGTTGGCCAAAAAGTTTGTGTTTTTAGGAAGGAGGATCTCAAAGATCAAGTTTAGAAACATAACCGAGCTTATGCAATTCATTTTCCACACTCGGAAATCTTGAGAATGTCTGCGATTTGTCTGGTTGTCAAACAGCAATCTTGTTCAACTACGGCTTTCACTTGGTCACTGTTGATCATCTTTGGCCGGTCAGAGTGAAGAGAATCTTTCACTGAAAAATGTCCTTTTCAGAATCGAGCAAACCATTTTTTGCACACCCGTTCTGTAACAGCATTCTCCCCATACACATGACATATCTTTATGCAGGTTTCTGTAGCTTTTTTTCATTTTCTACAGTAAAAAAAGCATCAGATGCCGGTAGTGCTTTGATTGATCTTCCATTTCAAAGCCTGAAATACAAGCAAAAATGTAAGGACTCCTGTTGAGTGGCTTATTACACACTGACGTCAACAAACTTGCTACACCAAATACAGAATTTAAAGAATAGGAATATAAAACGATGTTTAGTAGATGACATTCAAAAAACGAACAAACTTTTTGGCCAACCCAATATTAATATTAATATAACAGAAACCGAAATATAATTTGAGTTAAACCACCTTAGTTATAAAAAAACAGATTAGCAAAATATTTTTTAAGATAATAAATATTTTCATAAACATCAAAATTAGTTATTGTTGCATGGAAAATATGCAAACAACAAAAATAATTAGTAATAAAACTAATAGTGATACTACTACTACTACTACTACTAATAATAATAAAGTTCAAGATTTTATTAATACACTTCTGATGATCGAACGATTCATGAAACCGATAAAGTGTTAAGATAAGCCACATTTATTATTGTTTTAAAGTTCTATCTAAAAAGATATCGAGATCGTTGTGTGTGCTAGGTAAACTGTTTTGATCCATCTTAGTTTCGATTTGAGAGGCTAATTTTCATGTTATGTATATTTGTATGTACATATGTCTCGGTATTTTTGTGTGTATGTATATATATATATATGTGTGTAATGTACTTGTGTATATGTTTATGTGTGCGTATATATATAGATATACATATAATTTGCTTGACTTATATTTGTGATGTTATGAGGGGTGCTGAAGAAGATATATTTGGAATCATCTAAAATATAATACAAAATAATATATTCCAAATCGTTTTAGAAACGATCGTACACCAAATATTTGTTGTCGAAATTCTTGGGACTGATATAAATGATGTGCTAATTTTAGTTATCTCAACCTACTTAGTAATATATATATATATATGTATATATATATATATATATATATATATATATATATTTCATGTATCCACATAAAATTTTATAAGGAGATATAATTTTTTATGTATCAATTTCAGTATTTACTTCAACAGTGCTCGATACGTAAGTAGACCATATATATATATATTAGTAGAGATTGGGTGATCAGTCTTTTTTGCTTCAGTGGAATGAATACAAGTGGCCTGAGATTGCTAGGGCTTTGCTCAAACTCAACTTGACCATTTGTAACAGATTCTTCTATTAAAAGCAAACAAAGAAACTGCTTGGTATTTCCTAGGATTCAAGCCTGAACACATAATAGACTTCATCATCACTTGTAAGCAAGATTCAAATGATGTGTGGGAAAAGTTCAAGATGCGTTTTCCATAAAAGGATAGATTGAGTAAAGATGCCAAGACGAATTGATGAAACAGTGAGATGTTAGTGAACCCCTCATCGAAAGACTCGATCGTCTCGACTGGTATGATGATATTGACCCTTATATCTGCCAACTGATGAACACTCTGCATGAAAAGCGAGCGAGTCAAAATCAGTTAGCGCATCCAGCTGACAAGAAACTCTACAAGGATCACAAATTAACTTCCATAAACAGAACTTTTTTTCAAGAACTTCCCATCTGTGGAACACAATATCATGGGACTGCTTCCTTGGCAACTACAACATAGTCGTCTTCAAGTCCAATGTCAACAAATACTTGTTGAGCCGTCCTTTTAAGTAATCAAATCCTGCCCTTTTCACCCATTGTGGTGACTCGTTAGTATTAAAAAAAAAAAAACCTTTAATGTCAACTCACGGGTAAAAATATGAGTGGTGAAAGAACATATCCTCCGATATTCAAAAAGTCTTCAATATCAAACACTCTAAGTTTTCTACTCGTTAAAATCTTCAGTCCACCAGCATCCTGGATAACTTCTCTGAGGTCTAAGGATGATGCCAATATTATCAAAATGCCAGCAAAAGTCCTCAACAGTGGAGAGGGCACTCCACTGCCTTGTACGATAATCCTTCGGCATTCTACTATGATGTTATAGAGAACTTCCTGCGGTGTGACAGTGCACCGAATGAATCAACTACCTTCTTCTAACGAAATAGAACTGGCAATTAAATCTCGCAACATACCTGGTTGAGAGAGTATCACAATCGAAATGTTGGTGTGAAGCTAAAACGTAACGGAAGCGATAACAACATTCATCATCAAAAGTTGGAATGAAACTCCGATTCCACAAGATTGCAATGAAATTCATTTGTATCATTTGGACTGTTGTTCTCGCAACGTTTCAGCCGATGTAACCTCCGACCGTATCCAGATGTATCTTGTCGAACTTTGGAATCTTTATGAAAAATGATCGGAGGTTACATTGGCCGAAACGTTGAGAGAATACAATCCAAGATGAGAACAGTAGTCCAAATTATCAATCCTCATCGCAAAAATTCCAAAACACACTCAACTCGAGCGTCAACACCTCTGGATGTTTGAATTCTGTGAACGTGTACGTCTTTTGGACATAGATTACAGAAATCACGTGAAGAGGCACAAAATAACAATAATTCATAATATTTCTCAAAGACATGGTGAAATAATGTGTGTGATTTGTAATAAGGTCTGAGAAACCAGCTCTCGACTAAAAAGGCAGTCTCGTCAATATCATGGAAATCATCATGTTACAAGCCATACAGATCTCTATTTATATAAAGTTAGTTATATGTTTTCACTCTTAAACTAATTAACTGATCATTATGCATTTTAGAACACAGTTGCTAGGCGTAAAGGGTCCAAATGTGGGTTATATTTAGTTTAATGCAAAGTGAGCAAAGACAAGGTGGAAGCCCTTTGTGGGAATTCAGATACCTCCGATAGTTGTGAAATTTTAACAATAGGTATTAAACATCAATTAATAAATATTCTCCAAATTAAAGTTTCTTTGGGGGATTTTGAAGGTGTTTTAAAGGTGTTTTAAAGGTATTTTGAAGGTGTTTTAGAGGTGTTTTAAAGGTGTTTTAGAGGTGTTTTAAAGGTGTTTTAGAGGTGTTTTAAAGGTGTTTTAGAGGTATTTTGAAGGTGTTTTAGAGGTATTTTGAAGGTGTTTTAAAGGTATTTTGAAGGTGTTTTAGAGGTATTTTAAAGGTGTTTTAGAGGTGTTTTAAAGGTGTTTTAGAGGGCATAATATGGGCACAACCTCCCATTAGAAAATTTTAATATTTTAAATTTGCATTAGATTTGATCCATAGTCATTAGACACCAATTAAGTAAGATTCCCTGAATTTCAGATTCTTCATTAGACCCCTTAAGCTTAAGCCTTAAATTGTAACCATTTTTCTAGAATCAAAATCAAGATGTTTATCAAAATTCGAATAAGGATTCTAGACTTAAGGTTTAGTATCATTATATGTTGATTTAAATCTTTGTAAGGGGGCATAAGTCATGCAAAACTGTACTATTCAGGAGATTAATTTTAACAGTCCTGGAATGGATATTCCTCTAGTATATATATATATATAATTCTCTGCGTCTTCATAGATGATTGCCATCTTATTACATTTCTCCATTGTCATCCCTTCCTTGTCCATGATTTCCTTGGCACCTTTTTTACCCGCTACCTGTTATATCTGCACACTTTTCCACTCCTCCATCGCCAGAGAACTTTTAGTATGTTGGAGTGACAGATGAGATCGCAGAGAGAGACAATTGTACACTATTACATTATTGTGACAAATGCTTATACAACACGGGGTACCTCTCTCAGTTTCCATGATTATAACCCGGTGGCATGCCAAGGCAGATGAGTTTCCATACACCTGGTTGAGGATCTCCATGTACCTCATATGGCTCTGCTATCTCATCTGTCAGCCAAACATACTAAACGTCTTATGGCAATGGAGAAATGGCAAAGTGTACAGATATAACCCGTTGGAAGCACACGGTTACAAATCTGCACTTTACTGCAGCTGGTCTAAAAAGCGGACGAGGAAGGAATGACATTGGAGAAATGTTATGAAACAGCAATCATGTATGGAGATGTGAAGAATCATCATTGTATGCAGATAGTTATATATTTGTATAACTGTGTGTGTATATATATATATATATATATATATATATATATGAGAAAGGAATGATGAAGGTAATCCGACGTAATGGGAAATGAAAAGGAAAAACCAAAAAGGATGTTTTTTTTTGTTTTTTATGAATATATAAAAACAAACATCGTTTTTGGTTTTTGCCTTTTCATTTCCCATATATATATATATATATATATATATATGTATTTGCGTTTGCGTGTGTGTATGAGGGAGTTTGTTTAAAGGAAATTCAATTTCCAACATAAATAAATTTGTGGAATAAATATGGACTGAGATGAGAAATAACTAATGTTCTATGTGGGAATAATTAACACAAAAACACACTTAGAATAACCCAATATTTCGATCCGTGGCAGACGTTTTTCATAGAATTAATTTTTTTAAGTTGAAGTCGAGTTAAGTAAACATTCTCTTTAAACTTAAGCCGACTTCAACATGATAAAATTCATTCTCTGAAAAAGGCCCGTCAGGGGTCAAATATTGGGGGGGGGGGGGGGGGGTGAATATCCTAAGCCTGCTTTTGTGTTAATTATTGCTACCTAGATTGTTAGTTTATCATCTCATTCCATATAGACACCAACTAAATATGTATAAATGTGTATTACATATGCATGTATATTTTTGTTTCTATGGATGGATGGATGGATGGATGTATACATGCACATGTATATTTTTATGGATTTCTATATACGTGTGTGTATATACATACGCATGCAATTTTTATGTGGTTTATGTATCTATGTGTCTGTATACACACACACATGTAATTTTTTTTGTGTTTTTATGTATACACACATGTAATTTTTATGTTTTTATGTATGTGTGTATACACATTTGTTTTATGTATGTGTGTATACACATTTGTTTTATGTATGCGTGTATACACATTTGTTTTATGTATGTGTGTATAGTACACATATGTATATTTTTGTGTTTTTATATATGTGTATATACACACATGTATTATGTATTTCTATGTGTGTATACACACACATGTATTATGTATTTCTATGTACATATACACACACATTTATACATATTTCTATATACATATACACACACATTTATACATATTTCTATATACATATTTACTTCACATAATTTCACACTATTTTGATCAGTATAATTGATTTTTAAAAAGCATTTTTACACTGGGCAAAATTAGCTTAAATTGTTTTCACATTGCAAAAATCTTTTAATAGAATTGAGATAAAAATAATTTATGAACAATATTAATGAATTAGATGATATTACGTTAGACTAGCAGATCAACCTGGATCTCCCTTTGAAATGGCGCAGGTAAGTTTTCCAATATTTTTATTTTATAAGCTGAGAATTTGCAAAAACTTAAACAACACAAAGTTTAAATGTAGGGGAACGAATCTTAGAAAAATGTATCCGGATGAAGGATGTATCATATTATATTAACCTTACATAGCAAGCTGAACACTCCCTTAAAACGTTAAGAAAGTTTTTTCAAACAAACTTTTTAACAATCTGAAAATGTTGTGCTTTATAAATAGTTTTTTGTTTTTTTTAATAAACATTTTAAAAATGGAGATTAAAGATGGATCCAACTTTATTACATAAACGAAGAATTTGTGTATTATATACATTATATAAACGAAGAATTTGTGTATTATATACATTATTATATAAACGAAGAATTTGTGTATTATATACATTATATAAACGAAGAATTTGTGTATTATATACATTATTATATAAACGAAGAATTTGTGTATTATATACATTATATAAACGAAGAATTTGTGTATTATATACATTATATAAACGAAGAATTTGTGTATTATATACATTATTATATAAACGAAGAATTTGTGTATTATATACATTATATAAACGAAGAATTTGTGTATTATATACATAAATGAAGAATTTGTGTATTATATACATTATATAAACGAAGAATTTGTGTATTATATACATTATTATATAAACGAAGAATTTGTGTATTATATACATTATATAAACGAAGAATTTGTGTATTATATACATTATATAAACGAAGAATTTGTGTATTATATACATTATTATATAAACGAAGAATTTGTGTATTATATACATTATATAAACGAAGAATTTGTGTATTATATACATTATATAAATGAAGAATTTGTGTATTATATACATTATATAAACGAAGAATTTGTGTATTATATACATTATATAAACGAAGAATTTGTGTATTATATACATTATATAAACGAAGAATTTGTGTATTATATACATTATATAAATGAAGAATTTGTGTATTATATACATTATATAAACGAAGAATTTGTGTATTATATACATTATATAAATAAAGAATTTGTGTATCATATAGATTGGGATTACTGTTCTCATCTTGGATGTTATTCTCACAATGTTTTGCCCGATGTAACCTCCAACTTAAGGTACGTCTTGTTGAACTTAGAAATCTGTACAGAATTTCGAATGGAACCCTTTATTTAATTCACGCGGGTAGTTTGTTCTCGTTCTATCAGCCATGACCAAATGACTTAATTGTATGCTTAGGATCGCCTAAACTGAAGATTGAACCTTCAATTTCCAGAAGACTGTCACTCAGAACTGATTGTTACTTAGCATTTTTATCCGTTGCACTACGGGTCATTGCGGATTAAATAAAGGGTTCCATTTGAAATTCTGTATAGATTCCCCAGGATAAGGGGTGGAAAGTGAGAATAACATCCAAGATGAGAACAGTAATCCGAATAGTCGAAATAATAGAACAGTTTTTACATTTAACACTTTCGTTTGGTCATTAAATTGTTATCAAACTATAAATAATTTTCTTACGCTAATGTTGTTTTAATCTCTCTTCATAAAATTATCGCATGCAAATTGCTTCCAAAACTTTCAATCTTTTAATTAAATGAGGATTTGATAAGAATTGCTTCCAAAACTTTCAATCTTTTAATTAAATGAGGATTTGATAAGAATTGCTTCCAAAACTTTCAATCTTTTAATTAAATGAGGATTTGATAAGAATTGCTTCCAAAACTTTCAATCTTTTAATTAAATGAGGATTTGATAAGAATTGCTTCCAAAACTTTCAATCTTTTAATTAAATGAGGATTTGATAAGAATTGCTTCCAAAACTTTCAATCTTTTAATTAAATGAGGATTTGATAAGAATTTTAACGCAAGTTTAAATGACTTTCTATTTGTCAGTTTAAATGCTTCCATATTCGTTTCAAATTTCAAAGGTTTACAAAATAATTCATTCTTTTTTTTTCTCCAACTATTAAGAAAAGATTACAATAGCTGACTTCTTAACGAATAAATCGAAATGCATTCTGATGGATTTAATTTTATAATTACTTTTTTAATATTTTTTTAAAAATGTTTTAGTACTGCTATTGCATTTTTGATTTCAATAAATATTCGATTAATAGTACATAAAAATATTCAATGTGCAATTATCAAAGTTACCATGACACGAGAAATACACACACACACACATATCTAATATGTGCGTGTGTATTCAATAGAATATTTTAATAACATAATAGAATTTGGTAATGGTCAATTAATGTGATGTAGGACGAACCATCAAGCTTTTTATAAAAGATGTCTTCAATTCATTATTTTAATACATTTATACTAAGAATTATAAAATTATAGAACTTATCTAATATATAAAGTAAAGCTAGTCTGTTTCTTGTATCTTTGTGGTTCATAGCTTTCTTCCTACAAAATCAATATCTGATTCGCCAGTTTTTTTTTGTCTTTTTTTTTTTTTTAATTTTCAGAGTGGGTAACACTAGTACATGTTCATAACAAAAAAATATATTTTGATCTAATTTCTTTCAAAATATAATTCAGCCACCTCGGAAGATTTTTAAGATGGATGTCATCTTAAATAATGACCTAGATAGCAACTGAATATGAACCTGAGGCTGAAAAAGAGGCAAACGAAGGTCTTGATGTCTTTTTTACTTCCTTTTCTTCCTTTCCTTAGAGAGAGGGGGCAGTCTACTTCATGTATTGAATTAATAGTATTATATCATACTTGCTCCATCGGTATATTGCTTAGCATGGCGCCATTCGTAGAGACAGTCTGAGTTCAAAGCTCAACTGGAACACAAATATTTTTTACTCTTATTTTGTTAAAAATGAAGTTGGGCATTTCATATTACAATATCAAGCAAAATGTTTAGTTGTACTTTTATTTTATTTTTGTAATCTACATAAATTAGGACCCCGGGCAACGCCAGGAAGCCCTGCTAGTAATATATAATTATAACGATTTGATATGTTTAAGATATAGGCATTCAATCTGCTCATTTAGTGGCAAAAATGCTTATTCTAATCTAAGCATTATAGACCAATGAAAGTACATAGTTATCTTGCTGGATTTTAAAACTCGGACTCAAATAGCAATCTGTCTGGCACATCGATACTTGATTCGGACTAGCCTATTTTTTTTTTTCGTTTATTCCTTCCACTATGTTATTGGCACGAATATATTTTATTTTGCTTCAATTTTTTTCTGAAAGTATTAATTCCAGCTAAGAAAACTGTTAGAATGGAGATAGTTTCCAATACCCAAACAGATTAAATGGAAACATATTATTTAAGCTATGTGACTTCCAGCATGTATGTATGTTTGTGTGTTTCTCGTCTCCGCATTAATTACACATTATTATTATTTGTTCTGTACTATTAATCGATTTAAAAATTCCTATTTCACAAAATAATTTGATCATGAAATTAAAATCACCAAAATTAATTTCCATTTCTTCGTCAGCCATTTTTTTCTTTTACTCCCGAGCAATGCCGAGTAGATAGAGCTAGTGAATATGCGTCCATTCAATCTGTGTATTTATCAATAAAAATGCAAGGATGCATCTAAGAATACTCCGGTCATTTTTATGGGTTTTAGTGCAGACACAAAACCGATTTTCCGGCAACTGATGGTCCGCCACCTCTTTTGATGTGGACAAAATCACGAGAGGGAACTTTATTATCCTGCTGCCGCCAGGCTAGTTTACTGAGTGGCCAACAGATGACTCTGGGTTTAGTGCGCTATCAATTTGTTTACACTGCACCTGCTGGTTGCAATCTCTTATTTTGAGACTATATTTTATTTTGCTTAAAGTTAACCCCACTTACCCTGAGTAATGGAGTTTCAAAATATATATGGTTATGTTGGTCCTTAGAGGAGTTCAGAAACTAGAACTTATATATATATATGATTATTTTTATTTACACAGACATGTACAAAATCTGTGACACTGGCATATCGATGTTATCGATCAACAGCTATTATAAACTGAGATCTCATCAGGCAGAGTTAGAATCCGATCTTAACCTTAGATCATATTTGGAAAGAATGAAATGGAGAAAAAAGAAAAGAAATTATATATATATATATATATATAATCAGTAAAAACAAAAATTGAGCATTAGTACAATAGTAACCGAAGTAATAGTATAATTTCGGCTTCAGACAGACAAATACTAAATCCCCATTGATAATAGATATAGAAGTAAAGAGTTATTATTTAACCATCTAATTTGTCATACATGTTTGTTGTGTGTACAGACACACGTATGTAAATTAGATGACTATGCTGACAAAAAGAGTCACACTTTTCTCTAAATGCTCACAGAGACATTAAGAAATATTAGAGAGTGGTTGAATCAGCATAGAGTAAGAAGAGGTCGGAGAGATACATAGATAAGAGAGAGCTGAGTGACTTGTTCAGTTAATTATAAATTACAGTTAATTCGAACAATTAAAACAAAAAATATTTTTCAAACATAACTCAATCTAAGAACTAAAGTATATTTTAGCATCTATTTTGTTTCATTAAAGTATATAAAAAAAAGGTTTAGGGAAACAAACGTTGATTGACTCACATTTAGTATAATAATAATAATAATAGATTATAGTTACAAATACACAAGGGAGTTTAACTTCAACTTCCTTATTTTAAAATAATTGAATTCTTTCCTACAAATTTGAAATCATGGTTGCACATTTTGGCACATCCGTGATACAGTGTCGTATCACGTCACAATTCTCTCTTTGAAGAGACACGCCTGATACTAATATAAAATTCTTGTGACTGAATTCTGCTTAAGCAGTAACTTCTTGCAGAGTGCAGCGTGTGTTGCCATGTACCAGAATTTTGCAGCCGCAAACCACCAACAACCTCCAGCACCAGCAGCAGCCGTTACTATCTTTGAAGATTTTGTTATAGAAATGACGTTGAATTGCCGGCGTCCAACCCGTTCTTCCAGCGATGTATCTCTTGTGTGTCTGGCCAAGCTGTCTTCTGTCCGTCCCTAGCGGACTTGGGTGACCCGTCCTGCAACCGACATCTCTTTCTGTCTCTCTGGTGAGTGTGGCCGGTCAGTCTTACCCTCTGTGTGCGCTCGGACTGCAGCAGCATGTGCTTGTAAAATTACAACTACCATTTCACGACGGACCACCAGCTTTTGCCCGTACCTCGTTCTTCTTGTAGACAAGCATCAGTCTACGAATACGTTCTTACAAACCCACCCTAATCCCCAACACCGTTTTATCAGCTAGCCTTTACTATTAATACTACTACTACTACTACTATTATTACTACTACTACACTATTTAGAACCTTGTTTTTGTTTATTTAGCATGATGTTCCTGTGTTGCTTTATAATTTTTCCCTTGTTATATACATTATCTTTTTGCTTTATTATTGTTTTCTTATTTCAACTACTTCCGCATGTTGTATGCTTTTTATATGTTGTCTGATTTGCATGTCACCATTTGTACTCTTTCATTGTTTCTCTCTTTCAAACTTCCTAAAATTCCCTAACAAATATTTAAACTTCAAAAAGACTTAAAAAAAAAAAAAAGAGATTAACGCTATCAGAAAAGAAGTCCTTTTAAGGTGCCACCTTTTTTTTTCTTTTTTTTTTTTCTTGTTTAGCTTCCAAAAAAATTAGGGGATTTTCTCCCCTAATTCTTTTGGAAGATAAACATTAATATTTTTGTTTTTAGAAGCTGGTTAAAAACTTTATTTAAAAATATTAATTTTTGTGTGTGTGTGGTATTAAAGATTGTGCTAATTACCTCCCCTTTATTATACTCTTTAAAACTCATACGATATATGCATGTCTATTTGCAGCCATATTGAAAGTGTACTACAGAAATAATTGAATAAAGCTTTTATAGCTACAACCTTTTTCTCTACAGTGTTATTCGTTCTCTCTTGTCTTGTTAGGAGAGACTTTATTAAAAGTGAACTGTAAAATTCATTAGAGGAGAGACATCAGAATAGAATAGTTAATAACTGTTCTGATGTCTCTCCTCTAATGAATTCTACTTGAAAAAGTCTCATTTGGAATTAAGAATGAACACCCTTTTATCAGCTGTTTTTTTTTTTCTGATTGCTAACCTCTGGTTAATGTTAGCTGCAAGGGGGCACTTTGATGATCGTCTCATCAATCGGAGATGTGATCCTGAATAGAATTCGCACTCACTGGACCTTAAACCTCACCCCCACTTCATATTTTTATCTGTAGGAAGTGTGTGTATATGTATGTCAAGCTAAAAGTCAAATCTACCTAAAAAAACACCCACAAAGTTGGTATATTTTTGATCAGCGTTGCCTGGAATGAATAATATCTAAGATTTAGAAAAAAAATACTACTTTGACTCTAAACCGCCGCCGATTTTGTTGGGTGGTGGTGATTTTTTTTGTTGTAATTTTCCTGTACCAACTAAAGGGAAGTAACTCAGATTTTTTTCAAAAACTTATTTCCCTTATGCCGACTTGAGTAATCTATAAAAAAATTGTATGTCCAGAGAGAGGAATGGGCTGGGCGAATAAGAAAGGAATGGGCTGGGCGAATAAGAAAGTGGGTGGAGAGAGATAGAAGTTTTAATAGAAATATGTTACACTTTGTCCCCGGGTAATGCAGGGTAGCCCTGCTAGACTCAAAGATAATGTCTGTCTATCAAAACAATCCCTTAAACTATTCCTCAACTGAAGAGGACCATCACGGCCAAAATCAGGACAGTCTCAAAAGAGAAGTGTCTCAGAGTTATTGACAATTTTGCACATTTTATCCACGTGTGATTATTGAACGGCAATAAAACAAAGACTGTTGGACATTCATGACTGGATCTTAATGGACAAGTCAGGCATAGACTGAAGTTTATTTGTACCAGATATGGTTGGGTTGCAAAAAGGATTGTGAATTTTAACGGGTCCATGGATGACATTTTCGAGCGGTCACCCTGTAACAAAACACATAACTGCTAAATCTAAAATGAACACTCTATTAAATAATATCTAATAAAGAGTGTTTAAAAAATGTGTATATCGTTTCACAATCTAATAACTTTGCCAGTTCCCGTTCAAATGACTTCACATTTTAACAGCTGTAAACAACGTTTTTAATGCATCTTTAAAATTGCAGAGAGCGGGGACCAAAAGCGGCTCTTTTGGAAGGCAGATTTCTGTTGAGTACATCTAAAAAAATTAAACAAACGAAACCCTGATAGATCACTGTAAATATTTTTTTTAATAAGCCATTAAAACTACATGTTGGGTGACATTTTTTTATTCTGATAAATGTTGTTGTTATAAAATTTAATCAAGATTCCATTAAAATGTTGTTCTTATAAAATTTAATCAAGATTCCATTAAAATGTTCTTATAAAATTTAATCAAGATTCCATTAAAATGTTGTTCTTATAAAATTTAATCAAGATTCCATTAAAATGGTGTTCTTATAAAATTTAATCAAGATTCCATTAAAATGTTGTTCTTATAAAATTTAATCAAGATTCCATCAAAATGTTGTTCTTATAAAATTTAATCAAGATTCCATTAAAATGTTGTTCTTATAAAATTTAATCAAGATTCCATTAAAATGTTGTTCTTATAAAATTTAATCAAGATTCCATTAAAATGGTGTTGTTATAAAATTTAATCAAGATTCGATTAAAATGTTGTTCTTATAAAATTTAATCAAGATTCCATCAAAATGTTGTTCTTATAAAATTTAATCAAGATTCGATTAAAATGTTGTTCTTATAAAATTTAATCAAGATTCCATTAAAATGTTGTTCTTATAAAATTTAATCAAGATTCCATCAAAATGTTGTTCTTATAAAATTTAATCAAGATTCCATTAAAATGTTGTTCTTATAAAATTTAATCAAGATTCCATTAAAATGTTGTTCTTATAAAATTTAATCAAGATTCCATTAAAATGGTGTTCTTATAAAATTTAATCAAGATTCCATCAAAATGTTGTTCTTATAACATTTAATCAAGATTCCATTAAAATGTTGTTCTTATAAAATTTAATCAAGATTCGATTAAAATGTTGTTCTTATAAAATTTAATCAAGATTCCATCAAAATGTTGTTCTTATAAAATTTAATCAAGATTCCATTAAAATGTTGTTCTTATAAAATTTAATCAAGATTCCATTAAAATGTTGTTCTTATAAAATTTAATCAAGATTCCATTAAAATGGTGTTCTTATAAAATTTAATCAAGATTCCATCAAAATGTTGTTCTTATAACATTTAATCAAGATTCCATTAAAATGTTGTTCTTATAAAATTTAATCAAGATTCCATCAAAATGTTGTTCTTATAAAATTTAATCAAGATTCCATTAAAATGTTGTTCTTATAAAATTTAATCAAGATTCCATTAAAATGGTGTTCTTATAAAATTTAATCAAGATTCGATTAAAATGTTGTTCTTATAAAATTTAATCAAGATTCCATCAAAATGTTGTTCTTATAAAATTTAATCAAGATTCCATTAAAATGTTGTTCTTATAAAATTTAATCAAGATTCCATTAAAATGTTGTTCTTATAAAATTTAATCAAGATTCCATTAAAATGGTGTTCTTATAAAATTTAATCAAGATTCCATCAAAATGTTGTTCTTATAACATTTAATCAAGATTCCATTAAAATGTTGTTCTTATAAAATTTAATCAAGATTGCATCAAAATGTTGTTCTTATAAAATTTAATCAAGATTCCATTAAAATGTTGTTCTTATAAAATTTAATCAAGATTCCATTAAAATGGTGTTCTTATAAAATTTAATCAAGATTCGATTAAAATGTTGTTCTTATAAAATTTAATCAAGATTCCATCAAAATGTTGTTCTTATAAAATTTAATCAAGATTCCATTAAAATGTTGTTCTTATAAAATTTAATCAAGATTCCATTAAAATGTTGTTCTTATAAAATTTAATCAAGATTCCATTAAAATGGTGTTCTTATAAAATTTAATCAAGATTCCATCAAAATGTTGTTCTTATAACATTTAATCAAGATTCCATTAAAATGTTGTTCTTATAAAATTTAATCAAGATTCCATCAAAATGTTGTTCTTATAAAATTTAATCAAGATTCCATTAAAATGTTGTTCTTATAAAATTTAATCAAGATTCCATTAAAATGGTGTTCTTATAAAATTTAATCAAGATTCGATTAAAATGTTGTTCTTATAAAATTTAATCAAGATTCCATCAAAATGTTGTTCTTATAAAATTTAATCAAGATTCCATTAAAATGTTGTTCTTATAAAATTTAATCAAGATTCCATTAAAATGTTGTTCTTATAAAATTTAATCAAGATTCCATTAAAATGGTGTTCTTATAAAATTTAATCAAGATTCGATTAAAATGTTGTTCTTATAAAATTTAATCAAGATTCCATCAAAATGTTGTTCTTATAAAATTTAATCAAGATTCCATTAAAATGGTGTTCTTATAAAATTTAATCAAGATTCCATTAAAATGTTGTTCTTATAAAATTTAATCAAGATTCCATTAAAATGGTGTTCTTATAAAATTTAATCAAGATTCGATTAAAATGGTGTTCTTATAAAATTTAATCAAGATTCCATCAAAATGTTGTTCTTATAAAATTTAATCAAGATTCCATTAAAATGTTGTTCTTATAAAATTTAATCAAGATTCCATTAAAATGGTGTTCTTATAAAATTTAATCAAGATTCGATTAAAATGTTGTTCTTATAAAATTTAATCAAGATTCCATCAAAATGTTGTTCTTATAAAATTTAATCAAGATTCCATTAAAATGTTGTGCCCATCAGGATTTTTCTTTTATCCAAACTTATCAAAATTTGGTGTTCTATACGAGCAAAAAATAATTTTCTTCTACCGTCCTGAGAAGTTAAGGTTAGGAGTGTGTGAGAAGATTGTTTAAAGGGAAATTTTGTTAACTTAGTTTCCTATAAAATTGTTTATTAAATTTCAATCGTTAAATGTCCGTGTTACGTGCATGAAAATCTTTCTTTAAAACTCAAAACAGCCATTTTTAGATATGGCTATGCATCTCTGTAAGGGCGTTTCGCAATCAGTTCTCAGCAAGTCTTCTGGAGGTTGAAGGGTCAAGCCTTACTTAAGCGATAATAACTAGGAATAAAATATTAATTAACATTTCTACTCTGTCATGGCTGACGAGACGAGACTACCCCCGTGGATTAAACAGTTCAGAATTTCCATATAGGTTCCCGAGTTTGAAAAGATGCACCTGAAGATCGGAGGTTACATCTGCTGAAACGTTGTGAAAATAACATCCAAGATGAGAATAGTAGTCCAAATAATCCAAATGATACGAATTATCAATCCTCATCTCAAAAATTCTGAAACCTGAGTTTTAGGTTAACAAAACAAAAACAAATTCACCACCAAATATAAACAATGTGAAAGAACAGAACAGGTTAAATGAACACAACAATATATATGTATATATATATATATATATATATATATATATATATATATATATATATATATATATATTGTTTTTAAATTCCCGAAACAGTTTTTCATGGTAAACAACTGATGATCCCTTAAAATAGTGTTAGAAATAAACTAATATAATAACTGTAAAAAATAAATTGACTTACATGAGTGATTTTCCACTGGAAGACCTGGGACTATAAGTTTTTTTTGTTTTTTTTTTAATATAGTTTTAATGGTTCAAAAACTTCCGAGACTATATATAGTGATCCACATACAGACTGTTTAGCTGTATCACAGCTCTTCAGTGCGGATAAACCAGCTAGTGCCTCAAGCCGGGATTGAAATTCAACCGTCGAGCTGACGGTCGGCGTCTTTACCCCTGCGCTATCATACGACACCGGCTGAATGTATGAGATGTCTACAATGTAAACATTGTCAAGTGCCGGGAGCTCGAATTAGTTTCACCCAATGAGCTATGCCTTAACGTTAGTGGCAGTTGGCGATATCCTTACAAATAAGCTCTACCCAAGAAAGGAAGCTTTATAATGTCATCCACATACAGACTGTTTCGCTGTATCACATCTCTCCAGTGCACCTAGTGCCTCAAGCCAGGATTGAAACTCAACCGTCGAGCTGACGGTATATATATATATATATATATATATATATATATAATTATTTTTATTTATACAGACATGTACAAAACGCTGCTACACTGGCATGTCGATGTTATCGATCAATAGTTAGGAGAAACTAAGATCTCATCAGGTGGAAAAAAGGTCTGATCTTTAACTCAGATGTTCATATTGGGAAAGAAAAGGTTCTTCCCCAATATGAACATCTGAGTGAAAGATCAGACTTTCTTTTTCCCATGTAGTGACTTTTTGTAGATGTCTGTATGAATAACAATAATTATATAAATAGCTCTATTTACTATTGAGCACTTTTTTATAAGCCCAGTTTAAATTCTTTGGATTACTACCCTGTGGATGTTTTACCTGGATTACTATATATATATATATATATATATATATATAATAATCCAGGTAAAACATCCACAGGGTAGTAATCCAAAGAATTTAAACCGGGTTTATAAAAAGTGCTCAATATCAAATAGAGATCATATTTGGAAAGAAATCTTTCCAAATATTATCTAAGGTTAAGATCGGATTCTAACTCTTCCTGATGAGATCTCAGTTTATAATAACTGTTGATTGATAATATTGACATGTCAGTGTCGCAGATTTTGTACATGTCTGTGTAAATAAAAATAATCATATATATATATATATATATATATATATATATATATATATATAGTAGAATACCCGTCCTAGGACGGAAATAAGCAATAAATATAGAATTAATTAAAAATTTTAATGTTTTTTTTTATTTCTTTGCGGGGTATTGTACAGTTTCGGAGGCATCCCCTTAACTGGTAAAGTTTACAAAAATAAATATGTGCCCACATTACTCACCCTGTTGCCTAGAATACATATTCCATAATTCATTATGCTAAGTTCAATAGTTTAGGCTTCTACCAAGCACATAAATATTATTGATACTCACGCATACACAGATCCTTTGAAAAATGTATTAATATAACTACAAAATTTGATGGAGAGACATTTTTTGTATGAAACTTATTTAAAAAGGTTTTTGTAGAGTGCAAGTTTGGGTGAGCATACCCCCCTAAATGGTAAAGTTTACAAATTTAATAATCTGCCCACGATGTTACCGAGAATATATATTCCAAAATTTATACTATTGGTTCATTTGTTTGAGTTCATCCTATACAACGAAATATATATATATGTATATATACATACATACACATACTTAACTTTATATATATGTATCACCTAAATCTTAAAATTTACAATAATAGTTAAAATAATGTGCTCATGTTACTCGCCGTGCTGCCTAGAATATATATTCCAAAATTCATAATGATCCGTTCATTAGTTAAGAAGATTATCCTGTACATTATATATATATATATATATACACACACACATACATAAAAGCTATCTGGCGAGTATACCCGGTGAACCGAGTGCAAGAGAAATATAAACAATTGCACTTAAAGGGACGGTTAGAATTTTAAAAAGATCCCTAGGCTGGAGTGTCTGAAATAGCCGGTGAATGTCTGGCATCCGGTAGGATGCCCCATCTCCAGCAAAAACAGAAAGATAAGAAAAATAAAAAATAGAGAGAAGCCATATTCTTGTGAAATATGTGGTTCTTCTTTTACACACACATAACTGTATTTAGAGAGATATATAAAAAAATTATACAGTATGAAAATTTTTTTTTTTTTTTTTTTTCATTTGTACGTGTAGGCTAGAAAGTTGCGTAATTGTTATAGTAATTGTTCCTCTGTTTTTTATATGTGAGAACAGGAAATAATTGGTGCGCACAGGCCAGTATGTGTGCATGCATGACGTCCATGCTGTTTCTCTGATCTGGTCTGTTGTGATTTTTGGTGGTGGTTTGTCAGTTGTCAAAGTGTGTCCCCTGGTTGACTATTGTCTTTACTGTTGTCGCTACTGTTTATATTGGAAATAGTTCTTGACCTTTTGGCTAAGATCAAAGTGTTAAGATTGCAAACTTATTTTATAATAGCCTAAGTAGGACGGCCCCTAGAGTAAATGTGGCATTGTGGTTACTGAGATGATTCTAGTTAAGAGTAGGATAGACAATTTTATTACCTTTGACAAAGGATGACCAACGACACCCCCCCCACACACACCTTTGATGGCCTTGTGCCTAATTTGTTTTGAATATTAACATGTATTTTCTGCAAATAAATTTTTCAAAGTGTAGTATCTGTTCCGATGGATACTACACCCACTGGTATTGTCTTTGCCTTCGGGGCTTGATTTACGCCGGTCTATGGGTCTGTCCTGTGCAGTTCTAGGAGGTCCACCCGCCCAGGCTTCGCCTCCCCTCTTTGGAGAGGAGTAAGTTTATTGCTTACTGCCTGAGGCGCCCCTACCGGGGAATGCCGACGGGGCTGCCCAGGCAATTTTTTAAACCCCACTTTCCCGACCCGACCTTGGGTCACATCTTACTTGTGGGAGTAAGATAAAAACTGGCCTTGTGCCTAACTCCTGGAGAGGAGTAAATCAATACTGTTTATATTGGAAATGACTAGTTCCAAAATCACTGTTTTTCGAGAGAGGGAAAGAATTGGTAATTCGAAACTGTAACTCATTTTTGTGTTAATGTAGCATGGAGAGGGGGCCAGTAGAAGATGTCCTAATAGATAATGGTATGTCCCCCCCCCCCTCGAGCTGTGTGAAAAGTGGGGTGTTAGTACATTTGGGACTTTTTACTTCAGGTCCAAGGGAAATAACTTTGTGTTTTTAATATTATTAACATTTGTTTCTTCTAAAACATGGTTTTAAGTAAAACTAAACCCATTTCACTGTTAAAAATTTCTGAAACATTTACAATATTACCGATAAAAGCGTCTTTCTATTTATGAAATAATTTATGAAATAATTTATGAAATAATCCAATTTTGGTTATCTTGAACTTTTCATCTTTATAGTATAAATTGATTATTATGGTATTGTTTGGTCATTCAATTATTGATTGAACCAAATTGTTATAAAACTAGAATTAATTTGGTTAAGATAATGTTGTTTCAATGGCAGTCCTCTTAAAGCTGAAAAGTTCAAGAGAACCCCAAGATTTTGGCATTGGTATTCCAAGTCATAAACTCTTAGTCACCTCGGTGTATTTTGATAATGTAACATTGAATCCCCACGGTGCCTTCGTTTCGGTTGCAGAATCAGCTGGTCATGTTGTCATGGTGACGTGGCAATCAATGTTTCCAGCTTCTTTTTTCTCTGTCGTTGTCTTCTTCTTTTTTCGTCTTCTTCTTCTTCTTCTTCTTCTTCTTCTTCTTTCTTTTTTCTTTTTCTTTCTTCTTTTTCTTCTTCTTCTTCTTTTTTCTTCTTTTTTTCTTCTTCTTCTTCTCAATAACAGCTTTCATAAACGTTGTTAATAAAGAAACGTCAGAAAAAATAATTGGGTTTTAAAAATCTCTTTGGGATTTTATTCTGTCTTCATAGCATACATATATGCACGTAAAACAGCCAACCCCTTCCCCCAGGGTAGGGGCAACAGCTATCCAAAGGCTTGACTACTCTCTCTCTGGTGGTTCAGTCAGACGAGATATATCCTCTCTGCTCATTCTTGTCTGTGTGACGTCACTACCTTACGTAGCCTTACTCGAATTCCACTCAATCTAATGTGTAGCCTTATGTGAAAATTTACGATACTAATCCTATTTCTTACACACTGACTCTCATCTTGCGACATTAATAGAAGTTCGATTATGTGAGTGTAGTTCAGAGCTACACACGTTCCCTGTTTTGTCCAATCAGCTTGTTTGTATAAAAAATGTAAAAGTTTTTCTTAAGATGTATTTTAGGAGACTTTTCTTTGTTGGTGTCTCTTCTGTTTGCTTTAAAATATAGGATTTAATCTTATAGTGTCCATCTGTCTGTCTGTCTGTCTTTATGTATGTGCTTATTTTCCTTTTTTAGAATCATAAAAGACCATTATTGCTTTACTTGGAAACAGAGGGTTTTTAAATCCAATGAAGTGTGTGTGTGTTTGTCTACTCTGTGTGTGTGTTTTTGTACCCCTGTTGACGCTTGTGTGAGTGTATATATATATGTATGTATGTATGTAAATATGTATGATAGTAATATATATATATATATATATGTGTGTGTGTGTGAGGCCTGTCTAAAAAATATCCGACCTTAAGCCAGAAAAAATATTTAGCCCACCAATTTATCCACTGCCAGAAACACCTCTGGAAGTCTTCTTTTGGAATGGTGTTCATCTCCACCGTCACGTTGCAACTACAAGATTATGTTTAGGTTGTCTAATGATCGCTGAAGCTGTGCAACCACTGATTAAAATTTATTATTGAATTATTCAATTATTATAATTGTTTCAATGCTCTGTCCAAGAAGGTATTGAGCACTGTATATAATTGAAGTTTTTTTTTACTTTTCTTTTTATTAATGAGTCACCACTTATCAAGGCTCGGGGAGTGGGGCCACTCGAGGATAAGGGTTAAAGATATTTTGAGTTGGACGACGAATGCCACTACGAGAGGATTGGACTCAGTGGTTGGGATGGACAGAAGATTACTTAAGAGGAATTCATTATCCAAGAGGATGGCTCAACAATTATTTGTTCACATTAGATTTGAAAACGACCATGTTGTAGTCGGTTGAGAAGCAACCTTGTGGTATCTTGTTCCACAAATGGGATGTTCTAGGAAATAAACTTTGTTCGTGGAAGTTCCGTTTGGTTTTTAGTACAGAGACGGAGAAAGGAAAGTTCATTTCTGTGGCGAGTTCTTGCTGTGAATGTTTTTTGGGAGGGGAGGGAACCCGGGATTGGAGCTCAGTCGAGCAGCGACCATTAACATAACGATACAGTAGAGAGAGGCTGGCAACATCTCTTCTGTGCAAAAGAGACTGTAGGGAAGAGAAGAGGACACCCCCCCCCCACTAGATTTTCGAAGTCGGTTTTGTACTCTGTCAAGGCAAGAAAGGGTGCTCCAAGCGGTACCTCCCCAGGTATGACAGCAGTACTTTATCATAAGCCACATCTGGCTCTTATACAGATAGAGGATTGTGTCAAGAGTGAGGTACTTTCTGGAGCGATAGAATGATCCAACCATTTTCCTAGTGACCTTAGCAACAGATTTAATTATGTATGTATGTGTGTGTTTATATATATCCATGTTGGCAGATTCTCTGCACGGACAGAATTTTCCTCTGGTGTTTATTATTTTTGACAAAGGGAAGTTTCTTTTCCCGAAATATTAAATAAATGATTTTTATAATCATCCGGACATCACACAAACAGCTAACACCACACAAACAGCTAACACTACACTTGCTGTTATGTAAGATTTTAAGAAAAAATGAATAGTAAGTCACATTTCGAATTCGATTTATTATTTTTGTTCCTTCCAGCTTAAATCTTACCCGGAATTTGCATTGCCCACAGCCTTTTAAAAACATACTACTATATATATATATATATCTCTATATATATATATATATATATATATATATTAAGGTATGAAAATATATTTATAGCAAGTAAGCTACACAGAAGCGTCTGCGTTTCATCCCCGTAGAGAATCATCAGGCTAAGTGCATGGAATTCGTGTTACTGATTGTTATATATCCACATGATATTTATATATATATATATATATATATATATATATGTCATTGATTAGATTGGTAGAAAGAAATCCATAGAGTGCTCAATTATTTTAAAAGTTTACAAAATATTAAAAATAAGAGCATAATATTTATTTAAGTCATATCAACATGACACTGTCAATTTCAAGTCGGTGTGAATTAAAAAATCAACGAATGTCATGACTGACAATAGCCGGTGAGATTCATTGCTTTTGAATCCACACCGACTTAAAACCGACGGTATCATTTTGATTGGATCTTCTGTTACACCAGTAATATACATATACAGTTCACCAGGGGTGTTTTTACCCCGCCTAATAAACCGGTATCGTCTGGGCCTTCGGGTCTGGATTTACACCAGTCTATTATTGGTTGTCGGTCCTGTGCAGTTCTAGGAGGTGCACCCTCCCAGGATTTGCCTCCCCTCTTTGGGGAGGAGTAAGTTTATTGCTTACTGCCTGAGGCACCCTTACCGGGGAATGCCGACGGGGCTGCCCAGGCAATTTTTAATGGCCAGAGTGCTCACCTTCTCGGGCGCTGGCTTTTTAAGCCCCACTTTCCCGACCTTGTGTCACATCTTACCTTGTGGGAGGAAGATAAATAGAACCTGTAATATATATAATTTTTGTTTCATTTTACTTCAGTTGAAGTTCTCAGAAACGAAGGAGCCCCCATTGATATTCGAATATTCCATTAAAGTTCTCTTTACCTGTAAAACGTTGAGTTAGTAAATAAGTTCAGAACATTAATGTTCCGCTCCTCAATTGACCAGTTAACTATGTTATAGTATATCTTTCTTTGATGTCTTGTGGTCTTACCGTATTCCTGGACAAGAATCCATCTAGTCTGGTGGAGTATTCAGCTGAGTGATGTTATTTAAGGTAACATCACTTGGAAAAGATGCACCATATAAGCCAGTGTATAGCCATGCCGATGGGATCTTATTTGGGCTTTGAATACTATGTTAATTTGTAATATTTAGTCAGGGTTTACTTGTAAGGTGAAGTATCCTAATGTCATGTTGTCCTGACAAACCCTTGTACAGAGAGACCAAAGACACTCGAGGATGGTGTCTAGTAGGTAATTCAAACTCTTTCTCATATATATATATATATATATATATATATATATTATTTAAAAAATCTATATAAAAAAATCACTTGTATTTGTCTTCTCAACACCGACATATTTTCATTTCTTGCATTGTGATAGCCCTCTAATACTTCTCTCTCTCTCTTTCTCTCTGTCTAATATCTATATATATATATATAGAGAGAGAGAGAGAGAGTAAGATAATACTTTAAAGATATAAATATCTTTAGCCAGTAGACTATCAGGATAAAACAAAGCTCAATATAGTGTATAGAGCAATAATATTAATTGAATGACATGATAAAATGAGAAGTTAATCAGATTTTATTAAAGTTCACAAACAAGGAGTTATACTGGGTCTTTAACTCATGAGTTAAGGACGCAGTATCACTCCTTGTTTTTGAACTTTAATAAAATCTGATTAATTTCTCATTTTATTAAGTCATTCAATTTATATATATATATATATATATATTTCTTAAAATATGATCTGCAGAAGCATTTCTCCAACATAATTTATATTTGGAGACTTATTTTAGGAAGACGTTTCCATAATGTCTGGCTACTTAAGCTGTTGATGGTGCCAAATGAAGACATTCGACCATAGATTTATTGTTTTTCTCACTTTACGTATATTTCGAGAAGAATCACATTCACACACTTTGTATTGTTGTATAGAAGAAAGGAGAGGGAAGGATGCGGATGGCTGTAAATCCTCTCCACATTTTCCATCAGAAATCGATACGTCCCCTGCTTATTACTGTGGAATTAAATGGTGATATATCCACAAAGAATAAAAGGAGAATGTGAAGAAGCAAACAGCTGAAAGAGGAAGATAAAAGCGATTAGAAGGAGGAGGATGATGATGAGGAGGAGGAGGAGGAGGATGATGATGTTGAGGCGAGGAAGATGAGGAGGAGGATGCGGATGATGATGATGATGAGGCGAGGAAGATGATGATGAGGAGGATGATGATGATGATGAGGCGAGGAAGATGATGATGAGGCGAGGAAGATGATGATGATGATGAGGAGGAGGATGAGGAGGAGGATGATGATGATGAGGCGAGGAAGATGATGATGAGGAGGAGGAGGAGGAGGATGATGATGATGAGGCGAGGAAGATGATGAGGATGCGGATGATGATGATGATGAGGCGAGGAAGATGATGATGAGGAGGATGATGATGATGATGATGATGAGGCGAGGAAGATGATGATGAGGCGAGGAAGATGATGATGATGATGAGGCGAGGAAGATGATGATGAGGAGGATGATGATGATGATGATGATGAGGCGAGGAAGATGATGATGAGGCGAGGAAGATGATGATGATGATGAGGAGGAGGATGAGGAGGAGGATGATGATGATGAGGCGAGGAAGATGATGATGAGGAGGAGGAGGAGGAGGATGATGATGATGAGGCGAGGAAGATGATGAGGATGCGGATGATGATGATGATGAGGCGAGGAAGATGATGATGAGGAGGATGATGATGATGATGATGATGAGGCGAGGAAGATGATGATGAGGCGAGGAAGATGATGATGATGATGAGGAGGAGGATGAGGAGGAGGATGATGATGATGAGGCGAGGAAGATGATGATGAGGAGGAGGAGGAGGAGGCGAGGAGGATGATGATGATGAGGAGGAGGATGATGATGATGAGGAGGCGAGGAAGATGAGGAGGAGGAGGAGGAGGAGAAGATCTTTAAAATATACACACACAAACCACTTTTTAAAATTCAAAACATTTTATAAACATTTATTTTGTACAAGCAGGACCTGTGGAAATTCCACAGTTGCCTCCTTCATCTGTTGTCTATTGTTAGCATGCTTAAAAATATTTCCATTGTATGGACGTCCGGCGCAAATGCAAACCCCACAATATTATTGTGCCACCTTTGTTCAAACTGAACCATACTTATCCTTGGCCTTTTGGCTAGGAGCAAAGTGTAGTATCTGTTCTGATACTACACTTCATCTTTTTTGTACTGATCAATGAAAGAGAAATCCATCTAGAGTGAGGCTATTTTTGTTCCAATCCGGAGTTCCTCTTTTTGGGGAGCTGGATTATCCCCTCATTAAAAAATGACTTTGTGTCTAACTCTGCCCTCGTGGGGAGGCAAATAAATAGGGACTAAACCATATTTATCTAAATATTCTGGTTAATGTAGTTTCAGAATATATCTGGTTATGGAGGTCTATCTCCAAAACACTTGTCGAAGTTTGTGGCATATTTTCATTCTGTGGACGTCGCGCACGAACTCAGACCCCACAATATTATTGTACCATTTTTGAACAGAACAGAACCTACACTTTGATCCTAGCCCAAAGGCAAAGAAAATGTATTTAAGTTCGAGTTTCATGTTTAACACAATAGTGACATCGCGTGAAATTTAAAACAATACTTATTTTGCATTGTATCTTCAGCGATCGAGAAATCTTGTTAAAAAAGGTGAAAGGTGATAACGTACGTACGAACATGAAATTGCCTTAGCGTATTATTATATAGATTAATATTTTTTTTAATTTCTTATTAAAATTTGAAAATGTTCTTTAGGCTTTTTGAGGATTTTTATCTCTAAATAAGATGTTGTTGGTCAGTCTGTTACACTTCAGTTTGAAATAGAATTTTTAACACTAAATGTGCAATTTAAATAGATGCATCCGGGCATTTTTATAAGAGGCCTTGTCCGGTTCTCTGTTATACTTAAGTGTTGAATATTAATGTCATTGGTGTGTCATGCTTAAGTTGGAAATAGCATTTTTGTTAGTCTGACTTGCTTAAGAATTTGCGTTTGGTTTGTCATACTTAAATTAAAAATAGCATTTTCGTTTCGTCTGTCCTGCTTGAAAATTAAAAATAGCATTTTCCTTTTGTTTGTCATGCTTAAGTTAAAAATGGCATTTTTGTTTATCCTGCTTAAGTTTAGCATTTTCATTTTATCTTTCCTTTTATTTAAATTTTTTTTATTTGCCTCAAACAATATATATTGCTGCTGACGCCTAAGGGACTATTGTGATATGGGGCCAGATTTATAGGGTGGAGGGAACCTGGGAAGGGGGAGGGGTAGCATTTCCGTTGTATCTGCCATGCTTAAGGTTGAAATAGCGTTTTCACTTCGTATGTCATGCTTAAGTTTAAAATAGCATTTCCATAGCACACGAAACATTGAATAAATTCATCTTAAAAATGGCCATTTCTTTTCTTTCTTTTCCACTCCTTTTTGGCCCTTCCTCTTTTCTGACATTTTTATTCAATGTTTTTAATATGATCATTGTTTTCTTTCATGAAATGTTGGCAAAATTAAAATTGAATGCATCTTTATTGTAACTTCATTCATAGTAGTAGTCGGGACTTAGATTTTATTTAAATTGTTGGCGTTCTTCTCTCTTGGGAGACAACAGATAACTCTAACCCTAACCCTCTGAAAACATGAGTGTATGATGAGTTTATATGTTGCGCAATCTCCAGTCTCACTTCTCTTGACCCAGTATCGCTCAGTGGTGGGGAGAAATCAGATTCTAACAAAAGTAATGTTAGGATAAGCAGAGAAAGACTGGTATTATTTCAGAGTTTTCCTTCTCCTAGACTAATTGCTAGATCTGCCTTTGCGTGCCTCCAACGATCCTTATGGCAGGTCAATTGTGTCCTAACTGTCGTTCTCCAATAACACCGCAATCTAAAGTCTCGTCCGTCTGTCATGTTGCAACGACGTCTTCGATGGTTTGATTAATTTGTGAAGTAATCCTCCTTACATTTCCGTCTAGGTGGCACAAGCATATCAGTAGTCAGCTGAATATCTGGTCAACAACCATTAAGGAGGACTTGGGGTGAGCTCACAGTTCCTTCTGCGGTGGAATCACGATCGGTTAACCATTTCCTGCAACCTTGCTCAGGACTGCCGTGCATAAGCCATCATGGTTCGGGAATTATTGCAGGCGAGAGAAGAAGCTGGTTCAACCCGACTAGGGTGAACACTGTTGCAACAACAACTAGTCTTGGATCTAGTCAAGTTTATCGACGTATTCATACCTTTCCCAAGGTTATTAGAGAAAATGACTCTACTGTCAATTCAACTTACAGCATCTTGTATTCCAAAGCGGTGGTTACCCATCTAAGTACTGACCAAGCTCAACATTGCTTAAATGTGGTGTTTCAGCGTGATATAGCTGTAAATTACTATCATATAAACAAGAACATTTTTTACTTTTAAAAGAGAAAATGTTGAACTGGATTAAAATCTGGTTAGATTATTACCAGATCAGGCTGTCTCAAAATACTGGCTTCATGACCTAAAATGCACCAAACATTGATGTTATTGTTTTTATCCTTTCTCTTTGCAAAACGCAATCATGTTCTGTAAAGTCAAAAACAAAAACAACAATTTTCCTCTACAAAAAAAAAACAAACGAAACACCATGAATAAATATTTTAAGATATAAAGAACTTGAAGTATAAAAACTTTTACCAAAATGACTGGATTCGGCATTAAATAACCTAAAAAGGGTTGATATGCCATAAAACAACCAAACCTAGTTAGATTATGCAGTGTCTTCTTCGCTGGCCATCGTTCTGCTGTACCATAGAGTACTGCCGACAAACACAATGATATCTTCCACCACTTCTTTCTGTTTTCAACCGATCTGGTATGAGACTGATATTAATTTTATTCATTGCAGTATAACCAAAAACGTTAAAGCTATCAGCCCCATTTCTCTCCAGCCTGTTTTTAAGTGGGTTTCTCCACCTTTACAATTGGCCAGAAGATTCTTTCAACGTCATCCTCTACCGTCTGAGTGCATCCGTGCACCGTGCTTGTAGGCCATTGATCGTATGGGAATTAATCCGCTTCTCTAAGTCATCATAAACTGAAATAGAGAGTGAAGTTCTCTAACGATGATCAGTCCTCTCATTTAGTTTGGCACGTCAGACTGAGACATGGAACTGGTGTATGCCCACCGGAGTGTGCATTCGGATACCAGCGGGCTTAAGTTAAAGCTGTGATAAAATTGGATGCCAGTGTCTGGCAGCCACCTACAAAGCACAGTTATCACAAAGGATAGAACATGCAAGTACAAAACAGGTCTGCTCTAAAGGTGCACTGCAAAAGTGCAGTCACTGACAATACAAAGGTATTAACCCTAATCCACACGCCATATTCATCAAATGACATGTGGGTAAGGCAACAGTTCTTAACACATTCTTTTGTATAATGTTAGGCCAAATGTTTTTAAACTCTGGAGATAGAGAAATTGATTTTAGGCTTACATTGAATTTATTTTTTATCATTTGACAAAAATCAAATGGCATTGGAAAAAGGAAAGGATGTCACTTGGGAGAGAGGGAGGAAAAGTTAATACCAGTTAGAAAGGAAATGATAAACTTAAGTGTTGTCAACTTGCTAGCCTGTCACACTTCAATTTGAAATAGCATTTTCGTCCGTCTGTCTTTCTTAAATTTAAAATAGCATTTTTGTCTATAATTTATGCTTAAATATGAAATAGCATTTTCGTCCGTTTTTAATGCTTAAATTTAAAGTAGCATTTTCGTCCGTCTGTCATGCTAAAAGTTGAAATAGCATTTTCGTCCGTCTGACAGGCTAAAAGTTGAAATAGCATTTTCGTCCGTCTGACAGGCTAAAATCTGAAATAGCATTTTCGTCCGTCTGACAGGCTAAAATCTGAAATAGCATTTTCGTCCGTCTGTCAAACAAAAACTTGAAATCAGATTTTCATCACTAAACGCACAGTTTGAATGGACACATCTTAATTCTGTTCTTGTTTTTCTCTTTTGATTTTCTCAGAAAAGATTTCCGTTTCTGTAATTTCCTCATAATTAGTAAGAACTTTGCTTCCGGGTTTCATATGTCAGCAACAATGGCAGTTGTTAGAATTTCTTTGGAATCTTCATTTTGCTCCAAGCGCTGCATGTTTCTGCCTTTTGTTGCTTCTTGCTAAACAGATTGCTGCATTTAAAAATTGCACTTGGCCTGATTACAAAATGAATTCAGTTGCACACACAAAAAAAAGATGTTGGCATCTGCATATAAAAGAAAACTTTGGCAGGAATTGGGAGAAGAGGAGGAAGAGTATAAGATGACTGAAATCTTCTGAGACAGCACACACACTTAGTAAGTAATTGCATCTATTCAAAGTGCTCAATATCAAGGAGAGCACACACAGTGGCGCGCAGAAGTCTCGTAATGCCCGGCACCAACTTCTTGATTGTATGCTCGAAAGACTAGTATAAGTCCTAGTACCGTGAAATATTATTTTTAATTCCTCCCTTTCTACTCATTTTCATTCTTCCCCTCTCTCCTTACCTTTCTTTCTCCCCACTCCTTCCTCTCTTTCTTTTTACATTCCTCCATTTTCCTTTTTTTTCTTTCATTCCGCCTCCCCTCATTTCATTTTTTTCATCCCCATCGCTTTTCTCCCCCTCTCTCGTCCATTTTTTTTCCTTTTACATTCCTTCCTTCCACTCTACTCTTTTTCTTCTTCATTCTTTCTTCCCTCTCTCTCCTTTCTTTTCCTGCTCCCCACACAGTGGCGTGCAGTGGTGATGCCCGAGGCCAACTCCTTGATGTATACCCCAAAGACTCAAGTATAAGTCGTAGTATTGAGAAAGTGAGATAGTTTGAATTTGATTGGATGCCTTTCCCCTGCAAACAACTGGGAGACACCATCCTCAAGTGTCTTCGGTCTCTCTGTACACGGGTTTGTCAAAACAACCTGACTTGAGGATACTTCACCCTACAAGTAAACCCTGACCAAATATTCAAAATAACATGGTATTCAAAACCCAAATAAGATCTCCTCGACACTGCTATATACTTGCTCATACAAGGAATGGTGCACCTTCTCCTAGTGAAAGAAAGATACACTACAACATAGTTAACTGGTCAATCAGGGAGAGGAAAATTAATGTTCTTAACTTCTTTATTAACTCAACGTTTGAGAGGTAAAGCAGAACTTTAGTTGAACACTCGGATATCTATGTATATCATATAGAGATCAAATGTTAGCCTCACGAACGGCCCTCTTGATTTCTGAGAACTTACACTGAAGTAAAATGGAAAAAAAAGGAAAACTAGGACTGGAATTTTCAGAGACAGATCATTTCTGATGACTTAAAGAAAAAACAAACACCCACCATTGACTTTTTATTATAGAGTGAAGAATATATTTCCAAATTCATTTTAGGTGGTGGGGTAAGTGTGAAGTGGTTGTCTGATTTGCTATTTGCTTTCTCACATGCCCTCACCACTTGAAATTGTTTCATCTGGGGGCTAGAAAAAGGCATGTGTTTTACTCGCTATCTTTTGTGCGACTGGATGAAAGTATATATATATATATATATATATATATATATATATATATATATAATAACAAATAATACCACTTTTTTGTGGTATTCGCCCAGTATCGAGCATTTTACCTTCCACTGAAAGTGGAAGTTTATGGGGAATACAAATCCACATGTGATCCTCAGTCAGCATGTAGTATATCCCAGTTAGGGAAGATGACATACAGAGTCTGGTGTTTCCAAATGATCACCCATCTTGTACTGGCCAGGCTCGACGTCACTTAACTTTGGTGATCTAACGTGAACCGGTATACAAATAGATACACATTGGTCTTTATTATAGAGTGGAGGATGTGCGTGTCCGGACAAATGTTCAGATCGGATGTCTCCTTCAACCTTCATTAAAGCATACATTTCCTTCGAAAACTGATATAACACATACAGCGACTGTTGCTTCCAATGATGTAGACTTGATCTTCTTTTTCTGTCAGAATGGCAGTCGCTTAGAGAATGGGATGGGTTCTGTGAAAAACCTTTCCTCAAATAAAAAAAAAAAAAAAAGCTTCATATACAGACATTGCTTGAAAACTTCAAGATTTTAACTGTTTTCATTACACAGTGGTTAATAGTCGAGCTGTGGCAATGCACCAACAAGAGTTTTCAGCATCATATATATATATATATATATATATGTGTATATATATACATATATACTAGAAAATGTGACCCGTTGGTTCACCCATTGAGCTTGTTTGAATCAGGAAAAAGTGAGTTTGCAATGCCAATTAAATATAAATGACAAAATCCAAAATTAATCTCTTTCTGCTCGCTATATCGCTTTCTCTCCACAGCTACGGGTTAAATAGTATTACTATTTGTGGTGTTATTACCTTTTGTTTATAATGGATTATTCTAATCGTTTTCTTTTTTCTTTTCTTTTTTATTACTTTCGACTGTTAATAAACAGAGATAGAGAGAGGGAGAGACGGAAGCAAGAGTGATAGATACCGTATAAAATAAGAGTGGGGAGGTCCAACAACATACAGTGAAAGAGGGTGAGAGTGATAGACAGAAGCTTAGTTATAGATGAGTCACTCGAGTTATTTGCTAATTTAAAATGGAAAATATTTTTTCAAACATAACTCAAAGTCAACACCAAAGAATATTTTAACATATATTTTGTGTTATTGATATATAGACAAAATGCATTCGGTAAACAAACGTTGATTTACTCAGCTTTAGTATAATAAAGCAGCTTTGTGTACTCATAAAAATCCTGTGTTTTAGTTCTTAGTTGAATTTTGATCTGTTTACTGTTTGATCTCTGATAAACGTTTATTACTGAGTTAAAAGTGAACGAAGAAAGAAGTTAAATATTTTTAAAAATAAGAATATACAGTATGAGTTCTAAAGTAGCGGCCAATTCATGTACGTTTGCGTGCATAGCAAATAATTGCTTTCTTTTTAAACGTATTTATTAACAGCTAACTGTACCAACTTAGCGTGGCCTGGGATCCATTAATGTCAGGAAAATAACTGATATTTTTACCTTTAAGCTAAAATAGGAATTATCTCCCATACATTTTGACAATTTAGGTCATTATTTAAAATTGTCTCCATTGTAATAATCTTTCTCGCCGGAATAATTATTTTCTGAAAGAGACTGGGGCAAATTACACTTCTTTAGTGTAAAGAACATGCCCCAAGGATAAAAAGGAAGAAATTGCTAGTCAGAATAAAATATTAATTTGCCAGATGCATTGCTATTTAGATCCAATGTGAAAAATCTGACAAGATAATTTTATGTATTAGAAGATCCTTTTTTGGTTTCTTTGATACATTTTTGTGCCTTTTATTATAGAAACTCAATTTAATTAGTTTAATCATTTGTATCTTAATCATCTTAAAATCATTTCTTGTTTCTGGGGCGGCATCATGCGTGAGTGTGTTGTCTCGTCCGAGGACTGAGGTTATTTCATTAGCTACCATCAAAAGCCATCTGACATAATTCTTACATTAATTATTCATTCAATTCAAAACATGATCTTAGAAGATGAATGATTTATACAGCTAAATGCTCATTTCGTAACTGAAAGGTAAAAAGGGGGGCGAAGAAAGAAAAAGATTTCAAATACTTTTTAAGCGCATGGCTTAAATAGTATAACGTTACCATTTTCAAATGTGTGCTGTCTCATTTACGCTTTCAAGGGAAATACCCAGAGTTGTTCTCTCTGATGTATGTCTGACGTCATATCCAATTGAATATTATAGACTTCCTTTCTCACAAATTTTTAACTTATAAAAAAAAGATAAAACTATTGGACTCTTTATAATCCCTTTGTCAGTAATGTTTCCTGTTTTCAACATAACACCAGATCTATCTGCGCAATTATATTTTATTTTTAGCTAATATTTTTACTAGCAAATGTACCCACAAATATTTAACGTAATATGAGAATAGTAGTCCCTATTTAATTACTTCCCCACAAGGACAAAGTTAGACACAAGGTCGGTGTTTAATGTGGGGAAACTCCAGCTCCCCCAAAAAGGGGAACTCTGGATTGGGACAAAAATAAAGATTGCCTCAGTTGAGAAGGATCCTTCATCGACCGAGGACAGAAAAGATACAGTGCAGCATCAGAACAGATACTATACCCCATTCCTAGCATCAACGAATCATCGTCATTTAATTCTGTGGAGTCTTTTTTTCTTCTTTTTTAACAAGTTCATTATATCTCTTTCTACATATTTTTTTAAATAATTATAATTTATTAACGTCAATTTGACAGTGTTATTGTTTTTGTTTTTTTTGTTTTCACTTGTTTTATATCATGTTTAACTAATTTTAAAATAAACTCACTATTTTGTCAGTAATTGTCATTGTAATAATAGTTAAAATTCAGAAATAAAAATTGTAATCATTTTTTCTTCTCTTCATAAACAAGTAACAAGGTTTTTTTTCAACTGAACAACAGACTTGCAAAATGAAAGATTTTAGCCCGACCAAATCAAAACATTAGTCTGGCAAGTACAATCCTTTAACTAAGAGACCCAAGGGGCTATCTTGCTTGGAGTGGCACACAGATCCAATTGACCGCCAACCCTCAGAAAAACAAACTGACTGTCCCATACCCAGAGGGCCGACTCTAACTGGCCTCCCATTTCCATCTGGAATATATGCACCTTCGACCAGAAATCCTAGACATCCGGTCTTGATCTCAGTCATCTCCATTCGACCACCCAGATATCCACTAGACAGTGTCCACTCAAAAGGGCTTATCTGCAGACGATCTAGGAACATTACTTTTCTCAAGTAGGTTGGTCTCAGCATGAACCCCGTTTAATGAGCCACTTATTTTATTTCAAACAAAAAAAAAATTCTGGGTGGTCTAACTCACAATCAGAAATATTTTCAATTTCTTCTGTGCCCCCTTCCCCTCTCTTGGCCGAACATCTCTCACACATAGCAGATTTGTTATTCGCCGGCACCGCCAACATGCAACACTAAACATGCAACCTAGTGCATGTTTACATTGTGATGTTATGTTTAAGTAACAATTTTTTTTAACAAAACAAAATAAGAACCCATTTCTTTTTTTTTAATCCATTCTTTTTTGAAGATGTGGCAAAAATGGTATTTGTGTACAATATGCATGTTGCAGCATCATGTTTCATTTTTTTTTCATTTAATAGTCTGACTAATATAAACAATATGTGCTGCACTCATCATTTTAAACGTTTGTGGAGTGATTCTGGGATAATTTTGGGAAAAGAGAATCTATATACTATTAAAACGCTATCATTTACTTGTTTATTTTGTTTGCGATACTTTTGAACGAATTCTATCATTTATACGGAAGAGCATTTTACCTGAATGATAGTTGGGAATAATTTTCCCTTCAACAATGTGATGCCCCCAGATGGGGAGCGACATATATATATATATATATATATGTATATATATATATATATATATATATATTTTTTTTTTTTTTAATTTAATTATTTAAGAAATATTAAAAAGTTATGGTGTTTTGGGAGTTTGTCTGTTTGTACGCAAATAGAAACAAGTGATTGGTGGACAAAAATGGAATAGGCAGAGTACACGTCACTAAGGCAGTAGTTTTTACAATGTCAATATCCAAGTAAGTCTAAATAATTTTTTTTTTAAATGCAAAGTAAAAAATGTAAAGTATATAAATGGATAATAAATGATAAATGTAAAGAAAGTATCGTAACATAAACTTTACGTAAATACAGTTTTTTTTAAATAAGGGACCGTTTTTTAATAACCTACAAAAATAGACTAAAAAGGTATTCGGCATTAGTTCAAAGCGAATTACTTTTCCTCTAAACCATAATTTCTACCGTTTTTTTGGCCAATAAAAACAATTTCACGTAAATACATTCATCGTAGTTACTTACTCTCTCATGTAAATACTAAGTAGAATTTGTTTTCCAAAAAATTTCACAAATATTTTGCTTCGTACTAGCTATAAAGCAGTAGAATTTAGGTAAAGATGGAAATTGACATACCCAGGTACGGAACCCACTCGATTTCAGATTCTGTTTTGCCATTAGCTACTCACATTTGTTTCTTCATTTTAACTACATTTCCCAACTTCCCGGAAGACTTTAGGATAAATTTAAATCAATCAATCAGGTTGAGAATTCTTCTCGGATTCTCCTGACTCATTCCCTTCAACCATTTCTGAGAGACATCACTGTCGGCAAGCCTTCCAGATGCCCTCCAGAGTCGTCTACAAGTTGGTCTTCTTCATCTTCTTTCGTGTGAATCAGATGATTCTGGTGTTGGCATTAGTTTCCCCGATGTTTTTCTAGTTAGAAATCTTTCTGGAAAGACATCGGGTACTTACGGGAAGAACCACAAGAATGTTGCCAACATCCTTAAGTGAAAGTGGTACTGTGGAACCGACTGGATTCGAACTTGGAACACCCAGGTCTTCAGTCCGTGTCAATATCCACTTAACCACCGTCACCTCCCTACAAGTTGGTCGATGTAGAGGTTATGAGGTCTTCCAACAGATATTTTACCACGTAATGGATTCCATAGTTTTTTGGTTCGGTGTTTCCTCCAGTTTCTTCCAATGCAACTCATAACATCCTTGTGTATGTTCCTTGAATATATGTTCCATATGTTTGATTTAATCAAGATGTTTGTATTGTTAATGTGTTTTTTTTTTGTTTTTGTCTTTTACAGAGTGCCGTGTTGGCTTTTACAAACTCGGAGACAAATGTGTGGCCACATGTCCTATTCAGTATTACGGCCACGTTGAAATAGTGTTGTCTCGTGAAAGCCATACGAACCGGACGTCCGCCAGCTGTCACAAGTGCCATGCTGCCTGTTACAAGTGCAAAGGGCCGAGGAGTATCGATTGCTTTGACTGTAGTTCAGGTTATATCCTCAAAGGTCGTCAGTGTATCCCGAAACAACTGCTTGACTTCATGGGCCACAGCGAGTTCCTCATCTGGGCGGTACTCTTAGCATTTCTTCTCTTGATCGTCATGTATACTGTCTACAGACTGCGGCACCGTTGTCTGTGCCTGAAAGAGAAACAGCAGCAGCAGCAGCAGCAGCAGCAGCAGAACAATCCGACTATCCGTGGTAAGCTATTATTCCTTGTACATCGATCATCTTATAAACGACGTACCACTTCATTCTAGTGATTCTGATTTAGCATATCTGATGGAGAGTGGAATACATTTTTGACCTTGAACAAAAAAAATCTATTTTATATCAAAATTTGAAAACCAAAACATGATGCAATATAAAATTAATAAAATCATTTTATTTTATTTTTTGCTTTAGGCATGGCTTTCGATAAATATATCATTTTCAAGCAAAACTTTATCCTTTTTTTTTTTTTTTCATTTTGTTTGTATTAACCCCATGGGAAAAGGGGGGGAGAGGGACGAATCCATCATAAAGACAGAAAAAATGTATGTCAAGGTATTAAAGACGGCAGTTTAAAGTAAGGTCAAGTCCGGGCGATGTGTTGCACTGGTTGGCACGTGTTTGAATAGTAAATTGATCACATCTTAAGAAGCATCTATGTGTATGAATATTTTATATTAAAATTTGAAAACCAAAACATGATGCAATATAAAATGAATAAAATCATTTTTTTTTTTTTTTTCGATAAATATATCATTTTCAAAAAATACTTTTTTTTTTCTTTATTATTTGGACTGCTATTCTCATCTTGGATGTTATTTTCACAACGTTTCGGGCGTATATATACAGGGTGGCGCAAAAGCCGCGCATTGGTTTGTTTAGGTGATAGAAACTAGGCTTTTCTGATAAATAATACATTTACTTGGTAATTTTGTTGCAGTAGTTTTTAAAAATAATATCCTTTAAATGACCACCATTTTCGGCCTCACAAAGATGGGCTCTAGTTAGGGCATTTTCCATTATACTCCTTAGAATAACTGGCTCTAGTTCTTGGATTTCATATCTGATATTGTTTTTAAGCTCTTGAATCGTTGTAGGCTGTTCAAGAAGGAGATGCTAGTGGTTGGTGCACCAGCCCACATGTGGCAACAATACTCCATGTACAGGCGAATGCTGGCTTTTTAGAGATATAGGATACTGGTAGGTGTGAGAAGTTTTCTAGCACGGTAAAGGGAACCCACCTTCGTTGCAGCACATTTCGCAATATCTTCTATGCATTTATTCCAATTCATGTTTCTAGTGAATATTAGATCAAGGAGTTTGAACGTTGGACTCTTGGGAAGGGTACTATTAGTCATGGCAATTGGTGGTTGGAAGGTTTCTTATAATTGTTAAAGGAGTCAATTTGTTTATACTAATTAACAGCAAACAACACCTAGTATTCTTAAATGGTCACCCATCTAGTGGTGACCAGGCTCGACGTCGCTTAACTTTTAACCAGAACCGGTTTGTGAACGTGATTATGTCGTATACATTGCTGTAACAAAAAAACATTAAAGCCGAACACGCCTTAAAAATGTATCTCTTTGCCGGTGTAAAGGGAGACAACTCTGCTCCACGTATTTTCTACTACAAATATAGAAAAGATGTTTACTTCCTCACAAATCCTTTTCTGGAGAATACTTATTTACTTGCCTCCCCACGAGGGCAAAAGTAGACACAAGGTAGGTTTTTAATGTGGGGAAAATCCAGCTCCCCAAAAAGGGTCACTCTGGATTGAAACAAATATAAAACTGTCTACATTTAGAAAGATTTCTCCTTCACTGACCGGGTACAAAAAAGATGAAGTGTAGTTTATAGAACCGATACTACACTTTGCTCCTAGTAACTTTGCTCACTGGAAAGTCAGTGAGGAGTTTTAGCATATTTATGAAATAGATGATACCAGTCAGGTGTGTCAGCATCCTGAGCCGAACAGAAGCCAAGTTTTCCTTGGCCTTCTCTTGTGAACTGACTCTGCTACCTTAACTGTTCTATGTCTACTGATTCAAGAACTCTCATCCATTCTTTCAACGTGGCCATGTTCTGTTTCATCAAAGAATGACTTCCTGTCTCCTTCCGCCCACATACGCACTGGTTTCTTTCTTTTAATTTTGACTTTCTCAGTTGAAACTGATTGGAGTTGTTTATTAGCTAGGAGCAAAGTGTTGTATCTGTTCTGATACTGAACTTCATCTTTTCTGTCCTCGATCGATAAAGGAAAGATCCTTCTAAACTGAGGCAATTTTTTATTTCTTTCCCAATCCTTTTGGGGGAGCTGAATTTTTCCCTCATTAAAAACCGACCTTGCATTTAACTCTACCTTAGTGGGGAGGCAAGTAAATAATGACTCTTAACAAACAAAAATGATCTACGGGTTTGTCATATCTGTTTATTATGATCGGAAATTATCTTTTGTTTTAAAAAAGAGTGCTCAATATCAATTAGAAAGCCTGCATATCTGTTTATAAACAGTCTTGTCAACATACGGTTTCGTAGCATTATATCTGGATTTTAATCTTCGTAAAAGGGATATAAAAGTGGTACAAAACTATTCTGTTCGGGATATTAATTTTACCCACTCTGGGACGGGGATTCTTCTAACTGACATATATTTCCTTGAACATGGAAAGTGAAATAACCAAAAGCAAAAAAGCAAATAGAAATAAAAACATTGGAACATCGACTTCAAATTTCCTTTATTTTATCTTTTAGAAAATATAAATACTTGTGAGAACACATGAAAAGCTACTAAAAAAGACTAAAGAGTTAATTGTTGGTATTATACAACGAAACGCGTTTTGGACGAAATGTGCATTTTAAAATTAGCTTACTTTCTTACGGTCTTACAAAAATCCAAGCCTGGATTTTTTTTTCTTTTCCAAAAAAGACGTTCCTTTCTTTTTTTTTTTTAAGCATAGACTTTAATTATAAAGGAATGTTTTTTACTGTTCTGTTAATATTTTTAACCCTAACCCTAACCTGTCAATATTTGGAATATTTACATAATTTTTCTTTGTTAGATAATTTCTTTTTCGGGGTTAGTTTCATACCTAAATCAGACCGACAGAGTCTAGGCCCTTTTTGAGGGTGGCTTGTTCTCTGTCTGTTCTTGGAGGTCCACCTTCCCAGGCTTTAGCTTCTCGCCCTTTGAGAAGAGGTTAGTTTATTGCTCATCACCTGAAGTGCCCCTACCGGAGAATGCCAACGGGGCTGCCCAAGCATTTTTTGTTCGGCCAGTGTGCCCTTCCTCTAGGGCACTGGCTTTTCAAATCCCACTTTCCGACCTTGTGTCACATATTCCCGCCGTGAGAAGGAAATAAATTAAAACTCTTAAACAAAAATGATCTACAGGTTTGTCATATCTGGTTATTATGATTGCAAATGATTTTTTCTTCTGTTTTAAGAAAGCGTCCATAAATGTATGTAATAGGGTTCCCACCATGAACAAATTTTCATTTTCATTTCAAGTTTTTGAAAAAGTTTAGTTTTTGGTACCGGGTCGAAGCTTAGGGTCTAAGCAACAATCTTGGTCAATTTTGACGTGACTGATGCACCCCCCCCCCCCCCATCCGCTATCACAGATATCTCATAAGGAGTGTTACCATTCGCCATGCACGGACGAACATTCAACATAAAGAGACTAACAACACCTTGTAGCTACACAAAAGTGCTTTCAGATGCCTCTCATATAGTGGGGTTCCCACGATGAGCAAATTTTCATTTTCACTTCAAGTTTTTACAAAAGTTTAGTTTTTAGTACCAGGTCGAAGTTTAGGGTTTAAGTAACAATTTAGATCAGAGTGGACAAAGATCACATAGTCTTCATACATTCCTGCCATTTTCCAAAATGGCCGCCATCAAAATCTAATAATTTCTTGCTACATCAGAGTATTTATTTGTCCCGAAATGGTAAAATTCAAGATGGCTGCCACCAAAATCCTATATTGGCTATACTTCCAAAACCATTAAACCTTCAGTCATAACCACTCGGACCAAAATTGTTACTTCGGTCCTAAGCTTCAAAATGGTACCAAAAATCAAATCTTTTCAAAAACTTGAAGTAACTGATGCTCAGACCCCTTCCCCTAGCTAATATAAACGGTCTCATCGCCCCCTTTCCATTTTTACATTAATTTTTTTTTTAATCTTTTTTTTTTCTCCTTTTTTCCTCTTAAACTATGCCGTTTATTTTTTAAAAGGATTTTGAAAGTTTAATTTAATTGTTATGGTATCGTTTGGTCATGAAATTCTTGACTCGAATTGTTATAAAACTATCACTAATTTTATTAATAAAATGTTGTTTAATAAAATTATTGGATGTGAATAACTTTCAAAACTTTCAATAAGATTTGCTAAGAATTTTAAACCCAGAAATGACTTTATTCAACAGTTTAAATGTTTCCAAATTCCTTTCAAATTTCGAAGATTCTCAAAGTAATTCATTCTTTTATTTGGTAGTAATTCAGATTAGGACCCAAGCTAAAATTGACTTGGCGTCGTTTAGGGTTAGCGTCAGCTTGGGTCCTAATCTGCATAAGTACCTTTTATTTTTTCAACTATTAATAAAAGATTAAAATGGCTGACTTGTTTACAAATAGTGGATTTAATTTTGTAATTAAATTATTTTTTAAATAGGATTTTTAAATTTTCATTTAATCTTAAGCTATTGGGTTTTTGATTTCAGTAAATATTATAATTCAATGTGCAATTATCAAAGTTATGTTGATACGAGAAACACATACACACACGTGAAGTTGTCTCACAATTTTATTGATTTAGAGATTGTGGGGTCGGAAGGTATGCATTAATACCTAAAATATATTTTGGCGATTGTGAAGTGTAGTTAACAGGAAAGAAAGGGGTAAAAAAAAAAAAGAAATTTACAACAAATAACTTTTACCAAATGCAAGAAAATATAATCTTCTATTGACTTGTATAGTTTTTGTGTTTTGGAACTTAATTTTAAGTGTTTATTATTCTAGATTTTGTATCGTTGCTTTCTGAATCTTGTAAAAAAAATCAAGATGGCTGCCATGGCTGAGAGATTCGATGTCGTATGTTTAACAATTCAAAAATCGAAAATTAAACAAATATAAAGCTAATAAATGTCACCAATCGATTGAAAAAATAATTCTTGACCGATTGGTGACAATTATTAGTTTAATTTTTGTTTAATTTTCTTGCGTTTGGTAAAAGTTATTTGTCATAATTTTTTTTTTTTTTCATTTTAACCACACTGCACAATCGCAGATTTTTTATCTGAGAAATGTTCCATGTTTTATGCGTTCCCTGATTGACCAAAGTGAATTGCTTTTACAGAAATGTCTTTGCATTCATCGGCTCCATCTGCACCGCAACCAGCCTGGGTGCATTCGCGGCTCTCCCAGGAACCACCACCACCTCCGGCACCACCTCCGGCACCACCGCAACAGCTGCAGTCACCATCTCAGCAACAAAATCTTCCAAATCAACAACCCTCTCGACAAAACCACAACCACACACATAATCATCGCCGCCAACATCATCATCACCACCATCATCATCATCACCGCCATTCGCAACATCTGCAACAGCAGCAGCAGCAGCAGCCTCAACAGCAACGCCGTCAGTCTATCGCAGTGGCAGCAGAACAAGTATTCTAAATATAAATACTTACGGAGTCGGTATTTGGTTCATTCTGATTATGCAAACACTTTGTACTCTTGACCGTATTGATCGCCCCTTTTAAGGGGACAATGAATACACAAGAAAAAAAATTTGTCTTTGAAGAAAATAGTAATGACAATTGGGACCAATACTTTTCCCTCTTATATTAAAACTATTTTTCTGTTCATTATTTTTGCTATAATCCTGAAATGTTGTCAAAAAAACGAAAGTTTAAAGGCATTTTCACAATATCGCATAACCAAAGTATTGACTACCCATTAATTTTTTTTTTTCTATACTAAATGAAGGCCACCACGACGACTACGAATTCCCCCTCCGTTTAAAACTGGAGGAAAATGTCCGTGTTCATCTCTACATCTGTATGTACGTTTTTGTGTGTGTATATGTAAGTTTATGTGTGTGTTCGTACATGCGCTCTTTTGCATGTATATGTATGTTGTGCAGTAATGCTTGTCTGAATGTTCGTATGAAAATGTGTATGTAAGATTGAATGTCTTTTGTGTGTGTGTGTACACACACACCTGTATGTATATTTAGGCAGCAAACTTTACTTTAGACATATTTTATTGCATAAGATCAACAAGAAACTTTAGTATTTTGTCAGTAGATTGTTATGTGTCCTTATGAGTATTGATTTCTTTCTTACCGGTTGAATAAAGGAAATTTCTAATTGCTGTTTCAATGTTTGTATATCTGTCCCAGCACTTCAGAAAATAATTTTTCAAAATCATTACAATATATATATATATATTAAAAAATATCATATATATATATATATATATATGTATACACACACACACATTCAATTTTAAAATCAATTAAAAACCCTTTGAGTTCACTACAAAGATTGATTTATCATCAACTTGCGATTCCCGAGTCTTGTTCTGAAGAAAGATGCTGTTACACACAAATCTTGTGTTATTTCGAATAATTGAAAATAAACATTGTCTGGAAACAGCTGGAAACGACTTGGATAGAATTGTGTGTACTCTTAGAATATGATTTGAAAATAATTTAAATATTTTATTTATATATATATATATATATATAAGATCGTCGAAACACGGATTAATTGGCGTCGGACTGTACATATATATAAATAGAGATATATAAACTAGATGTACCCGTGACCCGTTGAGTCACACCCACTACCACTATTTATTCTACTTTGATTTCATTCGAAAATTCATAAACTCTGACTTGCAAAACTAAAGATAATAAATCTCTTCACTTTTATATTCTTATGAGTAAATAATGACAATTATATTATCATTATTTACTAAGAGTTTTCACACAACTTATTATCAGTGATTGCTTACTGACAATAACAAATCGTGTTCCTTGGAGACTGAGTGACAACAAGTCTTCCTGGATTTTCAGCACTCTCCACCTCTTTTGATAACTGTTTCAAATCATTTTGCGTTATTGCAATAGCCGTTTACAACTTATTTCTTGCTGACACTGACCGTTAATATTCTCTCGAATTTGAGTGGCAATAAGCCTCCCTAAAATTCTAGTACCCTCCGTACTCTTCTAATAGAGGTCTGGTTTGTGCTCTCCATCCTCGGTCTTTCCATTCTCCTTGACCCTTCATGAATTTTGTGTGGTGCACATTATTATTATTATTATTATTATTATTATTATTATTATATATTCATATAAAGTTAGGTATGTGTATATGCTTATATATTTTTATGTATAGGATTCACTCCTAAGCTAATTAACCGATCATTATGAATTTTGGAACACAGCTGCTATGCATAAGGGTGGGTAATGTAGGCTATATTTAGTTTAATTTCATTTCATGCAAAGGAGGCAAAGAGAGGGTGAGACATCAATTAATTCCACAAATTCCAGTTTCTTTGGAGTATTTTAAATAGTTTTTAGGGGATAGGGCATAATATAGGCACAACCTCCTATTTGAAAATTTAAATATTTCAGATTTGCATTAAATTTGATCTATAATCATTAGACACGAATTAAGCAAGATTCTCTGAATTTCGATTTATTCTTAAGACTCCTGAGACATTTTCTACAATTAAAATCATGTAATGTATTTTGATCTAAATTGGAATAAAAATTCTAGACATAGGGTTTAATAGCAGCATATCTTGATTTTTATCTTTGTAAGGGGACATAAAAGTGGTGCAAAACTATTGTGTTCAGGAAATTAATTTTACACGTCCTGTGATGGGTATTCTTCCGGTTGACATATATTTTCTTGAACAATGACAAATGAAATAGCCCAAATCACAAAAACAAATGGAAATATAAACATTGAAACATAGACTTCAAATTTCCTTTATTCCAACCATGAGAAAATATGAATACTTGTGAGAACATATGAAAAACTACTAAAAAAAGATTTAAAAGTTCCTTGTTGGTCTTATGCAATGAAACGTGTCGATGCATTTTGGATTATGTGTGCATTTTAAAATTAGCCCAGTTTGCCACGGTCTTACAGAAATCCAAGCCTGGATTTTTTTTTTCTTTTCCAAAAAGACATTCCTTTCCTTTTTTTTTTTTTAAGCATAGGCTTTAATTAAGAAGGAATGTGTTTTACTGTTCCGTCAATATTTTTAATATCTACATAATGAAATATTTCTATATACTTACGTGTGTGCATATGTGTGTGTGCGTGTATTTCTGCATGTCATGAAATATGTTAAATGCCTCAAAATTGCAAATGATTCGGGACAATTCCAGTTTGCTGGTACAGATGTGACTATCCAAGATGGAGGAACAGGAGCCCATAATTCAATGATTTTAAAAAAAAAAGAAAAGAATTCAATTTATAAAAAATTTTTTTAAATCATTGTAAAAAAAAAAAAATAATAAAATATCAGATATTAAATTGTTTACGTCATTAATTAAACACCAAATTCTCAGATTATTTAAATAGTTTCTTCAAAAACTTAACGTTTAATATTTAGAGCGGAATTGTAGGACTAAAGACTATTTTATATTAAACTTACATAAAAAAACTGAACCCTAAGCTAAAAATTGAATAAGTAATTTTTAGTTTCAGAATTTTTTAGATAAAGTTGTTGTTTGATAAATTGGATTATATGGACTACTATTCTCATTTTGGTTTTGATTGTTGCGCTGTTGTGGCCAATGGAACTCCAGGCGATAATAACTAAGAATAACATAATAATTAACATTTCTGCCCGGTCATGGCTGATGGAATAAGAACAATCTACCCCCGTGGTTTAAATAAAAGATTCAGTTCGAAATTCCACACGGGTTCCTGAGTTTTGCATAAAGATTCCCAAGTTCGAAAAGATGGACCTGAAGAAGTTCGGAGGTTACATCATCTGAAACATTGTGAATATAACAACCAAAGATAAGAATAGTAGCCCGAATAATCCAAGTCATTTTTGTTTTTAAATGTTATGATCTGAAAAAGTGGTGCTTAATCAATTGTATTCAGAAAAAAAAAGTTGGTACGACACTGAGATTTGACTGTAAATAATTTTTATCCATAAAAAACAAATCCACAATGATTTTTCTTTTGAAAAGCATTATTTAAACAAATTTATTTTTTCTTTACCAAAAGACGTTCCATTTTTTTTTTTAAATCATAAACATTAATAAGGAATGTATTTTACTGTTTCATCGATATTTGATTAACATTAAACTATAAGGGAATCCTAATTCAAAAGAACCTATTATATAAAACCATTACATTTACCGTTTTAAAAAAATGTAAGATATAGTAAGTTAAATCGTACATGCGAATTGCTTAAAAAAACATTTTGTCATATGTCAAGCGTTTTCATTGGCTAACATTTAACTTTCATTCACACATGAGAGATACGTTTTTAACTTTATTTTTTAACATTACATCTTTTTTCCCAATACATTGTACAAATAAAAATTCAACTTGTTTCTGTTTAAACAGTGTTTTAAAAAAATATGTATACATTTTTTTTAGTAATGAATCAACACTTATCAAGGCTAAAAATGACTTGAGGATAAAGGTTAATGAGATGGATAGATAGATTGTCGGTTTAATGATGAAGAAGAATATGAGAGGATTGAAAATTTGATGACTTATGAAGACGGATTATGACACGTGTTGACATTGGATCTGAAGACGGCCATGTTTATTTTTTTGTTTTTTACTCATGAGTCACCACTTATCAAGGCCAAAAGCCACTCGAGGATAAGAGTTAATGAGATGGAATGATTGTCAGTTGAAAGATGAAGAATATTATGAGAGGATTGAGAATGATTGATTGAATGAACCGTTTAAATATTTGTAGGGATGGTTCATAATAGGAATCTGTTGACATTGGATTTGAAAACGACCATGTTGTAATATGCAGGGAAGCAGCCCTGTAGTAATGATTAATGGAATGAACTAAGTTTGATTACTTATGAGGACGGTTTATAACAAGAATACGTTGACATTGGGTTTGAAGACAACCATGTTGTAGTCTGCAGGGAAGCAGTCCTGTAGTAATGTGTTCCATAGATGGGAAGTTCTTTGAAAGATCCTCTGTTCATGGAAATTCTGTTTGATGTTAGGAACACTGAGGAAAAAGTTCTTTTCTGTTGTGGTAACAAGACGAGTTCTTGCTGTGAATGTCTTACAAGGAGGAACCAAAGAGCGGAGCTCAGTCGAGCGCCTTTCATGGAAATTCGATTTTTTAATATGGCCATGTAAATAAATAGAATGGAAGGGAAATAAATATGTCTGCTTTATATTAGCACAGAAATAATCGCTGCGCCATAACGTGTTTTACAAAATGGGAAAAATAAAAACATGTTTTATTTACATTTTTATTAGGGTGTGGAGGTTATTCCCCTTGTGGCACATTACGGACACATTTATTTCCCTTTGTCCTGCCCCGTTTATTCATATTGGTCATATTAAAAAAATTCAACATGACAAAATATTGTTTTCATCATTTCATCTGTACAATAGCTTACTGTTTTTATTTATTTTTGTTTTTTAATTAAGTTTAATGTTTTTATGCAATAAGCTGTTTTGAAATAGTGTCGAGCAAAACTTTTTAGGATTCGCCTAAAGTAAATGTGAACCCAACATTTTTCATGTCTATGTAATGAAATATTCAGATATGCATATGCGCGTATGTACCATACTTCCGACCACAAAAGACGCCGAAATTGACAGAAGACTTTCATCAAACGGGGATGTTTTGTGTGCCACACAGATTTCACTGAACTAGTGTAACCCTAACCCTAAACCTAAACCTAACCCTAAACCTACCTTAGTGTCATAAGATGCTGATGATTTTTTAGGCTTCTTGTTTTGTTTTGTTTTTAGGAAAAAGAAAAGACGCACTTTATTTGGCGGGAAACAAAGTATGTGTTGTATATTTCTTTATGTAATGAAATATGTCAAATATTCCAAATTGGAAATTCTTTTCTTTTTTTTTCTAAGAGAAGAAAAAATTAAAAGAAACTACACTTAATGAAATTAACTTTTCTTATTTGGTCAGAGACAGCCTTACATGGTTTTCTTTGTTTCCTGTTTGGGCATCCATAAGTTAACAGCTTCTATTAATACCCATACAATTACTACAACAGCTATAACTACTATTACTATTGCAGACACAATAATGATAGTAGCTGTAACTGTTTTTTGATGCGATAGACATATGGTCAAAAATTCATGTTTTCCTTTGATTTATGAGCTCAAATGAACCATAATACTTGACTATAAAATAAGAATATTTGGGGATCTACTATTTATACCAAGGGAGTCTAAGCTCTTTTTACAAAGAGACATAACTCTAGCCTAGAAAATGATTTCTCCCTAATGGGAGATAACTCTGGTCCTAATCTGACTGTATAATGAGCAAACTTTTGGGACTAATTTTTCCACCTGAAAACAAGAGGGTTGTTCATTGCATAAGATATGTTTGCGAAACACATGTTTTGTTTTGCTGTGGAGAATTGCTCTTTTTTTCAGGTTGTTCATTACACAAATGTAATTCATGGCAGAATTTACTTTGTAACCAATAGTTTAAAGACTTCAAAATCACTTGATAATCTCAAATGGCCATGATAATACAGTGTGCCCCCCACCCCAAAAAAATGCCACCATGGAATCGTTAATAAAATTCAGAATCCTTTCTGAAATCCAACCATATTTGGTGCAAATAAACTTCAGCTTATGCCTGACTTGTCCACCAAGTTTCAGTCATGAATGTCCAACAGTCTTTCTTTTATCGCCGTTAAATGATAAGCACACCTTAATACGACGTGCAAAATTGTTAATAAGTTTTACACGCTCCTCTCTTGATATTGATTTGGTCTCTTCAGTTCAGAAATAGGGTGAGGATTGTTTTAATAGACAATGTGTCGGGTGGGTGGTACGATCCGGTGAATGTGAAGCCCATTCAGAATCAGACTTACTGATGAGACGATCACCAAAGTGTCTCCGCATATCATTAAATAGCAATAAAACGAAGACTGTTCGTAATTCATGACTGAAACTTGTTTGTACGAAATATGGTTTGATTATAAAAAAGATTGTGAATTTTATTAACGATTCTATGGATAGCATTTGAGGGAGAGGCACCCCTGATATACTCAATCAGCTTTTATTTATTTTCAATATGTAGATAAAAAAAGGTCTGATGTAATTTTTAAGCCTTTAAACAGGCGAATAGAAAGCAATTTTTGACTTGAATTAAAATTTAAAGGTAACGGTCAAGTATTATGTTTCAGTTGTGCTCCTAAATTAAAGCTCAAATCTGGTTTCTTTGTGTGAAAACATTAATTTTTGATCACATCTCTCGTATCAAAGAAAAAGTTTTTTTTACAGTTTTGCAAATGAACATTTTTGTTTTAAAAATGAATTATAATTTTGTACCTCCAAAAATCATGTATAATTTACTTGTGATCATCAAACAATTTAATTTTTTTTCAATAATTTTTGCTGCAATTAAATCCGTGTTTACACGACAAACGAATCTCAGCTTCTCTTCATAATGGGTCAACATTCAAATTAAAATCAATGTTTTAGTTTTCAATATTTTTCTATGAACTTCATTTTTTTTTTGTTAAAATGTTGGAAAAAAAAATGTTCCGATTTTTACCCATGCCTTAAACATCTTAAAATGTCCGTATGGCTGAGAAAGTCACTGAAAATATTATCTTCATTGTGTGTTTTTCGTTTATTTGTTTTTGCTGTGCTTATCAGGTTACAACAATTCGTGTCTGTGAAAATTGGCGGATTTCCACCGAGAATCAAAACTAAAAAAGAAAGTAACATCTGCCTTTTGTTAAGAACTAGCAGGCTTCGCCGCTCGGTATCACTTTGCAATTTCAATCCAATTCGTTACTTAAAATCATTGAAACGAAACTGATCAATAAGAAAAACAAATACAAAACTAATCGATACGAAAAAGAAGACAAAACTTCATCTCTCTCTATCTCTTTTGATAATATAAGAATACAAAACTAATCGATAAGAAAGACAAAACTCTCTCTTTCTCCTCTCTCTCTCTCTCTCTCTCTCTCTCTCTCTTGATACGAAAAGAAGACAAAACTAATCGATGCGAAAAACAAGACAAAACTTCATGTCTCTCCCCTCTCTCTCTCTCTCTTTTGATAACAAAAGAAGACAAAACTAATCGATAAGAAAAAGACAAAACTCTCTCTCTCTCCTCTCTTCTCTCTGTCTCTCTATTGATACGAAAAGACAAAACTAATCAATACGAAAAAAACACAACTCTCTCTCTCTCTCTATCTCTCTTACCTCCCTCTCTCTCTATCGATACGAAAAAGACAAAACTCTCTCTCTCCCCTCTCTCTCTCTTTTGATAAAAAAGAAGACAAAACTAATCGATAAGCAAAAGACAAAACTCTCTCCTTACTCTCTCTCTCTCTATCTATTGATACAAAAATACAAAACTAATCGATAAGAAAAAAACAAAACTCTCTTTCTTATCTCTCTCTTTCTTTTCTCTCCTTATTGATAAGAAAAGAAGACAAAACTTCATCTTTCTCCCTCCTTTCTCTCTTTTAATAAGAAAAAGAAAACAAAACTAATCGATAAGAAAAAGACAAAACTAATCGATAAGAAAAAGAAGACAAAACTAATCGATAAGAAAAAGACAAACCTCTCTCTCTCTCTCCCCTCTCTCTTTCTATTGATAAGAAAAGAAGACAAAAATAATCGATACGAAAAAGAAAACAAAACTCCATCTCTCTCCCTTTGTCCTCTTTTAATAAGGGAATATTTTTGTGTTTATATTAAAAGTGAAGGAAAACTTTTTTTTTTTTTTATTATTATCAGATATTATGTAGATTAAGCCTTTCCATGATTAAATTTGCATTCATGATTACTGAAGCGAGCCGGACACACATATGTTCACTTTTATTATATAGAAGACGAACGTTACTTAATAATGGCACAAAGATGTTGATATTCTTTTGTTTTGGGCATTTTTTTTTTATCATGTATTATTATTTTTTTTTTTATTGAATTCACAAAGCCTTGAAAAACACGCCCGTCCTTTTTTCTTTTTAATCAAAATGTTATAAATAGAATATATATATTAATTATTACTACTAGAAAAAGATTTCAAATGGTTTGCAATATTTAGGCATAATAATTGTAATAAGATTTTTATATGCTTTGAGATAATAATTTTAACTATTATTTTCATTGTATGGTTTCAGAAGCACTCTGAAACGTTCTTAATTTTAGTTTTTCTTCTTTTTTTTTTCATTACTTAAAATGTTATTAAAAAATATAGAGTCGCTTTTAACAGTAACAACACACTTAAAAGAAAAACGTTACTACGCATGTGCGTGCGCTAATCTGGCCCAAACTTAAATTTCGTCAAACTCCCATTCTTTCAAAACGCTCTGATGTTAAATTTGAAAATCTTTTATTCCATATATAAGCTATTGAATAAAGACTGAACACTTTTTTTTACTAATGAGTCACCACTTATGAAGGCCACCCCAAAAGCCACTCGAGGATAAGAGTTTTATGAGAATATTATGAAAGGATTGAATATGATGAATGAAATGAACAAAATTTCTTTAATGATGAGAACAATTTATGACGAGTCTCTATTTACATTGGATTTTTGTGGGAGAAAAGATTTTTCAGTTTCTTTCAACTTTCTGATTACAAAAAATCCGAAAGTGATTTTGAAAACTTTTAAGTGTGGCTTGAAACTAAAGTTTAAAGGCAAAAAGTCAAGTATTACGGTTCATTGTGTACCTAAAAATGGAAAACATTAATTTTAGAATGCGCCCCTGTTATATCAAAGAACCCCTTTTTCTTATTGGTTGAAAGAAGCTGTAGTTTCCGTTTAAAAGTTGACTTGTTTCCTTTTTCTTTGTGAAAACTTTTGATTTAATTTTGAATGTTGTCCCATTGTTTCTGCTGACAAAATGTCAAATAAATCTGTCAAACTTTCGATTTCATCCGCGTTTTCTAAATTAACGACGAAAAGAACGAGGTTCTTCGACACAACAAGAGAGCGGCTTAAAAATGTTTCCCTTTGGTTTCGGAGCGCAAAAGAACAAGAATAATTCTAAACGTCATGATAGTATCTGCATTAGCAGCCATTTTGAATCATTATCTCTATCTTTATATAATCAGGTATGTTTATATATTTCTATGTACAAGATTCACTCCTAAACTTATTAACCGATCATTATGAATTTTGGAACACAGCTGTTAGGTGTAAGGGGTTCAAATGTGGGCTATATTTAGTTTAATTTAGTTTCATTCAGTTGCATTGAATTTGATCCTTAGTATTAGACAACAATTAAGTAAGATTCCCTGAATTTCAATTTCTTAAGTCCTTTTAAGCTTAAGCCTTAAATTTTAGACATTTTCTAGAATCAAAATCATGTAATCTATTTTGATCAAAATTTGAATAAGGATTCTAGACATAAGGTTTAGTATCATTATATATTGATTTTAATCTTCATAACGATACATAAAAGTGGTGCAACACTGTTTTGTTCGGGGAATAAATTTTACCCACCCTGAAACGGGTATTCTTCTAGTTTAACATATGAAGTTATCTTTAGATTTTCAAAGTCAGACCCAAATAGCAATCGTTCTGACACATGGATACTTGATTCGGACTAGCCTATTTTTTTTTTGTGCTTCCATCCACTATGTTATTGGCACAAATATATTTTATTTTGTGTTAAGTTTTTTTCTGAAAATATTTATTAAGAAAAAGAAAACTTTTAGAGTGGAAACTTTTAACCTTGTTCACCGAATATTCTTATAGAATAAAGGGAAATAATCGTGTCATGAGTTATTTCCCTTGACTTCTACATGAATATCACTCCCGGGAAAAGCCGAGTATTGATTTACTCCTCTCCAGGAGTTAGGCACAAGGCCAGTTTTTATCTTACTCCCACAAGTAAGATGTGACCCAAGGTCGGGTCGGGAAAGTGGGGTTTAAAAATTGCCTGGGCAGCCCCGTCGGCATTCCCCGGTAGGGGCGCCTCAGGCAGTAAGCAATAAACTTACTCCTCCTCAAAGAGGGGAGGCGAAGCTTGGGAGGGTGGACCTCCTAGAACTGCACAGGACAGACCCATAGACCGGCGTAAATCAAGCCCCGAAGGTCAAGACAATACCAGTCTATGGGATGCAGTATCCATTGGAACAGATACTACACTTTGATCTTAGCCAAAAGGCTAAGGAAAAGCCGAGTAGATACAGCTGGTAAACAGGTTTTTAAAATGTCTATCTGCTTACATTGTGACTTTCAAGATTCTAAGTTTTTTTAGGGGGGAAGGGGTGGGGTATACTAATGAGTCACCGCTTACCAAGGCCAAAAGCAACTTGAAGATAAGGGTTAATGAAATTGTCGGTTGGATGATGAACAATACCATGAGAGGATTGGGAACGGTGGGGGGGGGGGGAATGGGCAGAATTTGATTACTTAAGAGCTGACCTTGAAGCCATTAAACTGTTAGTAATTAATTTTGAACTTAAGTAAACTTTAAAAGTCAAGTATTCTAGTTCATTTCTGCTCACAAACGAAAGGGAAACATTCATTTTCTCATGCAGTCCTGTCGTATCAAAGAACCTGAACCAAAAACAAACTAGAACTGGTTGTGAAGTATTCCTTCCTGTTCACTTTTTAAAAAAATAAAATGGCTGAGAGGGGAGATAACTCCCAACTTCTTTCCTCTCCAAAATAATAGGAAGTAATTTTGTTCGGTAATACCCTGGGTGCTACATCCAATGATGTTGTCGAAAAAATGAGATTGAAATAATAATAATAAAAAAAAAAGATTCTGTATGATTACAAATGACTGTTTACTCTTTGAATTTTTGACCGTTTTGTCTCTTTATCTCTCCTGTATTCTATCCACACACACTCTCTCTCTCTCTCTCTCTCTCTCTCTCTCTCTCTCTCTTTTATATATATATATATATATATCCGTTGTCTTTCTCTCTCTCATTCTATCTGCAGTCTTTCTCTTTGCTATTTCTCTCTTTCTCTCTGATATTCTGTCCGCGCTCTCTCTCTTTCTCTCTCTCTCTCTCTACTCATATATTTCCTCCCTCCTTCTTTGTGTGTATGTGTCTTTCTCTCCCACTGCTACTCTGTCTCCCTTCTGATCTGTTGTCCCCTTTGAATACATCGCCTATTCACCCGTCTTCCACCCTCTCTCCAATAAAAACAACAACAAAAAAAAAACTTCCTCTTGTACCGATTCCAAATTTTAAACTGAAGACTTTTTTCCTGCAATTTTTATTTATTTCTTTGTTTTTCTGTTGTTGCTTTTTTTTTTTTCATTATTTGTTACAGACAAAGGAGGTTATGTTTTCGTTTGAGTTTGTAACTGTTTATTTGTGTACAACATAACGTAGACATCGCTTGACCAATCGTTACCAAACTTAGTCAAACCATCAGCCATAGTCTATCTTAGAACTGATTTAATTTAGAGATATTTAAGTCAAAGGTCAAGTTTAAGGTCACAGAAAACGTGAAAGTCACACTTTTGGTGATAACTTTGGTTTGTTTAGACTTGGTACTTGGCCCATATTTTAGCCAATGAAGTCCCGCATTTTATATAGCCTCGATGTTGACAAATTCAGTCAGTGTCAAAATTTTGACAAAATTTCAACTTCCAATATTTTCAAATTTGATTCATGGATCTCATGCTCTTTGTTAACAGTAATGACCATGAAAAATTTCAACCTGATCAAATAAATAGATTTTTAGTTATCAAGGTTTCCATGGCATAACTTTGGGAATACTTCATACAATATGGAGAAGTAAGACCCAAATAGGACTTTGGCCCATCCTTACGTTGTCGGGCGGGGGTATGCAGTCACACGGCTTACTTATGTTCTTGTCTCTTTTAGAACAGCATTTTAAAACTTTTTTGACCTGAAACCCAATCGGCTTAATAAGATTGGGTCTGCAACTGAACATAATAAAACAAACACATGCATATTCAATCAATTTTGTTCTGACTTTGTTTGTTATTCTGTATAACTGAAAAATAAACTACGTCTTCAAACAGCTGTAAACTTTGACACCACTAGACGAACTTTTTATTTTGGAATATGATTTAATGCTAATTTAAATCTAAAAAAAACATATATATCATACATCACAAGTTGGTTGAAAAATACAAAGTGCTCCTATAAATTATTTTATTTAAAAACTATACATTACAGTGTGTGTTGGGTTTTGTTTCCTTTATCTGATCATGCCGGATCTAGGGTAAAATCTAGTTAGTAGGAAAAGATCGGTTCTTCAGCACCATTTAATAAGCGAAGACTCAGAAAAAAGAGGGGAAAAGGCACAAATCATCAGCTTAAGTCAGGTGGGGTTCACTTTTTTTGTGCTTCCCCATAACAGATATTCTGTGTTCGTAAAAAGGTGTCTGTTGTTATTGTTTGTTTAAGAAAAGGCAAGACATGTAAAAATCTTTTCCAAGCAAACATGCATAAACAAACAATAAACACTAATAAAGACGCCTGTTAAATAAAATAATTAAGTTTTTTTTAAAATCCCCTCTTAAACAATATTAACAGACAGCTTTTTATGAATACGGAATATCTGTTATTAGGAACGCAAAAAATGTGATAATTTTAAACATAAATAAGTATAAATCTTTATTTGTAACATTTCAAGGAAAAACATGTAATATTAATAAAAATAGTAAGATTAAAAAAAAAAATCATGTCTTAAAGAATATTGTCACGCCGTAATGAACAAAACAAATGACCTCACATGCTGATGTCATGCCAAATGTGAAAAATCAATTTTCAAATAGTTTCAACCTATGTTCGAATATATATAGATGTAGGGAACAAGAATACACTTCTGCCAATTGAAACGGCAGTAAAGTGTTAAGATAGGCACCTTTTAATCTCAAGAATGAAAATTAGAATAAGAAAAAAGAAAAAGGAAAACAAGACCTAGAGAGGATATCCGGAACGGGGGTCTCCAAGGTGGAAAAAATTATGGGTTGAAGTAAATAAGCAGTTACGGGATCCTAGTTCAAATAGATATGGGAAAATATAGACTTTGAAATTTTATTTTTAAAAAAGTTATATGGAGGTTAATTAAGACTATCGGACATTTGCTTGCACCCTGGCACAGTTTTGCCCTACGTTTCTTTCCCTACAACTTTTATTTTATTTCATTTTTTCAAATTTTAAATCTTGGCCATTGCCAACTTATCTATCCCAGCGACTTCCTCTGATGATAAGATTTTGATCTTTGAAAAGCCTGGCTTAAGGAAAATTTAACTTGAATAAATTGCCTTTTTGCGGAATATACCTTGCTTTGAACTTTTGAATTGAATTTTGATTTAGCTTTTGCTTTCTCTAATTCCTTTCCATTCTCCTTCATTTGTATATGTATATATATATATATATTAATCAAGTTCAAATATTTTAATGAAATGAACATAAAACCAATATTTTCAAAAGTGCTCAATAACGAGTAGAGCATTTATAAAATTAAATAAACACTGGTACAGTCAACAGTAATTAACCAACGTTTCAATGATATTGCATCTCTTCAAAGACTCTTGTTAATTATATATGTATGTAAAGTTAGTAGGAGAGAACCCGAGCAGAGTGCTCGATTATTGAGAAAAATTAAAAAATAAGAGCGTAATATTTCTTTATATATGTATTACAGAAGATCAGAACAACATCGGTACCGTCGGTTTCAAAAGCTAACAAAAGTTGGTTTCCCATGCCGGGCTCTCTTCAGCCTCTGCTTATGTCTGTCTCCCCGAAAAGACAGACATAAACAGAGGCTGAAGAGAGCCCGGCATAGGACACCAACTATAGGTCATCTTTGTTTGAATTTGAAACCGACGGTACTGATGTTGTTCTGATCTTCTGTAATACATATATAAAGAAAATATTTTATATGCTAATTTTTCGTCTGCATTTCTGTGTTTGTTTAAAAAAGTAAAATGTGTTTGACAAAACGTAAAGTCATTCTTTTTTCTTTTTTTTTTTTCCAGTTAAGCATTTTAGAATATTATTAGCCGGTGTACATCCCGAACTGTCGTGACTCACTCGTATCAGTAAGTGGGCCGACATGATAAACGTAGTATTACTTCGGCATATGGCAATTGATAGACATTATAAATAGCCATAGATTCCTGTGAAGCTAATCGGGTTGCACAGTCAACCTACATCCGGTAGAGTTTTATGATGTCGAGATCTTAACGGAAATAGGCACCAAAATCGTATCGCTCCATCAATTTGCTTTGTCTTTTTTGTTGTCAGTTTATTAATTAATTCTGACTTGTCCACCAAGTTTCAGTCATGAATGTCCAACAGTCTTTGTTTTATCACTGTTCAATGATATGCTCCACATGTGCACGTCTGCATTGCAAGCAAACGTGGGTACGACGTGCAAAATTGTTAATAACCCTCCATGATGCACTCCTCTCTCGATTTTAGCTCTGATGACCATCTTAAGTTCAGGAATAGTTTGGGGATTGTTTTCATAGGGATTATTTTCTAGATGACCCCACAAATAAAAATCTGGGAGGGTGGGGATTAAGCTCCGATAAGTGTGAAGTCTATTTAGGATTATACTTCTTACTAATGAGACTATCACTAAAGTGTCCCTGTACATCAGTAAATGATGATAAAATAAAGACTGTTGGACATTCATGAATGAAACTTGGTGGGCAAGTCAGGTATCGACTGAAGTTTATTTGTACCAAATATTGCAGAAAGGATTGTGGATGTTATTAACGATCCCATAGGGAGCATTTTGGGGAGTCACTCTATATTTACCAAAACTAAAATTGTCTAAATTGCTAAAAAAATAACGAATGAAATAAAAAAAATAAAAAATAAATAATGATAAAAACAAGATACTGTTTACAGAGAGTGAGGAATGGAAGGAGGGAGAGCTTGTCGGCCATTTACTTCAGCTGAGCAGTTTTAATCCTCTCTAAGTATTGTCTCTTCAAAGATGACTGCCTTCCAGAATGTTGCAACCTCAAAGGAAAATATCAGCCAGTTCCTATGATTCTATCGATCCCCCCCCCCCCCCCCAACCGGATGTATGCTTTTACTAGCATTCAGAATATTTGGCTCGTCGGCTTTTCTTGGAAACCTAGGGACTGCTTTGCAAACTTTCTTTATCAGAATGACGTGTGATTCAGCTCGGAGGTACATACTCCCTGGCATTACCTCCCCCTAAAGGTGATAGTTGGTTTATTGCCGATCGCCTGAGGCTTCCCTACTAGATCCATTCTCGGTTAGAGTGCCCTCTCGGGGAAGCTGGTTCTCCCCACCTCTTATCCCATATTTTGCTGCAGTGGGGAGCAGTTAGGTCGATACCAGATGTGCACATTAAGGAACAACAATGATGACCAGCCTTTTTTTTGTTTGTTTTTCTACACTCCGTCTGTGTGCAAGGCCTGCCTTTTTCTTAAATAATGTGCCCTGCCCACACCGTGCTCTTATTTTTACACCCTTTTTGGCTGCCTCAGGGAATGTATTGACACGTACAACAAAAGTCATCATCCCTCTCTCTCCTTCTCTCTCTTCGTTCTCTACCCTTTTTCTTTCCATTTCTTCTCCCTCTCTCTCTCTCCCTCTCCCTCTCTCTCTTATCCTCTCTCAACATGAAAAACTGATATAGAAAAGTTTGAAAAAATAATTTTGTTTAAATCATACCAGATTTGCCATTTGTATGAAAATTTCATTGATCTCAATAAAGCAACATTTGTAACAATCTTGCCTTTTCTTATTCCTTCATTCGCACCGGCATCTTACACAAAGATCAGGCTGTCTGAAGATACCGGCTTCCTGACCCAAAATACACCAAACATTGATGTTATTTTTTCTTTCCCTTTGCAAAACTCAATAATGTTTTGCAAAGCCAAAAACAAAAAGAACATTTTTTCCTCGGCAAAACAACCAAACCAAACACCATGAATAAATATTTGAAGATATAAAGAACTTGAAGCATAAAAACCTTTACCAAAATGACCTGATTCGGCATTAAATAACCCGAAAAGGGTTGATATGTCGTTAAACAAAACAACCAAACCATATTGTAGCCAATGTAGTCCCACATCTTATATGACATTGATCTTTGACAATGAAAAATTTGTTCAAGATCGAAATTTTGACTAAATTTCAACTTCCAATTTTTCCTGATTTGATGTATGGCTATGATGCGCTTTGATAACAATAACCACCATGAAAAATTTCAGCCTGATCAGATAAATAATTTTTTGAGTTATCAACGCTTCCATAGCATAACTTTGGGAATACTTCATACAATATGGAGAAGTAAGGCTCAGATAATGGCCCTTCCTTACGTTGTCAGGCAGAGGTATGCAGTCTCATGACTGGCTTATGTTCTTGTTTATTTCTTCATTTAAACATCGTCGGTGTTGGCATCTTACACGCAGCGCCTCTCTCATCCCTTCATACATGTCTCATTTCTTGGCTCACTGATGAGTCTAAACTTATTAAAGCTAAGAGCCACTCGAGGATAAAAGACTTATGAGGGCGATTTATGACAAGTGTTTATTCATTTTAGATTTGAAGAGGACCATGTTGTAGACCTCAGGGAAGCGATCTAGTGGTAAGATGATGAGTTCTTGCTGTAAAAGTTTTACAAGGCGGAACCAGAGATAGAATATCAGCAGTTTCATTTAGTTTAGATTTGAAGATTAGCATGTTGTAGCCCTCTGGGAGGCAATCCTGTGGTAATGTGTTTCACAGATGGGAAGTTCTTGGAAAGAAACTTTGTTCATGGAAATTCTGTTCGATGTTAGACACATGGAGGAAGAAAGGAATGTTCTTTACAGTGGTGGTAGACGACGAGTTCTTGCTGTGAATTTTTTACAAACAAGAATTAGAGATTGAAGCTCAGCAGTTTCATTTAGTTCAATATGTTGGGTTTTCTTGAGTACATACGACGTCAGAATAAAAAGGAAAAGAGACAATGTTAAAGAAAGAATAATAATAAATGGTTGATGAAACATAAATGAAAATGTTTTGTTTCATTTATCACATTTTTATTACTATCAAAACGACTCAATGTTATTTAGATCAATAATACAACATAGTCTTTTGATATACTGTATATAGAGTATTTATTTACCTCCTCTTCAGGAGGTTAGGCACAACGCCAGTTTTATCTTACTCCCACAAGTAAGATGTGACCCAAGGTCGGATCGGGAAAGTGGGGTTTGAAAAGCCAGCGCCCGAGAAAGTGAGCACTCTGGCCATTAAAAATTGCCTGGGCAGCCCCGTCGGCATTCCCCGTTAGGGGCGCCTCAGGCAGTAAGCAATAAACTTACTCCTCTCCAAAGAGGGGAGGCAAAGCCTGGGAGGGTGGACCTCCTAGAACTGCACAGGACCGACCCACAGACCGGCGTAAATCAAGCCCTGAAGGCCAAGACAATACCAGTTTATGGGGCGTAGCATCTCTCGGAACAGATACTACACTTTGATCCTAGCCAAAAGGCCAAGAGTAGCGAGCAAAGTCCCAAACACAGTTATTTGCATATCTAATTTGCATAACTATTTTTTTAAACAGTATATAACAAATTAATGTTTGGTGCTATTCATTTGTAATTTTATTGTCCTATTTTCCTATATATATATATATGTAATAGTTTTGTCGATAATAACAGTAATTAATTAAAGTGATTTCATGCATATAACAATAACAACAATGAAATTATTGTGTACGGTGCTCAGGTGCACTACAGCTAATCAAAAGTGCACGTGCATGTATATGGGGGAGGGGGACATCAGGTGCAGTTTTGGCAAATTTAAGAAAGCATGAGGTTTTGAAAGGATGCAGTGTCTCGGCAGCCAACAACTTCTGCAGGCAGTTTGTTCCATGCATGAGCAATTCTGAGAACGAAAAAATGTTTTCCGAAAGTCATGGGAGCTGTGTCCATGTGTGTTAGACACATGGACATCAAATAGGTGCTCCGGGTTGTTGTTGTTGTTGGCAAGATGGTTAATAATTTTGTGGATGTTTAACAAATCAGTTGCTCGACGTTCGTGCTTCAATGAATCCAAGCGAAGGGAAACAAGGCATTCAAGGTGCAGCAGTCATAAACCTTAATATTTCTATGTTCTTGCGGAGAGCAGTCCCTGCGAGGTGCTTTGGTCACACAAGAACCAATCAGACCCCTGGGCGTATTAATTTCAACCGAACCGTAGAATGACTACATGCAGACCCTCTGCGATTTGCAGGTCATACAGAGAGCTTCCTGGCACCAACGAAGAAAAATGTCTTCTCTTTCGCCCCGGTCAACTTCACGCCGAACAAGGCTATCCACCACTGGAAGATATGCGGCTCAGAGACTTCGGTGGCCGACCTTTCTTACTTAATTATTTCCTTCACTGTGACAGTGTTTTAAGTTTCGGCAACCTACACCCAACGATGTAGGTCACTCAAATAAATATATTATTTGTTGTAAATAGAAGAGTGTTGTTTTCTTTTTATTTGATGACCCTTTTGTTATAAAATATTATAGGAGTTGGTCTTACAGTCGATGCGAAGACCATGCCTCTATAAGGATACGGCATGTGTCTGATAAAAAGTATTCACTTCGTTGCACGTCTCTGAACGGTTTTTAGGCGATCAATGTTCTGGGCAAGATGGGAGTTCCAGACTGATGATGCGAATTGTAAGTGTGCTCACACCATAGTTGTATACAGTTTTAAATAGATAGCTGGAGAGTGGTTAACATAGGTCTTACTTAATGTTGCTAGACACCATCGGCCTTCTTGACAATTTTAGAGATGTGCTTTGTTCAACACGAAACACTGATTACAGTAATGCCCAGGTCACGTTCATAAGAAGACTTCTTGATATTAGTGTTGTGGGGGGATCATGTGGACGCTAGATTTTTCCTCCCAAAATTATTCTTTTATTCTGGAAACGCCTTGAGCCTGCTCCCGGCCTGCTAACACAACCGGACATTCGATGAAACTTCCTGATGCATGCATGTTAGTTTCGAAAAGGGACATTTTATTAATTATTTATTATTTGCCTTCCCGTTTTCTTTCTCAATATTTTATTTGCCTGTACAGAATTCTGGAGTTATTTATCTACCTCCGACAGCGGTAAGATGTGACACAAGGTCGGGAAAGTGGGATTTGAAAAACCAGCGCTCAAGAATTAGAGCACTCTGGCCATTAAAAATTGCCTGGGCAGCCCCGTCGGCATTCCCCGGTAGGGGCGCCTCAGGCGATTAGCAATAAACTAACTTCCTCTCAAAGGGTGAGAAGGCAAAGCCTGGGAGGGTGCACCTCCTAGAACTGCACAGGATGGACAACCAATAGACCGGCGTAAATCAAGACCCGAAAGCCAAGACAATACCGGTCTATGGGGTGCAGTATCCATCGGAACAGATACGAACCCGTGGTTGAATACTTAATCTGCCATTCTTTATTCAATTAGCATTAATTTTAGGGAAATCCTAAAAACTCCGACTCGGCACTTTTTCAAACACCTTATCTCTATATAAAGTTATCTATGTGTATATGCTTACATATTTCTATGTATAGGATTCACGCCTAAACTAATTAACTGATCATTATGAATTTTTAAACACAGTTGCTAGGTGTAAGGGTGGGTAAAGTGGACTATATTTAGTTGCATTTAGTTTTATGAAAAGGAGATAAAAAAGAGTCCGGAAGCCCTTTGTGAAATTTCAGATACCTCCAACCAATTCTTGTGAAATTTTAACAATAGGTATTAGATATCAATTAATAAATATTCCCCCCAAATCAGTTTCTTTAGAGTATTTTAAAGGGTTTTTACGAGGAGGGATAATATGAGCACCCCCCCCCCTTCATTTGAAAATTCAAATATATGAGATTAGCATTGAATTAGTCATTAGACACCAATTAAGTAAGATTTCTTGTATTTCAATTTCTTCTTAAGATCTCTTAAATTTTAGACATTTCATGAAATCAAAATTATGTCATGGATTTTGATTAAAATTAGAAAAAGTATTCTGGACATAAGATTTAGTATCTTTCTATCTTGATATTTATCTTCGTAAGGGGACATAAAAGTGGTGCAAAACTGTTCTGTCCAGAGAATTAATTTTTTAACCGCCTTGGGACGGATATTATTTTAGTTATTTTATTAAAATCATTATATTTAAAGTAAGTAAAAGTGCAGTAAGTTCGTCGAAGCATATTCCATGGAAATTATTTGTAAAACAAGCACAGCGATGTAATACTGCAATGATGCAACAGTGGCTGGAGCTTGACAGACAGTATGGGCTAAGTAGGTTGGAGATTCTATTTTTTGCACCTTGTCCAAGAGGGAGAGATTTGTGGTTGGTGCACCAGCCTAGATGTGACAACAATACTCCATGCATAAGCGGATGGTGGCTTTATAGAAATATAGGATACTATCAAGCGTGAGAAGTTTTCTAGCCCAATAGAGAGAGCCCACCTTCATTTGCAGCAGACTTGGCATCAGCTTCCATGTATTCATTCCAATTCATGTTACTTGTGAATGTTAGACGAATGAGCGTTGGACTCTCGGGAGGGATGCTCTCAGCTATATTCTGTGTGTACACTGTTAAGATAACTAAGTTATCTCCCCTTGAATTTGTTTGGACTGGACTCTAGACTGTACACTCATTTCAGGATGAAATAATAAAACTCAGTTTCACGTCAAAGGGAGAGTACAGTTTAATAGATTTATCTCCCCTGAAACCTCAAAGTGAGAAGTTATTTAGGCCGGTGAATTCCCTCGGACAAAATTCATCTTTATCTACAGATGAAGATTTTACAAACCTTGGGAATTCACCAGACCTTAGGCATTGCAACGTTAGTCGAAGATTTTAAATGTTTATCCAAGTATAGATTTTGAATAAAGTTCGTATTTTGGTTTAATGCTGACAAAGTAAGGAATTTATTTTGATTTTAACATTGAAAATTAAAAATGCTCAATATTAAGTATGACAAATTGATTTACCATTCTATTTATCTTCCTCCCACAAGGTAAGATGTGACACAAAAATTGATTTACGATATTTTCAAAATAATATATCTAAATAAAGGTAACAAAAACTGAAGGCTTGTGGTCGGAAACTGTTAGGAACACAACAGGACATGTTTCCGTTAGAATTATGGGCGCTTGTTCGTAATACTCTACCATCCGTTTTTCTCAACTTTTTTACTGACTTAATTCTTTCCTTTTTTGTGGTGTACAATTACTAGGGATCTCTAAGCGCAGCCATAGAATCGTTGACGTCACCGGTTTTTGCGTTTTTTTAAGAAATCCATACATTCGCGTTCCATTTAAAAATCTCCCTAAAATAATGTTATACTTATAGGAAGTTGTTTTAAAGTAAAATAGTTTATTTAAAGATTAAATTATATAATTTGGAAATAATTTTTTCTTTATCTTGCAATACAAGTACGAAATTTTATTTTTCTACGACTGGATGTATTGTTTACACCAAAAATTATCATTATCATGTGAGACATTGCGAGATGTTATGTGCTATGGATGTCCAAAAGTGATAGAATTACTTTCATTACGTTGTAGACAAAATTAACGGTTTTTTTAAACCCTCTTTTTCCCCCTAGAGTTGCACATTTTTTAGACAGATTATTACTTTTTTTTACTGAAAAAAGAAGAAGAAAAAAATTGCCTAAATAACTTATCTGCTTAAACTAGTATTTACTTTTGCTTAAGGAAAGGATATTCAAATGGATAATTTTTAGGATTTTGATATTTACAAATACTATATTTATTAATATATATATATATATATATATATATATATATATATATATATACATATTATATAGTCGGCGAAACAGGGGGCAGAGAAGGATTTCCAAAGAGTTATAATTCTGGTTCTTTTTTAAAAATATAACAATAATAACAATTTGTTGGTTCTTCTCAGAATATTTATTCAATAAAACAGTAGTTATCATTTTTGTTCTTTTCCAAAATATAACTTTAATATTACTTTTACAAATGTTAGGTTTTTTTTCAACTACTAATAAATAATTGTCATCAAATTATTAATATTCTATTTCTTTCAAACTCGACTTGGCAAAATTGTCATATTTTCCATTGACTTTCTGAAACAAATTATAGAGATTTAAACATATTTTATTCATATAATTAGAAGTATTTAATGCTAGACTACAATTTAATATTCAACACAGTAAGTCAAACCACAACTTGACTATAGTAAAAGATTCCCGAAAATTCTGAATAGATAAAAATTTAAATTGAAAAAAGAAAAAAGTATAATAAACAATATAAATATATTAGTATTATAATAATAATAATAATAATAATAATAATAATAATAAATATATGCATAATATATATAATACTTACTTTTGCAGACGTGTCGGGCATCTTTTACGAGACTCAGCAGAGTAAAAACGCTAAAAAAACAAATTTACAACAAATAAAAGTAACTGTAAGCTGTAAAAGTTAGTTTCAAACTTGCATGTGCTATTTGTTTGTATTTTTAGACCGTTACAACCGCTATTTATTAGAAATCAATAGTTTTATCACCGTAAGTTGGGAAAAACATGTCTGCTTTTGGGGGGGTATTTGGTAAGGGAGCACGTGAATCGCCATCTTGAATTTTGTGCAAGCCTTTGGGAAAAAAAAACAATACATTTTTTTTTTTTACATCTAATAAAAACCCATTTATAATACGTAAAAAATAAAAACAAATTACATAGGTAAATAGAAAAATATCTATTCTCGTCGCAGGTCAACTTCACTTGTTGCAAATTTATGCTTTTAAACCCTTTCTCGTTCTTTTTTTGGACCCCGTTCGCGACTGTGCTGAGCGTCGTAACATATACCCGACGTGTCGTACAAAGAGGTTTGTTTTTTTAGAATGCAAACAAAAGACCACACGTGCGTGCATGCGTGCGTTTGCAAAAATGTCACTTTCACTTAAACAACTGACTCGCTAATCACAGATGTATTGGGCTTCCATAGTTAAGTATCTCCAGAGAAATGACGAAAAATGCTAACTTACTACTAGCATATAAGTATGCTTTTCTAAAGTAAATATTATTAAGTTGATATCAATGTTGGTCTTTCACGATTAATAACGGTAAGGGCAATACTATATTAACATATTTTGAAAAATTGGGAAGGCGTATTTTCAAAATAGATGTTTAAACTTCTAATTTGGCTAAATTATGAATTCGTTTAAATGTATTCAAATCTCTGAAAAATGGTTTATTTTGTAGAACAATTATTTTTCTTGGCAATGCCATAGATCACAGTATATTTTATTGAGAAAAGGGTAGTAAAAAAATTCAAAACATAATAATATTGCATTTATTTCCACTTTTTAGTTGTGAATTTACAGACTAGTTTACCAAATTACGCCCCCATAAAATATAATAAAGTAAATCGGATGTTTTTTAAAAACTCTTTTGTTTTATATAACATTAAAATTTCGACCAACCTGGATATATTTCGTTCAGATTTTATAAAATTAGATAATGGGGGGGATCACATAGAAAAATATGTTCATTAATATATTTTACGAAAACAGCATATTTAAGATAAATTAGTCCAATAATGCATAAGTATCGAAAGTTTCGTGAAAATTTGACCATTACTTGACTTTTGCTAGATATATTAAACACAGGGGTGTTAGCGCACAAAAATTGCTTACTACATAGGAACGTTGTTTTAAGGTGTAAATAAAGTACACACGTTTTTATTTCTTCATTTTCATTATTTTCGTACGCTAAAAATTAAAAAAAAAGTCATCAGCAGTTTATTTTATGTTTCTTTTTTTGAATGTTAAAAAACTTATGATAATAATATAAACATATATTAAAGTTAAATCGTGTTACATATAGAGGGTGTAAATTCTATGGTTATCTTTGGAGGTCCCTAACAATTACCTATCATGTTGCTAGAGAATTCCGTTTTTTTTAAAAAAATATTTTCAAATATTTTAGATTTTAGGAGGGGGATCAGTTTGCTATATAAATTTAAGGTAAACTGATCACTCACTTTTTGACCATATTGCAAAAATCTCAAATATTTTTTTTAAATTTCCAAAAAGCCCGGAATTCTCTAGTGGCATGACCGAGGGTAGAAAAGATGAAGTGTAGTATCAGAATAGATACTACACTTTGTTCCGAGCCAAAAGGCCAAGTAGGTGTAAATTTGACAATCATTGTTATTTCAAACATTTTTCTATAAAAAAAAAAGTTATTGTAATCTCATTAATCCTTGTTACTTTACCCTCCTCTGTTCAAGACATTTACACAGACTCACCAGGGAGCGTTTTCAGACCCGGATTAACTCTCTTTTGTGATGCTAGAGCGTACTACGATCTATGATATAAAAAAAAGCGCCACACCAAATTCAGTTGCTTTTTCATCCGGTCAGACATACCTCACCCGACCGTCTAGCTCTTGTTCACCCCGGACTGGTTGCTGAAAATATCTCACCAGACCTCTCTCTTCCTTCTGTCTGGCTGCTATGAAAACACCTCCAACAGCACGTGTGTGCTCTACACAAACACATTATAGGGTATGTAAGACGATTCCCTTCAACTTACGCACACACATTATTTGCAGACTTTGTTGTACAAATCCTTATGGACACAATTTCAAAGCGGACCCAGTCGGGTTTCGCGAAGAATAAATGTTATTTGCATACTATAGTGTCTTCGAGTTGTTACTTTGTTTTCATTGGTAAATGCTTGTATTTGAACATATCTATATAGGAGAAGCGGCGCTGTCAAGCATTCCCATAACCTCCTCACCTTTATATTCGAGTGGCTTTGAGTAGTGATAAATGATGACCCCTTGGTAAAATAGAAAGAAGGTACCAGGCGCCCGAGTGCGATACTCTATATGAGTTCTCATTAGAGCTTAATGTATCTTAAAACATCTGAAATAACATGTCTAGCCATCATTCCAATCATTCCAATCATTCCATCATTCCATCATTCCAATCATTCCAATCATTCCATCATTCCAATCATTCAATCATTCCAATCATTCCAATCATTCCATCATTCCGATAATTCCATCATTCCAATAATTCCAATAATTCCAATCATTCCATCATTCCAATCATTCCATCATTCCAATCATTCCACCATTCCAATCATTCCATCATTCCAATCGTTCCAATCATTCCATCATTCCAATCATTCCAATAATTCCAATTGTCTTTGATACAGCAGACAAGATATGAGTGTTAACTTTAAATAACTCGGGGAGGGGGAGGGGGAGGGGCACTGACCTTCGGACAAAATGTTCGCCTCACACCCCCAACACCCAATAAAACAGAAAATCATAATTTCCAGCCTGTTATACCATTTTATTTTTATTCTACCTACCCCACTTCCAAACCATATAAGCTACTTCCTCGTGCAAGTTGCAAATCCTAATATTTTCAATATTTCCCATCTGACTGTAATCTGACATTCTTTTTTCATCAGTTTTATCACTCTTTCTTTGTATGCCTTTCAATCTCAGTATAACATTCCAATTTTCAATACTGTTGCCACATCTGGGGAGGCGTCACTAAGAGCACTCTTTCTTGTGTTGACAGAGTACAATACTTACTTTAAAATCTAGTGGTGGATATTCTCTTCTATTCCTTACAGCTTCTTTCTCATAAAAGAGGTCGCTAGTCTTTCTCTACTCTATCATTATTTTCCATGGCAGGTGCTCGACTGAGCTTCAATCGATGGTCCCCCCCCCTCCTGTAAAACATTCACAACAAAAACTCGTCTAGCTACAACCACTATCAATAATTTCTCTTTCTTCCTCTGTGTACCTAAAACTAACCGAAACTTCCATGAGCAAAGTTTCTTTCCAAGAACTGCTCGTCTGTGGAACACAATACCACTGTGCTACTTCTCAGCTGACTACAACATAGTCGTTTTCAAGTCCAATGTAAACAAATTCTTGTTAAGCCGTCCTCTTGAATAATCAAATTCTACCCAGTCTCAATCATCGTTACCAATCCTCAAGATATTGCTTTACCATCCACCTGACAGCCTCTTATCCTCGAATGGCCTTTGGGCCTTGATAGTACATAACAAAAAGTACATAACAAAAAGAAATGTCTAGACACTGGAGCTCAGGAGTGCAATACTCTATATGAGGTTTTATTAGAGCTTTATATATCTTCAAAAAAATGTTTAGCTCCCTTGAAATAATATTTCAAACTATCCGCCCAAACGTTCCATTTGTCGTCGATACAGTCGACAATATATGAGTGTCAACATTAAAAGCCCCTCCCCCTAGGGGGGCACAACACCAAATTGCCTCATCGATAGTGTTCGCCACCACCACGGAGAATCATAATTCCTTGCACCTTTTTATTCCTTCTTCTGCCGACGCTACTTCTAAACCCTAACGAAAACTCAAACTGTCTAGCCCAACCAAGTGGTGGATAATGCTCCGATGAATTGGCTACTCTGGTGCCCCCTCTTCAGTTCTTGGCCTTTTGGCTAAGATCAAAGTGTAGTATCTGTTCCGATGGATACTGCACCCCATAGATTGGTATTGTCTTGGCCTTCGGGGCTTGATTTACGCCTGTCTATGGGTCTGTCCTGTGCAGTTCTAGGAGGTCCACCCTCCCAGGCTTCGCCTCCCCTCTTTGGGGAGGAGTAAGTTTATTGCTTACTGCCTGAGGCGCCCCTACCGCGGAATGCCAACAGGGCTGCCCAGGCAATTTTTAAATCCCACTTTCCCGACCCGACCTTGGGTCACATCTTACTTGTGGGAGTAAGATAAAAACTGGCCTTGTGCCTAACTCCTGGAGAGGAGTAAATCAATACTCTGGTGCCCCCTCGACGTAAATTCACTAGATCAACTCAACAATCAACTAAATCCCATCCATTCAGTGTGGAGGTCCCCAGATGCCGGAGAGCTTTCTACTCAAATAGCTTCTTTCTTCGTGCTGCTGGCATCTGGAACTACCTCCCTGTTTCCCTGTCAGTACTGACATGCTGAAATTTAAAATTAATGTAAACAGACATCTCACAGATCCCAGTTTAGGTTGACCCCCCCCCCCTCAACCTTCTCCCCTTTTCTTTCTTCTCAATAGCCCCTTACGTCTACAGTGGCGGCCTGCCTTGTTTGGGGTGAACTACGTTAAAAAAAAAAAAAATATGATCTTAAATTGAATCTAGTGGTGAGGCCCATTTTGGGAACCCTCGGCAATGTGGAGCCAACCTTGTAAATATGCATGCTTAGTGCACAATTCAGCCTACATGCCATCGATTCAGGTATTATGATCATTCTACCAATCATTTTTACATAAAATCATATTCTGAAGTAAGTGTTATCATGTATAATGATCAAGGCGATCCTTAATACAGGCCTGTATAACATACACGTTATTTTCTGGCTGGGGTCGAGTTGTTTTATGGCTTTCTGTAAGTCACAGTCCACGCTAACACGGCTGGATACTGAATGACAATTGAATTAAATCTTTTAAAAAAATATTTCTTTTACTTTTTTTAATTTTTAATTCTGCCATTTAACAATATTGAAGTAAGTAAAAATATTAATTTATATAAATTTGTAATATTTTACCTTTAGTGTACAAAGTATAAAAATTTTTGGTTGCAGAATATTCACAAGTATTTAAGAAATTTATCACAAAGACAATTGTCCATAATAGTGAACATCTTTATTATTTAATGTATTTTTATGTAATTGTTTTTATTGGTGATTTCAGCGTTCGTTATTTATTTGCTTACTACTGTTTCGATTGTCTCACTTCCTAAGTGATTAAGATGCAGAAAATTGCATTATTAGTCGCCCTTAACTTTATAGGACATATTTTTCGTTTATATATATATTTATTAATTTTATACGTACATAAAAAGTAATCCATGGACACGTGTTACTGGCTTACAGCCGTAATCAGCATGGCTAACTTAGACAAGGATTGAACCTTCGATATTGATCTCTATAGTCTAGCGTTTTACCATTGGACTACGACGCCCTGCTTAGAAATATGTACGATTTTTATCACCTAAATATCTAATGCATTTTTATGTAATTGTTTTTATTGGTGATTGTAGCGTTCGTTGTTTTTTTGCTTACTATTATTTCGATTCTTTCACTTCACCTTATAATTTAATAATATTCTGACTGTTTTCCTCCTACCTACAGCCTTGGTCTTTTCAAGACTAAAGCCAATAGGCATCTCCTCTCTTTGCAATAATCATCTTTTCTTCTTGTTAGCTCCTTACATCAAGTGGCTTCATGCCTTGTTCAGACATTTCCATTAAAAAAAAAATAAGGACTGTTGGATTTTGTTTCATATTTGCCTAAATGTTGGATAAAACGACAATTTTTAGTCAGGACATTATTTGATAACGTATATAAAATTCACAAAGTTAATGTCAGAATTTAAATCCAGTAAACTTAATTTAATAATTTTACAACTGTTCTTTAAAATATGTTGCAAAAATTTAAGAGGGCTTAATTGTACTAAAGGGAGCGTTGGATTTTCTTGCTTAGTTAAAGTTTGGATAAAATTTAGTGTTGCTTTTAAATTGTATTTTTTTTCATGAAATAAAATTCGAATTTATTTTTTAAAGTGTTGAGTATCGGACTTTAATTCCATGTTTTAATTGTTGGCGGCCATTGCTTCTTTTTGTGCTTTTTTTATATAAAAACTATTTTGACAAATTTTATGCGACAAAAAAAAATCAACTTTTATACACTAAAATAAACTCAGAACATTCTCTTTACACAAAGATACCAGTTTTAACGAATTTAAAAGCAAAAATTAAAAGGTTAAAACATACTGTTTAAAAAGAATTTCGTGTTTGATTCTTTTGAGCAAATAAAATAAAGGGGATAATTAATAATAATAATAATAGTTTCAGGGTTTCTTGTAAATTAAGTTAAAAAATATTCTAAAGTGTTTTTTTTTTGTAGAACGTTTCTTCTTACAGTGTGCAAGTGAAATCAAAAATACTGTCTGTCAAAATTGCCGGTTAAAAAAATTATACTCAATATTTGCAGACTTGGTATAAAGTTCAAATTATTACTAATGGAGGAGGAAGAGAGGAACATCATCATCATCATCATCATCTGTTCAATAAATAAATGGTATTTTCGGTATTATTGTAGATTCACACCCTTTGTTACCTTTGGGGCCCCATGAGATTCTACTTTTTTTTTTTTAGGCGATTACGTATGCATACCTTGATGTTAGCAAAAGAGGAAGTTGTAAAAGATCTCTACAAACATAAAAAAAAAAACTCAGTTTGTTAAATTATCAAAACTAATTGATGTGACAGTTTACCCAAAACCTGTTGAGCGACAAAAAGTTTCCCATTGTTTAAATTTTTTTCTTGTGATCAAATTGTAGCAGCAATTAAATTGCATCCATCATTAAATGAAGAGGATACTGCAGAAACAGTTCATTTTATTGAAAAGGTTTTGACATTTTGGAAAATTGTCAGTGTCAAAGAAATTTATGGCAACATTAGGAAAAATCATTTATCCACCGAAAAAGGTGATATCAGATTTAAATGATGAAAACCTTACAATTCTTTGTAATTTTGGAAAAATGACACAAAAAAAAAAAAAAAAAAAATAGACATAAGCTAGGAAAACAAGAATTAAATCATTAACAATGGATACTAGTTTAGCCATTGAACTATTGCAATGGTTTAACTGATGTTTGTAGATATTTGCTAAGCAGTGGGGTTAACTTTTTTATACTTGGTGAATTTATCATAGACTATTTGGAAAATGAAAACGATATATATTTTCTTTGTCTTCTGTAAAACAAATTGTACATCTAACAAACATCACAAATTTTGTAAAAATTATCAAAATTGTTTCTTTGAACATTATTTTCTTCATAAAGTATTTGATTTTGTAAAATGTTTAATTTGCTTTCTGATTGTGTTATGTCATTATATTTTCTGTAATCAACTAGTCAATATAAACCAATTGACTATGTATAGTTACTAATTAACTAATTGCTGGACTTACTAAGAAATTTCTTTCTAAAACTTTTCTCAGTAATTATAATTTAGTAGTAATTTTGGTCTTCACATGTCCGCCCCCATTCGCATGTTTGCCAGGCCTGGTATGAGTATCGCCATGATAATGATATATTTAATCATTATTCATCACTAAAATTAGGGCCCATAAGTGATAAATTCACAAATTTGGTCCCATGAATGACTGTGCTCCCAAGTCCTAATATTTGTTGTATCAGCAGGGCATAGGGGTTTTTACCCCACCCCATAGACCGGTATTGTCTGGGCCTTCGGGTCTTGATTTACGCCGGTCTATCGGTTGTCTGTCCTGTGCAGTTTTAGGAGGTGCACCCTCCCAGGCTTTGCCTTCTCACTCTTTGAGAAGGGGTTAGTTTATTGCTAATCGCCTGAGGCGCCCCTACTGGGGAATGCCAACGGGGCTGCCCAGGCAATTTTTAATGACCAGAGCGCTCAAATTCTCGGGCGCTGGTTTTTCAAATCCCACTTTCGCGACCTTGTGTCACATCTTACCTTGTGGGAGGAAGATAAATAGAAGCAGGGCATGGGTGAATACCAACTATTTGCAAGAACAGAAAATATTAGTGAATAAATATCAATTTCGTGTAGAGGGGTTGCAGCGACCGGCCTATGATGGGAAAAATATCTAGCTCAAAATATTATTTCTCCACTTGGAAAAGTGATTACCCTTTTTAAAACGGGGGTTCGTGCTGAATGTCCACTCCAGATAATGGTCAGTAAGTTTTTATGTCTAGTGATAAAAAAGCCCATCATTTTCAAGTAGGCTAACTGCGTGGCCTATCCCAAATTACAGTGATATCTATATATATTTCAGCAAAACAGGCAGATCTGGTCAGAGAGAGAGAGAGAGAGAGAGAGAGAGAGAGAGAAAGTGAGAGAGAGAGAAGGAGAGGCTTTAAGCGGAGGAACTGTTTGTGTTTGGTTGAAAGAGATTTTTACTCTGATTGCAAGTTTGTCGTTCAGTAGAGAAACAAAGTGTCATTTTAAACCTCTCAAAATGCTTTAAATGAACGACGCATTTTATTAAACTACGAGCACGCCAATGCTTTCTTCGTTCTACAACCAGAATTTGAATTCATAACCGCCAACGTCATCGGCGTGGATACACCCATAACAAGGACATTTTATCAAAAGACAAAAAAAAAAATTTGTTTATTTTTGTTTTTGTGTTTTTTGATGGAAAAAAAAAAAATGGCACAATACTGGTCAACTCTGATGATGGAATATTATTCCGAAATTAATAAGATTAAAGTAAAAAAAAAAAATTTAATCTTGCATTTATAAAGGCTTCTATTTTCAATTTTATAAAACATTACTTTTAAATTGGAGTTGTGATTTTGTTTGGAAGGAAAATCCTTTTGTTACAACAGTGACCGAGAAGACATGATTGACAAACCACATGATTGACAGACCACACGATTGACACTACGGCCAGTGTTGAAATCAAGCAACGAGCAGACGATCACGGCCTGTGAAATAAACGCACACAAATGCAAGTTCACTTTTTAATTTCCATTAATTAATTCCATTATTTTGAAAGTTTCAAATAAATCGTCTTTTAATCTTCCCCCTTGTGTAAGTAGTCAATCCAAATATTTTCAATCTTTCCTTGCAACTCGAATCTGACTTTAAAAAAAATATATTTTTGTCGCTCTTCTTTGTATGCCTTTCAATCTCAATATTACATTCCAATTTCCATGTTTTTTTTTTTGTTTTTTTTTACTATTTAACTTAAATCGTATTTGAAAAATACCATGGTCAGTTAACAGCAGAAAATGAAAAAAAAAAAAAAAAGAACAGCGGGTGAAAGTTAGTAATCGATTTTGTTTTGGGTTATGGTTAGGGTTAGGGTTGAGGTTGGGGTTAGGGGTTGGGGTTATTAAAATAAAAGCAGTCTTTAAAAGATAGCGAACAATTTTATGATTGGTTTTAGTAAAGAAAAAAAAACGTTGTTTAAAGTTAGAAAGTGATTTGTTTTGTTTTAGTAAAAAGAAAACAGGCAATTCTTTTCTTTTAGGTTAAAAAAAAACGTAAATAAAAAATATAACCAGTCATCAAGGCCAAGAGCTTCTCGGGGATTAGAGTAGATGAGACGAGAAGAATTGCCAGCCGAAAGATGGGGAACACTATGGGAGTACTAACATTGATCAATTCTATGTTTGATTACTTTTGGAGTGGTCCATGACAGGAATTTGTTAAAATTGGATTTGAAGAGGATCAAGTTGTAATCAGAAGGGAAGCAGTTCCATGGTATGTGTTCACAGATGGGAAGACCCTTATAAAACTCTGTCTGTGGAAATTATGCCTGGCGTTAGGTACATGGAGGGAGAAAGGGAATACTTTTTTGTTAGAGAAGAAAGACTTGCTGTGAACGTCTTATAAGGAAGAACCAAAGATTGGAACAGATGCGGAGTCAATGAGTGCAATACTTTATATAAGGTTTTATTACAGCTTTCTATATCTTTAAAACACCATTTGGCTCCCATGAAATAATATTTCTAACCACGCGTTGCACAGAGAGATATGATATCAAACTAATACAGTGGATGTGTAATGTGAGTCTTAAATCTGATGACCTCAGAGAAAGATTGAATCTGGATAGTATAGGAAGATGTGTGCAGAAGACAACGCTTCGATCGTATGGCCATGTTGACAAAATGGATGCGGGTTCTTGGGTTAGTCGATGTAGAACAGTTGAGGTAGAAGGTTCAGTTAACAGGGGACAGCAAAGAAAAAGATGTGAAGAAGTGATAAGAATGGACTTGAGAGAAAGATAAATACCTAGCCAGAGATAGGTTAGTTTGGAAATCGATTTCGAAAAGTCGTCCAACACATGCCAGCATGTAAAACAGACGTTAAACCGAATATGATGATGATGATGATGATGATGATCCAATCATTCCATTTGCCATCGATAAAATAAACAAAATATGATTGTTAGTTTTATTGTTTTGTTTGGAAGGAAAATCCTTTGGTTACAGCAGTGACCGAGAGCACATGTAAGACCATATGCCCGCTGATCCTCAACGACCGCTGACCCCAACATTGTGTGTCGTGGTTTTCTTTCGTATTCATCTCTCGTTGTTCTCGTTCTGGCCGTGTCGTCGTCTCACACTGATGATCGCCGAGGGCACGAGCACTGGTTTACAAATATACAAAAATTAAAGCAACACCGACTCACAAGAAAAAAACACAAACTCAAATACATTTTGTATAAGTCAGAGTTGTATCTTGGATGCGTGTGTAATAACATCGCGGACTGTCAAGGCCACCGGTGTCATTCAGTTGATCAGCTCACCTCCGCTAACTGCCGCAAACTCAACTGCCGAGCCGCAAAAACTGCCGTGAACTCAACTGCTGCAAACTCCTAAATATACTGACTCAGGACCGGAAATCCTAAACGTCTCGTCTTTGTTTCAGAATGACTTATAAGCAGAAAGGGACTCTCCCTTTCGGCTACTCCCAGCTGACGACCTATCTTATTTTTGATTGTGTTTGTGTGCCTTGGTGAATCATCTCCTCTCATTGTTCCGCCTTTTCTGGATTTAAAAAAAAAAAAAGCGAAAGAACTCGTGTAACTGAATAATATATGATCGGACGGAGCATAGTTTTGCTAGTATATATGATGAACGAACATATACTACACTGCTCCCCACAAAAAGGAGGTAATGCCTGGGAGGATGGTATCATTACAACAGAACAGATATTACATTACCCCCCCCCCTAAAAAATAGGAGGAGGAGGTAATGGCCGGAAGGATGGTCTTAAGACAACAGGACAGATACTATACTATCCCCCCAAGGAGGAAGTAATGCCTGGGAGGATGGTATCATGACCACAGAACAGATACTACACTACACTGCTTAATTGAGAATTGAATAGTAATAATATAGTTTTGGCGTCAGACAGATAGATACCAAATATCATTTAGTAATAGTATCAAGTTATCTTGTCGGATTTTCAAACACAGACCCAAATAGCATTTAAGCTGACAAATCAAATTTGGCTTCTGACGAGCCAATTCGTTAATCTTGTACCATGTTATCGACAATAAAATAACGTTAAAAAATTACTTAGTCCAGCCCAGACGACTGTTAATATGAAACATTTTTAAATAATCACCGAAAATAAAAATCAGCAAGGGGGATAACTTATATTTTAGATCGAAGAATATAATAGAAGTTGTCTAGCTTAAGTTAAAAAAAATATGTGCGAACAAATAAAAATTGAAATCTACAATAACTTCACTGCATCCCGGACGATGCCGGGTAGGGACAGTTTTTTATGATCTGAAAATGTGGAGCCTGATCAATCGTATTTTCACAGAATAAAAAAATAAATTGATTAAATAACAATTTCATTTATACAGGGTAAGTATCATACACTTCCATTAAAAAAAATGACTACAAACGGGGGGGGGGGGGGGAGATCATCAAATGCTGAAAAATCGAAGATAGATATTGAAGAAAATAATCAAGATTTAAAATATTTTGGATTTCTGTTGAAGAAATATTTATTTATTTAATAAGCATCTCTTATTTTATCAATAATCTCATTTCAACTTTTAATAAAAAAAAAAAAAATTTACAATTAAAAAATATGAAAATTTAAACAAAATGAAATTTTTTTTAATTAAAAAAAAAATTAATTAAAAAAAGTTAAATTAAATATTTTTTTAATTAAATAATTTTTTTTAATTAAAAAAATAAAAATAATTAAATAAAAAAAATGAAATAAAAAATTTCAAATAAAAAGATTCAAATGAAAAAAATTAAAATCAAAAAATAATTGAAATTAAAAAAAAATTATTTCTAATAAAAAAAAAAAAGAAAAGCTTTTTACATAACAATATATCAGGTTGTGATGCAAGCTGTCATTTTTCTGTAGTTACCATTCTTTTCTACGACTTTTTCCCATCTGTCAATGAGCTTGTGGGTACCAGCATCATCCTCCATCATCCTAGATCTCACACTGGACAAAAGACCAAAGATCTGATAAAATATGCCTTGGCAATTATGCACCACCCACCATATTCTGATAACTTTACTCCAACAGACTACCATCTCTTTAAAAGTTTGCAAAATTATTTCAGTGGATTAAGATGTACTTCAAACAAGGAAATCTAAAATCGGTACATCTTAATCTACTGAAATGATTTTGCAAACAAATTTTATGAACGTGGAATTAACAAAACTCATTAACAGATGAAAAGAGGTCAGAGAAAAGAACGGCAACTGCAGTGACGATTAAATAAATCTGATTTTGTAGGGTTTTCTTTTTATTCTTTTATTTAGCTTTAAAAACGGATAGAACTTTCATTACAACCTGATATATGCACACATGCACGCAAGCACGCGCACACACACACGCACTCTCAAATTATCAGAAGAAATAATCTCTGAATAATTTGGGGAACATTTTTGTTGGACCCCCCCCCCTCCCCCTCTTCTTTTTCTTCCGGCTTTCTTTCAGTCTGCAGAGCAACTAGCATCCAACAACCTGCAAATAAGAATAAAAAATAAGAATAAAAAATAATAAAACATAAGAATTAAAAAAAATTAAAAAAATAAGAATAAAAAAATAAGAATAAAAAATAAGAATAAAAAATTATAAAAAAATAAGAATAAAAAATAATTAAAAAAATAAGAATAAAAAATAAGAATAAAAAATAAGAATAAAAATAATAAAAAATAAAAAAAATAAAAAATAAGAATAAAAAAATAAGAATAAAAAAATAAGAATAAAAAATAAGGATAAAAATAAGAATAAAAAATAAGAATAAAAAATAAAAATAAAAAAATAAAAATAAAAAATAAGAATAAAAAAATAAGAATAAAAAAATAAGAATAAAAAATAAGAATGAAAAAATAATAATTTTGTTTTATTAAAATCTGACAAAAAAAAGAAAAAAAAAAAAAAAAGAAGAGATTTTCCATAAAGTGTTTTTGTTGTTTTGTGAGGATTTTTGTCCCCCCCCCCCCCCCCGAAAGAAAGTTAAGTTCTTTCATGAGAGAAAGCGCTGAAACTTGAATCAGAGCGACAGCTTTTGAAGAAAAGGAAAAACATAAAAATAAAAAATAAGAATAAAAAAATAATAAAAAATAATTTAAAAAAAATAAAAATAATAAAAAAAAAAGAATTAAAAAAAATATTAAAAAATTAAAATAAAAAAAAATTAAAAAATAAGAATAAAAAAAAAATAATAAAAAATACTTAATTTTGTTTTTATTAAAATCTGACAAAAGAAAAAAAGAAAAAAAAAGAGATTTTCCATAAAAAATGTTTTCGTTGTTTTGTGAGGATTTTTGTCTCTGAAAGAAAGTTACGTTCTTTCATGAGAGAAAGCGCTGAAAGTTGAATCGGAGCGACAGCTTTTGAAGAAAAGGAAAAACAACCGTGTATATTAATTGAACAATTTTACTACTACTACTACTACTACTACTACTACATCATCATCATCATCATCAGGTTTTGATATTTACGGTGCTGCGATGGCCACAGACTCCATGATAAGCAACTTATCACACCTGCTCTCCATGCGATCCAATCCACAGGGTTGCTACCAGTCATTTTGTACGCACTCAAGGTTTTTCTTGGTCTTCTACACACTCTTGTACCGTTTTATTGAGTTTTTATTTATCTCCTTTCGATTGCGGGAAGATTAGACACAAGGTCAGGAAAGTGAGATTTGAAAAGCCAGTGTCCTAGAGGAAGAGCATTCTGTCCAAGCAAAAACTGCCTGGACAATCCTATCACTATTCCCCGGTATGGGCACCTCAAGCGATTAGCAATAAACTAACTCCTTCTCGAGAAGGTAAAGCCTGGGAATAAGGATCTCCTAGAACTGCACAGGACCATACCTCAGACAGACAGAGAACAAACCATCGTCAACAATGAATGGCCTAGATTCTGCCGGTCTGATTTTGGTATGAAACTGACCCCGAAGGGTTGAGTTGGTCAAAAAGAAATTATTCAACAAAGAAAAATTATGAGAGAACAGTAAAAAAAACAGTTCTTATTTAAAGCCTCTGCTTAAAATTTTTTTTTTTTTTTAAATGTCTTTTTTGGAAAAGAAAAAAAATTATCCAGGCTTGGATTTCTTGTAAGACCGTGGGAAACTGGGTTAAATTTAAAATGCACGCATCATCCAAAACGCGTTTCGTTTCAACAAGGAAATCTTTAGTCTTTTTTAAGTAGCTTTTTATGTGTTCTCACAAGTATTGATAGTTTGTTATGGATGAAATATAATAATTTTTAAGCCGCTATTCCAATTTTTTTATTTCCAAATGCAAAAAAAGGGGAATAGCCAAAATCACAAAAGTGATTTTGGCTATTCCCCTTTTTTTCTTTTTCTATGGAAATCGCTCCAGACAAGTCATGAAGCCACTTGATGTAAGGAGCTAACAAGGACAAAAGATGATTATTGCAAAGACAGGAGATGCCTATTGGCCTTAGTCTTGGAAAGCAACCACACTGACCAATTTATAAGGATCTTATAAATTCCAATAATTTTTAGACAAAATTGTAGGAGCCACAAAAAATAAATCGATTTTGGGAGTTCATTTTGGTGCTAAATTTGCTTTTGGTTAGGAGCAAAGTGTAGTATCTGTTCTGATACTACACTTCATCTTTCTGCCCTCGGTAAGTGAAGTAGAAATCTTTTTAGACAGAGACAATTTAAATTTTTGTTCCAATCCAAAGTGCCTCTTTTTAGGGAGCTGGATTTTACCGACCTTGTGTCTAACTCTACCCTCGTGGGGAGGCAAGTAAAAAGTAAGAAAACATATTTTGTCGATTATATCAAGAGAAAATGGAATGGTTAAATGAATTGTTAGAAATATTATTGCAAAGGAGCCAAATGTTGTTTGAGTGATATATTAAAGGCGGCGGCTTCCTTTACCGAGCTAGAAAACTTATCACACCTGACATCATCCTATATTTCTACAAAGCCACCCTTCGACCATGCATGGAGTATTGTTGTCACGTCTGGGCTGGTGCCCCAACCACTAGTCTCTCCCTCTTAGACAGCGTCCAAAGAGTCTCTAATCTTATAGGTCCCATATTGTCTACCAAGCTTCAGCCCCTGTCGCATCACTACAATGTTGCATCCCTCTGCATTACAGAAAGTGTTCGAACGAACTCTCTCAATGTAAATACCCCCGACCAAACCAAAAGTCAGCAAAATCCCACCCCTTCACCGAAGAGATCTCCAGATGCTGAAAAGTCTTCTACTCTGATAGCTTCTTGTCTCAGACAGCTTACCTTTGGAATTCCCTCTCTGTTTCCTATTTCCCCTGACTGTACCAACACGAAGAAATGTAAATGTAAGGTGAACAAACATCTTGCTGCACAACTTCCCACTTAGGGTGCCCCTATAAATCTTGCTTCTAATTCTTAGTAGCCCCTTATGTCTTAGTGGTAATTTGCTTTGTTTGGGGTCAATATAAGTTTTAAAAATAAATAATAAAAAAAAAAAGGTAGCCAATAACAAACAAAAAAAAAAACTGAAATTGAGATGAATTCCTTAACCTTCCGCAACTTTCTTTTTGAACAACCTCAATAGCCTCAGCATCCAATTATACTTTCTCCACATCCGAGTTCTCATCAATCTCAGTATTTACATCCTTCCCACTTAGGATGATGTGGAGCACAGGGAGGAGCTGGTGTGATAGTTAGGGAGTAGATGGAGTACGTTCAGGGAACTACTGCCATTACTAACCAGCAGAGCGTTATTGCTGTTGACCAAGGGCAGAGTCTATTGGGCATGTGTGTACAGTGTGATGATGAATGGAAGTGAAACCTGGCAAGTGAGGGTTGAGGACATGCGTTGCATGAAGAGAAATGATATGAGAATAATATGATGGATGTTTAATGTGAGTGTTAACGACAAGCTGGGATCTGATGACCTCAGAGGAAGATTAAATCTGGACAGTATAGGAAGATGTGTACAGAACAGGAGACTTTGTTGGTTTGGTCACATTGAAAGAATGGATGAGAGTTCTTCGGTTAGTAGATGTAGAACAGTTGAGATAGCAGGGGTAACTGAGGAAAACATGGAAGGAAGTGATAAGGATGGATTTGAGAGAAAGAGGGATAAATAAAGATCTGGTTAGTTTGGAAGTCAATTTCTAAAAGCCGTCCAACACATGCCAGCATGTAAAGTAAACGTTAAACCCAAGATGAAGATGATGATTGTAGAGAGCAGATACTTAACACTAGTAGACTATAGTTACACTGTAGAAAAAATAAAGAAAATCTATTATATAAAGAGCAGCTGTGTGTGTGTATGTATGTGTGTGTATGTATGTGTGTGTATGTATGTATGTGTGTGTATGTATATTTTCAGCTAAAAGACCCAGACTACAAAGGAAACACACACAAAGTTGGTCTATTCTTGCTCAGCGTTGCCTTGGATGAATAATATCTAAAATTTAGAAGAAATTATTCATTCTCTGTGGGTCAACTGGCCCAGGTTTCATCAGGTGGGGGGGGGGTATAGGTTTTTCAGTGTTATCATGTACTAATTTGGAAAGAAAATGTCAACTCATTCCTTGAGGAATCTTTTATATAAAGGATAGTTGTCTGTGTGTATGTCCGGCTAGAGAAGAATTGGCTGGGCGGAGGAGAAAGACGGGATTGGGGAGATGGAGGGGGAAAACGGAGAAGGGAGAAAGAGAGACGGATAGAGAGAGGTAGAAGTTTTAAAAGAAATATGTCACACTTTTACCCCGGGCAACGCCGGGTAGCCGTGCTAGTTAAAATATAAAAAGAAAACTTACCGGGTTTCAAGAAGTCCAGTTGGGTCTGTAAGTGTAATGTCGTCTTTATCCCCATTGGGGAGATTTAATTCAGATGATAAGGTAGTTAATGTTATTATGGGTGGAGAAGAACTGCCATTGGGGAGAGACTGCTGCGGCTGATGATGAGGATGCTGATGTTCCGTTGGCAAAGGCTCATGGACAATAGTGACCGTTCTGCTGCCATTGGTCATGGAGTCTGACTCACTTATTACAGAGTTCATGTCCTCATCGCTATCGTAGTCGGACTCAAGTTCGACCTGAGTGCTGGCTTCTTTCATCTTGAACATCGAAAGAGAAAAAAAAATTGCAAGTGAATGAATTAAATAATTATCATCCCCGATTAGGGATACGAGTGATCGATGGCAAAAGAAGCCGAAATTAAGATGAATTTCCCTGTGTATGTGTGTGGAGAGGGCAGTTCAAAAAACAAAAAAAACAACAACCCCCAAAACCAAAAAACAAACACCACCCCCAAAACCAAACACCCCCCCCCCAAAAAAAACAACCTCCCCCCCCCCAAAAAAAAAACAAAAAAAATAAATAAAATAAACAACTATAAAACTTGGATGATGTGCTAGTGATAAGTAATAAAACACACGTAAAATAAATTGAAAAATATCAATTTTGGTAAACAAAAAACGGGCACATTTACAAATACGTTAATCATCGGATTAATTGAGCTGACGACAGGTCAGTTTTAACCCAGAAAATCAAAATTAAGAGAAAGACACCGAGTACGCATGTGCGGCACGATGACAGGAAATCTTTTGATGAAGCAAAAGTCATCTAACAACCCTACCCGCTCCATGAATCGTGTGAAGTCTTAGTCTTCATGGTAAAATTAATATTTTCAGTTCGAACTGTCTTAAGAAAAAGTAAGAGGAAGATAAAAAAAACAGAAAAAGATAAAAAAAACAGAAAAAGATAAATATAAATAAAAATAAAAAGATAAATAAAAATAAAAAGATAAATAAAAATAAAAAGATAAATAAAAATAAAAAGATAAATAAAAATAAAAAGATGAATAAAAATAAAAATATAAATAAAAATAAAAATAAAAAGAGAAATAAAAATAAAAGGAGAAATAAAAATAAAAGGAGAAATAAAAATAAAAGGAGAAATAAAAATAAAAATAGAAATAAAAATAAAAATAGAAATAAAAATAAAAATAAAGAGAAATAAAAATAAATAAAAAGATAAATAAAAATAAAAATATAAATAAAAATAAAAATAAAAAGATAAATAAAAATAAAAATATAAATAAAAATAAGATAAATAAAAAATAAATAAAAATAAAAAGATAAATAAAAATAAAAAGATAAATAAAAATAAAAATAAAAAGAGAAATAAAAATAAAAGGAGAAATAAAAATAAAAGGAGAAATAAAAATAAAAATAGAAATAAAAATAAAAATAGAAATAAAAATAAAAATAAAGAGAAATAAAAATAAATAAAAAGAGAAATAAAAATAAAAATATAAATAAAAATATAAATAAAAATAAAAAGATAAATAAAAATAAAAATATAAATAAAAATAAGATAAATAAAAAAATAAATAAAAATAAAAAGATAAATAAAAATAAAAAGATAAATAAAAATAAAAAGATAAATAAAAATAAAAAGATAAATAAAAATAAAAATAAAAAGAGAAATAAAAATAAAAAGAGAAATAAAAATAAAAAGAGAAATAAAAATAAAAAGAGAAATAAAAAGATAAATAAAAATAAAAATAAAAAGAGAAATACAAATAAAAAGAGAAATAAAAATTAAAATTAAAAAAAGAGATAAAAATCCAACCAAATAGCGCTGAAAAAATAAGGAGGTAAAGATCTAGTGATTTGGCAGAAATCAGCCTTTTTTTTCTTATTTGAAAAGAAACAGGTTTTAATTAAAATTGGAAGAACTTACATGCATCGGAGGATCTAGCGATTTAAGCGAAAATCCGCTTTTTTCTGGATTAAATTAAATTGGAATTCCATTAAAAAAGTGGAGAACTCACATTCCTACTAATTTTAACGGCTGTTGGTCAGTGTCCGCTTTAAGTGCCCCTGTTTGTTGCGCTTGACTCAGAACAGTTTTGAAACATGTGTCCGAAACCAAAATTTTATTTTCACTATATCTAAAAACTTTAAACGTGGACACATAGATCTTTGCAAAACATAAAAAATGGTACCAAACTTATTTTGGCCGCTCAATTAGCCACCGAATTATAACTATAAATTTTGCTGGAAATTTACGGTCTTGTGTGCTATTGGTCCAGAAGCCAAATTTCACAGTGTATAACTAAAAATGCGGGCTTCAAACAAGTGAAAAATCCTTATAAATGTGACGTCATCTTGTGGTAAATGAAAATTAATCATAATGGAATTAATAATTATTAGATCAAACCAGCCTAAACATTGGGTAAAAATCTCATTGAAAAAAATACATACAAAAATGACACCGAAGCGCAGCTTTGACTGTTAATACAAGATTCATTTCAACAGCTAACATATTGAATCTTCTTAATAGGATTCAATAGCATAGTAGAGATCAAGCTAATTTTTTTTTATAGTAAATCAATAAAACAAAACCTCAGATTTGTACCATGTAAAAACAGATGTGAACGATTTGATAATAGAGCAAAAAATTTCGCTCATTGCAGTTTTCAACTTTGATTTTTTATGAAAGACAACTTAAAACCCCATATAAAATTCACCATATTAATGAGTGACCCCTTTTCTTTAAGATGGGACTGTTTTTATATGAATAGAGACACGCAATATTGTGCACATTAAGTTGAAATACACCAACATTAAAAGAAAATAAATCGCTCATCACTGAAAATAGTCACCTAATTTAAAGTAACTTGGAAAAAAAAAAAACTATTAATGACACAAGAAAAAGAATTGTACATTTATAAAGAGAAAAGATTTAATTTCGTTTAAATCCAAATTTTATCATCCTAAAAAAAATGAGTTGAAATTGAAGGGATTTATCTTCCTCCCACAGCGGTAAGATGTGACACAAGGTCGGGAAAGTGGGATTTGAAAAGCCAACACCCGAGAAGATGAGCACTTTGGCCTACAAAAAATGCCTGGGCAGCCCCGTCGGCATTCCCCGGTAGGGGCACCTCAGGCAGTAAGCAATAAACTTACTCCACCCCAAAGAGGGTAGGCAAAGCCTGGGGGGGGGGGTGTACCTCCTAGAACTGCACAGGACAAACCCACAAATCGGCAAAATCAAGACCCGAAGGCTAAGACGATACCGGTCTATAGGGTGTAGTATCCATTGGAACAGATACTACACTTTGAAATATTTATTTGCAGAAAATACAGATTCATATTCAAAACAAATTAGGCACAAGGCCATCAAAAGTGGGGATGTGGGTGTCGTTGGTCATCGTTTGTCTAAGGTAATAAAATTGTCTATCCTACTCTTAACTAGAATCATCTCAGTAACCACAATACCACATTTACTCTAGGGGTCGTCCTACTTAGGCTATTATAAAATAAGTTGGCAATCTGAAAATTTTTCATTTTTTTTTTTTTCTTATAAACAAATAAATATGATTATATACATATAAACGTTTGATGCTTACAGCACCGGGTATTCCCAAGCGGTCACCCATCTAAGCACTGACCAGGCTCTACGTTGCTTAACTTCGGTGATCGGATGAGAACAGGTGTTTTCAGCGTGACTTTGATCCCTAGCCCAAAGGCCGAGAAAGACCAAGTTTTTTAAGGGAATTTCACTATATTTACTCATTTTTTCACACTGAATTCTAGGCTGGTTTGTGATACCTACTATGTAAGTATCACTCACTTATGGTGACCAGATGCTGTGGATGGAAATTTTTTTCAAAGTTGAAAAAAATAAAAAATAAACACGCCAAGGGACAAGACAGACTAAATCATTTAAAATTAATGAAAATTATTAATTATTATCTTCCTTCTTTGGAAAGTGTCATGTGACCAGAGATCCAAGAATGTATATCTCTAAGAGTCAATTTTTCAAAATATAGAAATCGCTCTATGTATGTATCACTCACTTATGGTGACCAGCTGTAGTGGATGAAGATCTTTTTCAAAGTTGAAGAGAATCAAGAATAAATAGAGTAAAAATGGTACGAGTAGATAAATAGGGAAAAAATAGATGAAAATCACAATAAGTTTATCAAAATCTTGGATACAATACATAAAGGGAAAACATTGCGTAGTTTGTCAAATTAAAAAGAAAATCATATCGTAATCAGGAATTTAGAAAAGAATCGGTAATTGTATCGGAATCAGGGGAAAATATTGGAATCATCCCATCACTAGTATTAATACTTATCTTTATAGAAAGTTGGGTATGATTATATATTTGTATGTACATGATTCACTCCTAAACTAATTAACCCATCATGATTGTTTATAACACAGTTGCTAGGCGTAAGGGTTGGTAATATGGGCTATATTTAGTTTTATGAAAAGAGGGTAAAAGAGGGTGGAGGTCAGGCTGACATCTAGGTTTGCAGACAAGCACATTTTATTATTATTAGAGGTCAACCTGACATTTTGACACGGCTAGACTTTAGTTACAATGATTTCCCTTTTCTCCCCCCTCTCTCTTCTTTCCTTTTTTTTTCTTTCCCTTACCCTCAACAAGTATATTTTATTTTTTTAATTTTATTTAAACAGTCTCAAGTCTAACCACATGACTTTCAAAATTTTTAATTTCTTTTTTTCTCCCCCCCTCCCATTTCATTATTCCCAAATACGATCTAAGGGAAGGATCAAATTCTAATTCTATCTGATGAGATCTCAGCTTTTAACAGCTGTAGATCGATAACATCGACATGCCAGTGTCGCAGATTTTGTACATGTCTGTTTGAATAAAAACAATCATATACATATTTAATATTGAGCACTTTTTATAAGCTCGGTTGAAATTCTTTGGATTCCTATCCCGTGGATGTTTACTTTACCTGGATTACTATATATATATATATATATATATATATATATATATATATATATATATATATATATATATATAAAGATAGAAGAAAGAAGAGTGATAAACATGTACGAATGTTGAGATTTATTTCAAACTTTGATTGTTCAATGCAAGGTATATTCTGTAATAAAATTATGTTTATTATTCTTTCCTTAAGCCAAGGCTTTTCAAAGATCGAAATCTTATCATCAGAGGAATTATACAGATAGATAAGTTGGCTGTGGAAAAGCCAAAATTCAACATTTGAAAAATGATTATCATATAATTGCTCTATCTCGTATATTGAGCTTAAACCATTTCACTATAGGTTCTATCTACTAAAAGTTTACTTTTAGTTTGATATTTGATTATATATAATTAGGAAGTAAGTGTAGTATCTGTTCCGATGGATACTGCACTCCTATAGACGGATGTCGTCTTGTCCTTCGGGGCTTGATTCCACCTGTCTGTGGGTTTGTCCTGTGCAGTTCTAGGAGGTCCACCCTCCCAGGCTTCGCCTTCCCTCTTTGGGGAGGAGTAAGTTTATTGCTTACTGTCTGAGGCGCCCCTACCGGGGAATGCTGACGGGGCTGCCCAGGCAATTTTTAAATGGCCAGAGTGCTCACCTCTCGAGCGCTGGCTTTTAACCCCACTTACTCGACCCAAGCTGTGGTCACATCTTACTTGTGGGAGTAAGATAAAACTGGCCTTGTGCCTAACTCCTGCAGAGGAGTAAATAAATATATATATATTCACTTTTTGTTTCATTTTACTTCAGTCGAAGTTCTCAGAAATCATGGGGCCCCTGTTTGGGGCTAACACTTGATCTCTATATGAGATACATAGATATCCGAGTGTTCAATCAAGATTCTACTTAACCTTTCAAACGTTGAGTCAGTAAAGAAGTTAACATTAATTTTCCTCTCCCCAATTGACCAGTTAGCGATGTTATAGTATATCTTTCTTTTGGTTTCTTGGTCTTACCGGATTCCAGGACAAGAATTCATCTAGTCTGGTGGAGTATCCAGCTAAGTGCTGTTACTTGAGATAACATTACTTGGAGAAGGTGCACCATTCCTCGTATGAGTCAGTGTATAGCCGTGTCGAGAGGATCTTATTCGGGCTTCGAATAACATGTTATTTTTAATATTTGGTCAAGTGTGAAGTATACTCATGTCAGGTTGTCCTGACAAACCCTTATACCGAGAGACCGAAGACACTCAAGGATGATGTCTAGTAGGTAATTCAAGCTCTCATATATATATATATATATATATATATATATATATATATATATATATATATATATGTGTGTGCGTACGTGAAAGTGTGTTTAAAGGAATAAATGAATGTGTTGGTATAGAGAGGAATAAGGTGATAAGCAAAGAACAGAAAAAATTAACACAAAGTCATGTTTTTGTTGATTCAATGTTTTGTTTCAGTTATGAAACTTTATCATGGAATAAGCATTTATTAAAAATAGTCATGACTTTCGCTATCCACTATCTTTCTCTCCTTTCTCTTCCTCCCCTTCCTTCTCACCCACCATAATTTCCATCCTTACTGACTTTTTAAAAATTTTTTTATTCACCCTCTAGATGAAACCTCCTTCCTTTACACACTCACTACTTAATCTCCCATCATTCATTCCGAATCATTTTTCAACACATCCATCAATACTACTCACCTCATTTATTTCACATTACTTGTGAATATAACAACAGAAATGAGAATAGTAGTCTGAATAATACAAATTATCAATCTACAACTCAACAATTCCCAAACATAGATAAATAAATAAAGGTTCAGAATTTCTTCCAACTCACCTCAGCTACACTGTTAATAGCTTCAATATTGATCTCTGCAACGTTTATCGATGTTTCCGCTTCAGTAGGATTCATCTCATCAGCTGTCACCTCCATAGCCAATAAAATATCATCCATAGTTTTTTCTTCCCTTTGGGCTGCTGCTTGGTCTGCCTCGTGAACCGCTTGTAGTTTGGAAGTGACTTCCTCAACCCTACCGTCAGGATGCACTATCACCACCTGGGGGATTGGGCCTGAACCTAGCTTACCCTCGCGTAGGTCTGAAAGCAGGTTGCCCTGCAACAACTGCTGAGTGGTAAGGTGGGGGCTGCTCGGCAGCTTGGGCATCATCTCTTTCTGGTTCGATGAATCATCATCATCGGAGTCGTGATGGGAGAGATGCCGCATCAAGTTACCTTTATGCGCAAAGGTTTTATCACATTCTGTGCATTCGTGAGTCTTCTCCCTGGGCATAGGGGGCGTATAATTAGGCGTGTGGTACAGGTTTTTGTGCCGTTTCAGTAACTGTTTTTGGCGAAAAGATTGCTCGCATTCACTGCATTGGTACGGTTTCAGACCAGAGTGCGTTAACAAATGACTATCAAGATGTCTTCGCGACAGTGCAGCATAGTTGCAATGTGCGCATTTGAAACACTTTTCGCCCTCATGCGATTTGGTGTGCAGTTTATACGAGTAACGATCAGGGAAAGTCTTGTTGCATTTACGGCAGCACAGTGGCCGCTCACTTGTGTGTAACTTTTGCATGTGGATTTTTAAGTCAGTTTTCCGGCCACACGTGGTTGGGCAAAGATCACATTGGAAGATCGGCTTATTGCCAGAGTGGATGAGCTTATGCGCCTTTAAAGAGTTACTTTGCGTGAATCGGGCCCGACAGATCTCACAGTGATATGGCTTCTCCCCCGTATGCGTACGTAAATGTCTTTTTAATTTATGCGTATCGGAGGAGGCATAGCTACAGAATTCACAGCGATACGGACGCTCACCCGTATGCGAACGCATATGCCTTTTTAATTTACTCAGCTCGACACTAGCATATTCACACATCTTGCATCTGTGCGGCTTCTCAAAAGTGTGCTTGTATCGTACATGCCGTACCAACTCTCCTGACGTTGTGAACGCTCCGATGCACTGTTTGCACTTGTGGGGCCGCATTCCCGTGTGCGTGTTTTTGTGGTTCTGTAAAGAGGCAGTAGTTTTAAAGCTACGTTGACACACGTCACACTTGTGCGGCCGGTCTTCAGAGTGTGATTTCATGTGCCGTGTTAAGAGGTAGTGCTTAGGGCTGGTGTAGTTGCAATATTGGCACATGAGTTGCGACGGGCTTGGGTGTAAGAGCTTCTTGGGTGTGATCTTCACGATTCGTTTTGTCGTACCATCCTCCTCAATTATTTCTTCAGTTATCTCACGCGCTTCCTCTTTGAAGTCGTACACAGAAAGGTCTTTATCACCATCACCCTGCGATAGTATCAACACATAACTTACTTCTCCACCTTGACGGTTCTCAGATGGCATAAAGGTCAGCGTTTGATAGTTTGTCCCGCTTGAAGGCATCAGGAAAGAATTTCCAGGGGCGGAAGCTATCGAATTCTCAATAACATGCAGGGTATGCGGAGTACAATCATCTGCCGACTGCACAGCCACTAAATGGGGTTGCGAACTGTCTTCAGAGTTTTGAAGCGCCACAAGTTGGGCATTGTGTATTTCAGACTCTGATGCAATTGGTAAATGATTTGTCACATTAGTAGTGTTGGCGGCCACGGATGCTAACACCGCCACCGGATTCGAACTGTCGACATCCTGCTGAATGATGCTCCTGGTGGTTTCATCGGAGAGTAACTGCACGTTTTCAATGGAGATCTGCTGCACACCGAGGTTGTTGGAAGTAAGCAGCTGTTGTTCGTGCAGATCTGCATCATCAGCAATGACCTGTAAACTCGCCTCTTCGATCTGCATCTCGTCACCCCCGACAGATAGAACCCGAATGATACGTTTGATTTCATTCGAACTGTTCGCTACAGCCAGAGCTGAAGTATCATCTACTTCAGTAGTGTTAACAAAATCAGATTCAGAGACCTGAGCCGTCGACAATTCGGACAATTGTGCATGTACAGCCGTAAGAGGGTAATTTTGGTCGATACCAACTGCCGATGTCATCTTGGCAACAATCTCAGCCTGCGTAGAATCCAGCTTAATAATGGAGTGTTCCGGTACCGATTCTTCACAAGCTATTTGTTCTTCTTCGGAGTTTACCCGGAGAATGTCGTCTGGTGGAGCGTAATATTCTTGAATATTAACATTTGCTGCTGAGTCATTAACATTTTCAGTCGTAGAGACATACACGGCCGTAGCATTTTCAGCGTCGGCCAGGTTGACGGAAGAAGCATCTAATTGGTTTGGTTCGTCTTTATTAAACTGAACAAAGTAATGCTGCAAATCGGTCAGATTCTGGCCTTCCTGAACAGAACCGATAGAAGAATCCTCCATCTTGGATTCAACCTGAAATGAAACAAAAGAAATATTCATGTTTTTGAATCAGCAAAATTCATTTTTATTTAGAAGCTGCAGAAATATATATTTTATTTATTTATTTTTTTGAAAATGGTCATAACAACAATGGACAGAACAAGTAACTTGACTCCCCCCCTCCCCAGCCACAATAAGAAAAACATCGACATTTTTCACCGAGAAAGCAATTAATTATCGAAACAAGATTCCAGGGCATCTTCCACTGTTATATAAAGGGCAGTTGTGTGTGTGTGCCTGGCTAAAAGTTAAAAAACTTCAAAACCACAAAGTTGGTATATTCTTGATCAGTATTAAAATTTTTTTTAAAAATGCAATCAACAAAAACTAAATTTTGAAAGCATTCTACACCGCTACCTCTGAATTATGAAACAAAGCTAAATTGAAGCCGTCGACCCCGATCCCGGCATCCCCCACCCCCACCCCCACGTCACACATGGTTAGTTAATATGAATCCAGAATAACCATTACCATTTACATTCACTTTTATGCCTGGTTACCCGTAGTTTTGGATATTGGCGATAAATACAATCCTAACACTTTTTGCAATCAGATTACCAATGTGTAGGCAGAGAAAGTAACAATCATGAATGGTTTTTTTTGCTAACAAGTAAGCAGTCATCAAGTCCCAAAGGCCACTCGAGGACAAGGGTTAATGGTTTGTGTTTGGTGAATGGTGAGAAAACACCTTGAAGATTGCAGACCATGGTTTGGATCTGGGCTGAAATTGATTACTCAACGAGAATTTGTTAACATTCGACTTGCAATCGACCATGTTGTAGTCAGCTGGGAAGCAGCCCCGTGGTAATGTGTTCAACAGACGGGTAGTTCTTGGAAATAAACTTTGTTCATGGTAGTTCCGTTTAGTTTTAGATACACAGAGGAAGAAAGGAAAATTATCTACAGTGGTTGTAGCTAGACATGTTTTTTTTTGCTGTGAATTTTTGACAGTGGGGAACTACAGATTGGAGCTCAGTCGAGCACCTACTATGAAAATAATGAAAGAGTAGAGAAAGACTAGCAACGTCCCTTCTGTGAGAAAGAGGCTGTAGAGAAAAGAAGATCCTCAATTTGAAGCCTTCGATTATGGATTGCGTAGACATTAGTGGCAGCTTTCAGAACTTATAGAGAGAAACAAATAATAATAAAACAAATTTAAATTTTTTTTCTGAAAAAATGTTTAATTTTAAAATAGAATCGTCATTTTGTGTTTTCTTGTTTTTTTTTTTAGATTTAGAAATTGTATTAAACTTTTTTTTTTCAATCAAAACTATATTTTGAAATCATTCTACACCGCCACCTCTGAATTATGAGGCAATACTGAATTTAAGCTCTTGACCTTGATCCTCGCCCCCCCCCCATATTAAGACTAAAAATTAATTATTTTTAGTCTCTTTTTTTTTTTTTAAGTGTTGAAAGACGATGATCATTCATTTAAATGATGGTAAATATTATGGGTGCTCGACATAAATATCGCTAAGTTCTAAAAGATTCATCTGAAGAAGGTCGGAGATTACATCGGTCGAAATATTGCAAATATAACAATCAAAATGAGATTAGCAGTCGAATAATCCAAATAATAACCCCCAAAGTTATTCAATTATGGTAAACGTTTATAGGCGACATGAATTATTTCAAATGAAATACAGTTTGGAAATTAGTGAAAAACAATTTATTTTGGTTCACCTAATGATATGTGACCTATTTGTGTTTAAAAATAAATAACAGAAGTTATAAGCCTTTTAAGTTACCATAAATATCGGTTCTGAGCAAAGTGATCATCTTGTTTAGCCACACGTTTACGTTACTTCCTTTGACTAAACAAGATGGCTACTTTTCTCAGAACCGTTATTTACGGCAACTTGTTTTAAGTATATTAAATATTGCTTTTATGGCGCAAGTAGGTCACAAATGAGTCGGTAAATCAAAATAAATTGTTTTGGACTAATTTCCCAACTGTATTTCCTTTAAAATAATTCATGTCGCCAATAGTAACGTTTTCCTAGAAGGTTCTGGTTCTCAAGTTCGAAAAGATGAGCCTAAAGAAGGTCGGAGATTACATCGGTCGAAACGTTGTTACTATAAGATTCAAGATGAGATTAGCAGTCCGAATAATACCCCGAAATTTATTATTTAAGCGATATTGAATTTTCTCGCTCACACGCCCCTATTCCGAATTCGTGGCCTTAGGCCGCCATCAGCGGACTGTTTCTCTTGTATCAAACAGCCAACGTTTTAAGTTTAATTTAAACGGTTTCAAAACGATATATAAATGATTGCACATTAAAAATAATTAAATTAAAAAAAAAAAAAAATTATTTTAATTTGAATTATTTGAAGGTTTTTAATAATCAAATAAAAATTCAATTTTTACTTGATATTTAATTTTCATAAAAATGATTCCAGCAAATTTTAATAATAAAATTTTCCCTGGAAAAGATTTGATGTCTTCTTTTGTTTTAATTATGGCCGTTTGGTGCAGTCATTGATGGCGGCCCACGGCCACGAATTCGAAATAGGGGCATGTGAGCGAGAAGATTCAATATTGCCATTATTTAATTATTATCTAACTTATATGGTTTTATTTTAAGCATTATTATAATAATCTTGAATGAATGAAGTTCGCTTCTTTTTTTTTGTTTTATTATTGTGAATGGAGGACATCTGGCGGCGAAAATTTTCAATGGAGAAACCGTGGTGTTAAAAAGGGACAATAATCCTGAAGAAGAAGGAGAATTGAGAGATTGTGTCGAAAGGCGGCAGCACCGTCGGCGTCCACGTTTTCATTATTCCATCGACGTCTTACGAAGTTGGTCAAGCCCAAATTTCTTTTAGGATTTAAAAGAAATACATTATTGGGATTCGTGTTCGCCAAACAAAAGGATTTTAAAAAGGTAAAGGAATTCGCTTGTTTTCATTCAAAACACGGTGCAACAATGAAATCTACACGGGATCAATTTCTTTCTTTCTTTTTGTTTTTTTAAATTAAATTCTTCTAAAATTAAAACAAGCCATAAAAATAATCTTAAAATATACCGAAAACAAATAATAATTAAAAAAAGTTTCCATAAGTTCTGATTCTATATCCCAGACTTTTGGAATTTTTTATGGAAAACTTAACCCCCCCCCCTCCCTCCAAAGCCCAGCAAACAAAGAAAGGTCAAGAATTGTTGCGTTTGCGCCCAATTATACAATAGAAACGTAAGAGGAAAAGGAACAACAGGGACAATTTTAAATTGTCAATTTAAAAGCTTTAAAATCTCTTGAAAGTCGGAGTCCATGTAAACGCCGTTTCCAACAAGTTTTTTTTTGTTTTTTTTTACCCTTTTTTAATCTATTATTATTTTTTCAATTTCGAAAGTTAATGGCTATAAAGGTAAAAAAGGAAAGAAAAAAAAACTTGAGTCCGATTTCAGTAAAATAAAATAACACTTAGTTATAGCGAATTTAGTCGTGCACGTAAAACTCTGAAATGAACAGTCGACCGAAAGAATATAGTCGCCATCTTTATAAACAAGCTGAGGAGGAGGCGGTTAGCTAAGGAAGAACAATGACCGAAGTTAATTTTCTGCTTAAACGGTATTTGGTTCGGCTCTTTTTATTGTTCGACAGTGCCATTATTCTATAACTAAACCAAGGACGAATGATAAACATGTTATGTTTATACAATGCAAAAAAAAAAAAAATCAAATATTAAAAAAATATATATATTACCTAAATATTTTTTTATATTTTCATTAGAAAATTAAAGAAAATGTTTTCGTTTTAAACATCTTTCTTAGAAAAAAAAAACCGTTGATGATGGCGGTTTAAAGACATTCGCAGTATATATATATATATATATATACTTTTTGATTATATGCAATCAGTTCGTGATTGTGACTATTTTACTATAAGATAGTCAACTAAGCAATCATTAAGTGGTTTTCTTATATATTAAATAAAACCCTCTTAAAGATATTTTCTCGTCTTCTAAGAAAAACTCCGCAAATTCTGAACGGTGACCACATGGGTTTAATATCGTTCAAATTTATGAATCGACAGATTTCTGTTATATTTAATTTCCTTTGCCTTCATATATAGAGTAAGAAAACAGATGCATTATTTATTTATTAATTGAAATAAAAAAAATAATTAAGCCCAAAACTAAAAAAAAATGAATCCAACAAAAATGTTTACCATTGATACAGTAGTGGCGCGACATATTGTTTTTCTTTGCTTTAGGAGCAGCAATCAATCATTTTTACAAATAAATTTTAATTCTAGACACATTCGTTTTATTTTTTTACAAGTTTCAAAATCACTTTCTCATGTCCACAACCTAAACAAGTGTGGGATATTTCTTTTTTCGTTAGTTTAACATCTGTATTAATAATAAAACTATCAGACAAAAACTAGTGTTTCTCGCTTGTACGTAAATTTGATTTATTTTAAATCATTTTTTTTTATTTACTATTAATCGAATATTGACATAAAAAATAAGGAAAAACTAAATTAAAAAAAAAAAGTTTTTAAATTGTAAACATTTTAAATTATATCTCTTATTTTCATTCAGCTTTCGCCTTGGATACAATTGATTTCTAGGTCAACAAAGTCAAGTATTATGGTTTGTTTGTGATCCTTAAATCGAAAGATAACTATATCTCACGAAATAGAGACTCTATTCTCGAAAAGATTTTTCATATATAAATTCATATTTTTTTTATATTCGGACTATTTCCATCTTGATTGTTATTCACAAGGTTTCTGCCGATGTAACCTCCGATCATCTTCATTATTGAAACGTCAACAAAAATAGTAATCGAAATTAGAAATCTTGAAGCAAAAAAAAAAACCGAAATATTTTTTATTTAAGTTAAAATATATTAACATTTAAGTTAAAAAAAAGAATATTCAAATTTTTAATGTAATGAAATTCTAAGTCGGAACTAAGACTTAATTTAAAAATAGAACAAATATTTATCATTTATTTGAAATTACATTAAAATTAGTTTAGCTAATTTAAGAATTACAAAGGTTATTATAGGTTTTATTTTCCAAGGTTTTTTTTTATTTAACAGTTAAAAAATAATGTTACGCTTTTGAAAATATATATTTTCTTATTGTTAATGGTATTACGTGTGTTATTGTGTAGATGTCGGTTTCTTTGAAAGATGCTTGTTCGATTTTATTTGTAAGTTATTTCTTTGATAAAAGTGTGTTTGTTTGCTGTGGGAATTGGAAGCCCTTTTCCATCGGAGACCTAAAAAAAAAAAAAATAGTATTTATTGAGGGTTTGTTGTAGAAATTATCTTACTTACTGCGACTTTTCTTTGCTCAAATCTCTCACTGGAGGGCGTTGGTGCGCTCGCCTGTCGATGCGTATGTACGTCGCTCTCCTAGAAGAAAGTGTGTGTGACTATATACGATGATATGTGTGTGGAGTCGGTGTGTTAAACTTACTTAGTCTTGCTTGTGTGGCGCGTGTGTATGTGTGCTACACGATCCGCTGTGTGTATTTGGGATGATTTTTTTTTGTTTTTTCAAATCTCGGCCGCCATTAACGAAAGGCGGCCGCCACTGCGCATGCGTACCGGAAATTGCGTACAAACGGGCATCAGGCCAACCGCCATTACCGGTTTTTGTCGGCTGAAAAAGAAGAGCTTATTTTTTTAAAAATTAGTTTAAGAGAACAAGGTAAAAAGAAATATAGACAAATATTGATCGACGGCCAAAACAGAATTGGGCACATGTTCGTCTTTTCTCACAGTCCGTTTTTCACAACTTTTTACTGACCAGTTTTTTTCTTTTTTCGGTCTACACTTACCTATCAGGCTGCTAGAGAATTCCGGGGTTTTTGGAAAAAAATTTTCAAATATTTTACATTTTAGGAGGGGGGATCAGTTTCCAATGTAAATTCAACGTAGACTGATCCCCCTCTTTTTGACCATCTCAATTTAAAAAAAAATCTTTTTCGGTGTATAATTACCTATCATGTCAATAGAGAATTCCGGTGTTTTCGGAAAGAAATTTTTTTAAATTGAGATTTTAAGACGGATCAGTTTTCAATGTAAATTCAACATAGACTGATCGCCCTCTTTTTGACCATCTCAAATTTTTTAAATTATTCTTCTGCTTACAATTACCTATCATGTCGCGATAGAATTCCGGGGTTTTTGGAAAGAAATTTAAAAATATAAGATTTTAAGACGGGGGATCAGTCTTGTTCGCCTTTTACCATAGTCCGCTTTTCGCAACTGTTTACGTCTTAAAATCTCAATTTTTTTTAAATTTCTTTCCAAAAAACCCGGAATTCTCTCGCGACATAAGTAATTGTACACCAAAAAATTTTTTTTTTTAAATTGAGATGGTCAAAAAGAGGGATCAGTCTACGTTGAATTTACAATGAAAACTGATCCCCCGTCCTAAAATCTCAATTTTAAAAAATTTCTTTCCAAAAACCCCGGAATTCTCTACTGACATAAGTAATTGTACACCAAAAAAGATTTTTTTTTAAATTGAGATGGTCAGTCTACGTTGAATTAACATTGGAAACTTATCCCCCCTCCTAAAATGTAAAATATTAGAAAAAAATTCCAAAAACCCCGGAATTCTCTAGCAGCCTGATAGGTAAGTGTAGACCGAAAAAAGAAAGAAAAACTGGTCAGTAAAAAGTTGTGAAAAACGGACTGTGAGAAAAGACAACATGTGCCCAGAATTGTGTATAGACGATAAAAATGGTTTCATATTGCTGTATTACGCATGTAATCTTAAGAACACATTTTAGATGTGTAAATTTGCTAGAATAATCGAGATTTTTACAAAATGTAATCTTCCCGGAATCGGAAGTGCTTTTTATTGCTCATGATACCATGTTTTTTTTTTTGTATCGCTCAAGACGAAAAAAGTTTTAAAACGTCTTTTTCCCCTTCTATTATACGTAATACTAAATTGATTTTAACGGCAAAACATTTGTCATAATCTTTAAATATATATATATATATATATATATATATATATATAAACAGTTACATGGTAAACAGCTGATGATCCCCGTGTTAATATTAGATGCTTACGTTAAGGTCTCCTGTTTTTGTTTCACTGTTAGATACTTAATCCCCCTTTTTATTTTATTTACTTACTATTATATATTTTATTTATTTATGAATTTTCCAACGAATGTTAAGTCTGCACTATTTTGGATTTAGTTAGTTTCTGTGGGAATTTAAACTGCATTTTCCTTTTTTTTTGTCTTTTTGTTTAAAATAACTCGAAGCTTCTTTAGACTATATATATACTTTATTTTGGTATATAAACTAAGCCAGAAAAGTATGTCGCAAATCAAGAGGCTTGCAAAGCAAAAACGATAACTTAATTTTGTAATTTTCGGGCATTTATAACAAAAAGGAGGTTAAAAACAAATAGGCAACACATAAATGTTACGAAAAGCATGATAACGTACTCTTCTACTAACCTGGATACATTTATTTGTGTTTCAACTTATTTCAAAGAGTTTTTTTGTTCAAAACAAACCTGGTGTCCACCTGTTCAGTTAGAACAAAAAAATTATTTTCATAACATATATTTGAGTAAAATGCTTTGGCTGTAACTTCCAATCCTTTTCCTTTTGTCAACTATATTAATTCGTGTGCAGGTCTGACTGAATATTTTCTGTGAAGCCATTGTTTGTCCAACTTGCACTTGAAGTCGTTTGTGTCAGTTGCATTGATGACCCCCCCCGTCTGGCAGAGAACACTAACGGTTCACAATCCGTATCCCAAACGAATACTTTCTAATGTTTAGCCTGCCATGTTTCTTTTTAAGTTTCAGGTTGTGACCTCTTGTTTCGGTGATCTTGCTGAGGGGTAACAGTCTCTCCTGGTCCATGTTGTCTTTGCCTGTGAGGATCTTGAACGTCTGGATCATATCTCCACGTTCCCTTCCATAGTACATGGACTGGAGCTTCATGTGTCTCAGCGTATCTTCGTATGACAGGTCCCCAAGTGTAGGACACAATTTAGTGGCTCGACGCTGGACTTTTTCAACCTTGTCAATATCACAAACTGGTGGACTCGTGATGCATTTCTGTCATTCTGCAGTGCCGCTCTGTCCTCTTTCGTTGTAGCCTTGCTATAGATCTTTGTGTCATCGGTAAATATGCATGCCACACTCTAGATTTTATCTGGCAAGTCGTTAATGAAGACAACAAACAACAACGGTCCGAAGACATTGCCCTGTGGTCAGCCCACTTGAAGATATGTCCGTTCACTGACACTAGTGAGCCCAGCACAGGGATCCTTGGTAATTGGTGAAAAATCGAAAAATAATCAAAATAGTCTTAGAAACACATCTAATAAATGTCACCGATCGTTGGGAAATGTAATTTTATTTATCTTCCTCTCACAAGGTCGGGAAAGTGGGATTTGAAAAGCCAGCGCCCAAGAAGGTGAGCACTCTGGCCTACAAAAAATGCCTGGGCAACCCCGTCGGCATTGCTCGGTAGGGGTACCTTGAGCAGTAAGCAATGAACTTACTTCCCCCCAAAGAGGGGAGGCAAAGCCTGGGAGGGTGGACCTCCTAGAATTGCACAGGACAAACCCATAGACCGGCAGAAAAGTAATGTTCTACCAGTATTTTGCTTAATTTTCGTTTTTTGATCTATCATCAAAACTAATTTCAGCCATTTTTTTTTTTTTTTTTTTTTTTTATTTTATTTTTTTTTCATTAACCGAACAGGTGAACACCACGTTTGTTTTGAACAAAAAAACTCTTTAAAATAATGTAAAAGATAAATAAATTTATCCAGATTAGTAGAAGAGTAACTTATCTTGTCTTTTGTAACATTTGTTGCCTAATTCTTTTGTTTGTTACCCCTTTTTCGTTCTGAAATACCCATTGTTTAAAAGAAGATACAATTGAGAGATTAACCCTAAACAAATTTTGGTTTCAGGTTTGTGACGTATTTGCGTCAAAAAAAAAAAAAAGATGACCCTTTCATATTTCAGTTAATCATACGAGATCGAGGCTTAAAAAAAATTGATAAAATTGACACAGTATGACCCGTTTTAAGTCTCCAAGCATAGTTTTGGGACAATTGAAGTCAAAAATCACTGATCAGTCACACAATGATCTACAAAGCTATTCTTGTGATATGTGAGGCAAAACTAAATTGTCTTTCAGAAAATCATAGGTTTATATGGTTAATATACCTGTTTTCAACCGGAAAAAAACGATATAACTGAAAAAAAGGCCTAAAATGGAGATATTTTAGTGACAATTTTTGTTACGTCACCACAAAGAAGAGCCAAAAATCACTTTTAGACATGAAACTAAGGGAAGTAAATAATCATTTTCGTTCAACAATAGTATAAAATTGCATTTGTGCAAAAAAAAACGCTGCTCATAGAACTCTCTTCGAATTTTACCCATTCTCCTCAATTACAGGCTGTGACAATTTTTTCCCGATTTTGGTCAAAAAATGCGTCTTTTTGGCAAAGATCCCTCTAAAATGATGACAAACGAAGCAAACACTGTCCCTATGGTCATTTCTCAGTAACCTTGATCAGTTAGCTTTCATTTAAGCTTTAGAACAGCAGCAACCGGCTAGTGGTTCCCAAAATATTGCACGTTTTGTTTGACCGGGTGAAAAGTGAAGCCGAAAATAATTTTTTCTGTAAAAAAAAAAAACCTGCCTTCAATTTTCGAAAAATCAAAAATCCCTTCTATACAACTTGTCACAAATATCAATCTGAACAACTTGTATATCAGGAATTTTTGATTTTGGCCAAATTGAAGACGTACATTTTTTTTTACAGTAATATTTTTTTTCTCCAAATTTGTCCCCCAGCAGTATTTTTCACAGTTGATACCAAATTATGTGCTAACAAAGTGGTCATATCACTTCTGATAGGTTTCCACAACTATTCCCTCCAACAGGGTTGAAAACTAAGTGACTCACCCTTCATTTTTGCTTTGAGGGTTTCCCTTGTGAAGGATTTATATGTCATGGTAGGCAGTATAGGTTGGATGTATAGAAGTAACACTTCACAGCTCCATCGTATTGTTTGAAGTCAAGGAATACCCTCATGAATTATTCAAGTGTTATGGGTGAACTGAAAAGAAGGTTTTCACGTGGAGCAGGTGTGAAAAATCCTCCCCTTAACATGAAGGAAGTTGTGAGATCTTCACTTGTATGTGTGTTGTATCAGTAGTGAGGAGAAACAGTTCTGACCTAAAAACGTAGTCCTTTTAACTGTATGTAAATATGTAAATAGTCATGATGGCTATGTCATTCTGATTAATACTTTTTCTTTTTTCAGAATAATTCACATAGCGACCCTCTCTAGTAACAACTATGGTTTTTGAAAAAAAGAGAGGGCGAAAGAAGGGATCTACAACAACAGGATACTCCAATTTGACGAAGGAGGAGAAAGTGAAATACCACGAAGATGCAGTACATAAACATTGTGAGAAGGCAGCAACAGCAAATCCACCATCTCCACCTCCAACAAAACTTCCATCAAATGCATCAACACCCTTAAATGAGGAAAAACCAACGACTTCAACATCTGGAAAACGTGGCAGACCACCTTTAGAAGCAGCAGCGATGACACCAAGAACGCGATCACGCCGGAAGACTGAGCAACAACGAAAGCGACGCAAAACCGAAAGAGTGTCAACAGTTCGTCGCTTGCTGCAATTAGCAGAAGAACAATGCCATCAAAGCCACTCATTGGCCAGAACTGATAAGTAAATTTGTTCTCAATGAATGCAACAGTAGATCTGTTCCAGGCCAAGAGCAGGTGTCAGTGCGTTATGGGTTCAGACTACCGAAGTACATTTTGCTGCATTCCCGAAATGAAATTGCAGCTGCATTCAAACGAGAACACCCCGAGTGTCCATACGCCATATCCACCATCAAAAGAGAGTTCCCTCAGAACGCAGTGACTCCAACCACACGGGATCTTGAGAGGAATACATGCCCTGTTCATGCCAACGCTAGACGAATTGTTACTGCTATAAACAAGATGCTGGGGAAATCCAAGTGTGAGCAACGCCTTCCAACCTCGTGTCGCGACTTGGTCAGTGAAACAATGTGCATTCACGAAGATGTAGTTGCTGCCACTCCTTTGACGTGGAAAGTGTCGTGTGTTAAAGGTGATTGTAAAGAATGTCCAAACAAAATAAAACTATCACTGCCAAATGCTGTCAAAGCAAAAGAGATAACACTTTCACAATGGCGGTCTGACATGCGAACCGTTCAGAAAGAGGTGAAGGGTAAACTTGTGTCCATTGAAAAATCTGTGTTCAATTTGTTTCCTGAAACACTGACTATGCAAAGTGCGTTCTCAAAACTGACTGACATGTGCAAATCATTACGCCTTCACATATTCACGGCACATCAACAGTGGAACGCTCATGAGAAGGCACGGAAAAACTTGACAATGGATACTGTAATATCCATAGAAGACTATCAGATGAACTTAGATATTGTGTATAACGAGAATCCCACTTCACTCGTCTACTCCACCAAAATGACAGTGGCAATGTACCCTATTTGTCTGGAGTTCCTTTCAGATGATGGGGAAATTCGGAAAGCAGCCATCACTTTCATCAGCGATGACAAGGATCACTCACACCAACAAATTCAACAGTTTGAGAAACGCATGTTTGAAGTTATTCGTGAACATCTGAAACGACCTATCAAAAAATGGGTACGATTCAGTGATGGCTGTGGTGCCCAATTCAAATCTGGGTTTGCTGCAGCCGATCTTATTCATGCACCAAAAGTTTTCGATATTACATCTGCTTCCTTCAACTTCTTCGAGTCTCACGAAGGAAAAAGTACATCTGACAGCATTGGTTCTATTGTCAAATGTGCTTTTATTCGTGGTGTCATGAAGTCTGATCAAGGTATTAAGAATCTGGACGATGTCCATCGCGTGATCACCAGTGCAATCAAACCGTCAACAAAGAAATTTGATTTCTTCACCGTTGAGAAATTTGGGCATTTCAGAAAACTCGCTAGTGGCTCCAGAGAGCATTGTAAAATTCCAGGTATCATGAGTCTGCACAGCCTCAAACTTAGTGATGACCGAATAATTCTAAACCAGTTCACCTGTACAGACTGTATTAGTGACAAACCATGTGGCAAGTGTAAACAACAGAATGTTTTTCTCAACTCAAAGGTAACAAAACCAAAGTCTATTCAATACATCGAAATAGATGAGCAGAATGATGATGACGATGACAGCGATGATGAAAACGATCGCATTCATGATGACGACGACAATGGCCACACTGACGATGAATCAGAGTTTGAAAGCGAGGATGAGGAGGGACAGTGTGACAATGATCATGCTCCAGGGGAAATCGTTTGGGCGTTGTACGGTAACACTTGGTACCCCGCTAAAATGTGCAGTCTAGCAGAGGTACCGGAGGAAAATCGGTGTAAATTTTCAAAACTCGGAGAAAAACTAATTGTGAAATGGTTAGGGGAGGAAAAGTACAGCCCTGTGAGTGCGAAACATATTGATGAGCTGGGGGGAAATCTGTTGGATGCAAAACGAGCTGCTCGCTCCAAAAACATTATGGAACTGTACAACCGAGCACTTGGTCTTAAACTATCTTCCTTTTGATAACAGATTTTTGCATCAGTACTAGTATACTCTTGTTATGTTGTCTTCTGTTCATTTCAGACATTTCTAAACTTAAACTGGGAATCTTATGTATCCATTACCCATCATTCTTCAATAAAAAGATGTCTTAATGAGAGGTTAAGAACCCTTTTCGTTATGTGTTGTTGAAAACTTCCAGTATCCCAAAATTCGGATGGGTTGTTACCATAACCTGGCCAAAAAAGGCAATTTCTCATCAAGATCTGGTATTCTCTCCCTTATTTTTGGATTCCTCACAAAATTTTGGTTAAGAAAGATGGCCTAACACTTATGATTGATAGGTTTTGAGTAATTTTCTTAAATAGTTTCGCAATCTGCAGGATACGGTCCTTGGGACAAAAAAACGGGAAGTGCGATTCCGGCCGTCATGAAAGAATTGCTTGAAAACATGGTTTCCCATCAAAATTTTGTATTCGTTTTTGTTTTATTGGATTCCTCGTGAAATTTTGGTTTAGAAAAATGGTATAACACTTATACATTATCTGTTTTGAAAATTGACCTAAAATGGCAATTGTGTCCCAAAACTATGCTTGGAGTCTTGAAACGTGTCGTATGTAGTTAAGAAAAAAAATTAACTTTTCAACAATTTTACTTCACAATCTACGGAAGGGCATTTGGGTGTGTATATATATATATATATATATTAGTGGTATGTTTTTAAAGGCTGTGGGCAATGCAAGTTGTAAGGAACAAAAACAATAAATCGAATACGAAATATGACTTGCTATTTATTTTTCCTAAAATCTTACATAACAGCAAGGGTGTTGTTAGCTGTTTGTGTGGTGTCTGGATGATTAAAAAATCATTATTTAATATTTCGGGAAAAGAAACTTCCCTTTGTCAAAAATAATCAATACCAGAAGAATTCGCTGACTATTCAAAACTAATACCAAGTTAAATATGAATCATTTTAGATAAAATGTATGTTCTATTCTCTGCTTCCGTTGTTCCAGCTCATTGGTCTAGTGGTCTTCATCCATTCACTGTTTTGATACTTCATTGTAATACAGCTTCCTATTCCAGTAGCTTTTTTCCAAAACATGCAGTCTTGTGAAACTCTCTTCCTGCTGACTGTTTTCCCCCTACCTATAGCCTTGGTCTTTTCAAGACTAAGGCTAATAGGCATTTCTTGTCTTTGTGATAATCATATTTCGTTCTTTTTAGCTCTTTACATCAAGTGGCTTCATACGTTGTCTGGAGCAATTTCCATTAAAAAAAAAATTGCGCATTCAAAAATATTATAATTAAATAAGCATTTCCTTTTACAACAAAATAGGGATATTAGAGTCATGTACCTACTTAAATTAATTAACTTTCTTATCATATTTCCTTTTTAATTTCAGATGTCTTTGCTAGCACATATCCACGAGCATTATCCTGCTGTTGAGAGTGGTCACCCTGTTTTAATTGGACACGTACTAAAAAAATTTGCGGATAAAGATTTGTCCCATATAAGAATAGCAGAATGGGCTACAATGGAAAACGTACGAAATGGTTTTCCAACAATAACCGGTTCTATGATTTCCAAATTGAAAGTATTTTTCAAAAAAAGGCATGATCTCCATCGGACCGTCTTCAGGAACGAGTGCAAAATTGAAGCTCATTTATGTATCCTCTCACCTCACACCACCACCACCACCTCCTCCTCCTCTGCCACCTCTGCGGTTGATAAATCAAAACCTGCATCCAGTGCTTCTGCCTCTATTTCTCCAGCTGATAAGATTCTCTTGAAAGAACTAGTACAAGTCAAAAAAGAACTTCTGTACATAAAGAGAGAGTTTCACAGTACAAAACATAAGTGGCATGTTAAAATATCACGGCTAAAGAAAAAATTGGCAAATGCCGAAACTAAACTCCAAGTATACGACAAAGAAGTGCATCTACTACGAGAAAAGCTCAAAGAAGCTGAAAAAAAAAATTGATAAAATGGTTGTAAAAAGAAAACGGTACTGTACCTGTATCCTTAGTGGGATAGCAGTTTAAAAAAAAATACCACATTTGGTTAGCTTTTTTATGCCGCGTCTTGAGTTCGGGAAACCTATTGAGTCAGTAAGCCAGAGAACTGTATACCGAATAACCTAACATTCGACGCAGTGCTAAAGGCAGAAAATGCAACCATAGTATTTGCTACCACGACACAAGATGGGGGTGCAAATTAATTGCATTTTACTTACAACACGCTGACTTTGTCCACTTGTGTCGCTGGAACATTTGTCAGGTAGCACTGCAGTCAACTACAAGCAGCATAAGACAGTTGGCCAAAGTTTATTCAATAATGACTGACCACTGTGTTGATGACTTACAAAAACTAATAGGTAAAATTAACGGTTCGTTTACTGATAAAGCTCCCGTTTACTGACATCCATGCCACATACTATTTGTTGGTGAAGGTGTGGGATAAGAGCTTAGTTGAGCTCGACTGCAATATGCACCTACTAGACGCAGTTTCCCGCGCAACCAGAAAGCCTCTTGTGGATTGTAAAAGCTCTCACATGAAAAAAAAATTCTTCCTCGTGGTGATTGCCTAGTCTGGAAAATTATGGTCTGTTTGAATTCCCTTCTATAAAATGACAGGAAATGCCATTTAAGGTCTTCTTGCATATATTAGGTCTTAAATTGTTCCTAATTCCTGGATTTCAAGGAAATCGAATTCACATAATTTTTCATCTAGTTGCTGCTTATTTTGATACTATGAAAAATTGGGTGCTTATATAGATGAAAGCACGTGGATAACGTATTTCCAAATAAAATCTCTTGTTTATACTCAGATATCAGACAAAAAAAAGTATCCTAAAAAAAATTTTGAAAAATTATTGTAGATTTTTACTAAATGTAAAAAGCAATGTTATCGTATTTTTCTGAATCCATGAGCCATAGCGTAGCGTCGGTATTGTTGAAGAGTAGGGTAAAACCAGGGAGATAATTGTGTCATTTCGGCACAGGTAACACCTTCTCCGAAAATTGATGTGAACGAGTTAAACATGGAAGACCGTTTTTATTTTTAGTAGGTTGCCCACGAACTTGATCGACTTTTTGCAGTCGGAGAGACTTTTGTCAGATGCACAGATTTGTATTTGTTGAAGAGCAATGAAATCGATCAGTCGAAATGTCAGTGATGGTTTTGTTTGGCAATGCTAAAAATACAATTGTAGGAAGTCATTGTTCATCAGGCATGGTAGTTTTGATCCTTGCTCTAAAATACATTTAACGGAGTTCTTAAATTTATTTATTTGTTGCCACATGAGAGCCGTCTACACCACAGTAATGAATGGATGTAGAATTATGGTGTGTAACACAATTGCTGATTAGCGTTCATGCAAGATTTGTGCGTAGAGCGCTTTTTGCGCCACCCACAAGTGCTTGGATGCGCTGTAGAAATAGACAAAAGATTATTTTGTCATAGGAAGCAAAACTGAGCGTATGCCGTGCCAACTGTTGGTTTTTAGTGACTGCCGGCAAAAGATGCCGCAACCTTAATATCAATCCATAAATAATCTGTGCACCCAGGAACCGCAATTGTTTCCAACTGTTGGCGGGCATATAATAGCCTAGAATCAGGTGCCACTATCAACCACATTTAACAGATGTGGTATGAAGTAAAAAAAATAAATAAAATAACGAGGCCGAATGCGGGGACACAGAATTTATGTGGTGACAAAAATTTGAACCATTCTATTCGAAAGTATTTTCTGCTAATTTCGGAAATATATTCAGTGAAAGTTTAAATGAAAGAATGTTTTTATCTTCTGTTCACTGATTTTTTTTTTGTTTAGTATTTATTTCATGTTCGTTTTATTTGAATAAATTTTTTTAACTTTGCTGTCTTTAATTGTTTAGTATTTTTTGTTTCAAACTTTAAAAACTTTGCAACTTCTTGGAATTATGACCCGTTGGAGTTACCTCCCCTGTTTTATCTAAATCTTCCCAAATGTCCTATGCCGGGCGTAAAATAAGATAAAATTAATTTTTTACGTTTGTTAAAAATCTACTCAATAATTTTTCCTAATTTTTTTTTTTTTTTTGCCCGATACATAAGTATAAACAGGAGTTTTTATTTGTAAATGCGTTTTTCATCTGTACTTTCATCTATGTAAGCACCAAAATTTGAAATTCTTTTTGCAACGGCTGACCAGTGAGGAAAATTCTCGTTCTTTGTATTCGTTGGAAAAACTTTTTTCAAGCATATCTGGTAAGAATGTTGACATTGAACCATTTCTGAAACAAAAAGACAGACACACGTAACAAACATAATATTGACACAATAACAATAATAGACATTTGTTACATAACCATGAAAGTTAAACGTTTCTTACGACCACGCTTTTCGAAATCGAAACCTTAGAAGCATTTTCAAACCTTTCAACATTCATTTTTTTAACATTAATTTTTAAGCCTTTAAACTGTCGACATTAAACAAGTAAACTGTCCCTTCTGTTAGTCTTTTGCAACGAGAACTTTTTTGAGTGTACATTTATACGATGACCAAAAGTTATTACAAACGTCTTAAGGCATTTTATATTTTACCTTATTTCGTCTGGCCGTAATTTCACTCTTCGTGGTCTACTGGTTAAACGTTGTGCCGTGGGTTTTTCTTCGGTTCGATCCTTCGTCTCGTGGTTGGGTTTTTATGTTCTGAAAATCAACACTCTTTGGTTCGACAAAAAATGGCTTTGAAGACATTTCGAGAGGGTCAGAAAGTGGGTTTTATTTGCTTTAAGTAACGCCAGGGAGAGAGTCGCCGTCTTCGATTGCTGTTACTTTTTGGTTACCTTACCAAACTGCTAACTAGATGGGGGGATATAGGTGGGTTTTTGTCTCATCTTAGAGATTCAGTCCTAAACTTTTCGTCTTAAATTATTTGACTACATCCTTGGGACAACTTCGCCAGCTTTTCCGAAACGACGTGGTCGCTTCGAGCTCCCATGGCAGACTCATTGAAAACTAATTTCTCACACAAAGGATCTGTGATGTCATCTGTTCACGTGGACCCAACGTGCAAAATATTTCCGTCACTCCTGGCATTTCCTATCGGTCAAACATACCTCAAATTTGTTATGACTTTTCAGAATGAGTCACCATGGGACATAGTTGTTTGTCCCAAAATCACAATGCACCTAATTTATACTTAATCCTATTTCTTTCACAAAGTTCATAATTCATACTAGCTAATCTACCTGTCTAAAACACAGGGCCCGTCATAATCTAATACATTTAGGTTTTACATGACTAATAATGGAAATTAAGGCCTTATATTTCGATATGTTTTTATATAGTTACATTTTTAACGTATAAATGAAGAATTCACTTGTAATTTATTAGATAAAGTATTTTGGACAATGTGACTTAATATTCTACAATCAGGACAAAAAGAATCTTCAGTCGAAGATGGCTGCTGTAGAATTTTGAGTTCTGGGAGTCATCGGTAAACTTTTAACGGGGCCTTGAATGCATACCTTTTATACCTGAAATAAAAATAAACATAGCATTTCTCTTAATATGAATCTACTTAAAATAGATATGTATAAATTATAGGTACAAGTCCAATACCCTTATAACATCTTATTTTGAGCAGGTGATTAGGGGGGGGGGGCATTCTCTGCTGGAAAGGGGGGTGGGAAAAAATCGTTTTCGGCAAAATGATGACCACTTTGAGTTAGATGGTCTGTGTGCTAAAAACTCAGTATGAACTAAGTGGGCCTAAATATCCCCACCCTCATGTGGATGGAATGACCACCATCACAAAAATACCACATGAAAGCATCATACTAGCCAAAAATGGGACAATCATCAAATCAACAGCAAAGATCAATGAAAATAACACCGAAGTTCTAACATCTGAGCTCAGAAGAATCACCACCACCTCAGTCTATTATAACGTAATGGACCCCACATGCTTCTGGTGACGGCACCATTATAACTGACGGTACCAATATGTAACAGGTACCCCACTCTCTTCGTCCCGTGGGTATCGTTGGCCACTTACGCACAGGTGTTTGATATCCTGGTCGTGGTGCTAAGTATAACAGATACCTCACTCTGATCCGGTGTCACTAAACCACTTGTAACATAGGTGGTCCACTCGTGTCTATCTCTGTGCTCACACGTCTGGTTCTCTGCGCAGAAATCTTGCCAGACTGAACACCCTCTTTGGCTGATGATCGTTTTAGTGGCAGTAAAAACAGATGTGTCGAATTCCCTCCAAGGTCGCGATGATGATTTCGTTGATTCTGTGAAGGCAAGGTTATTCAAACAACAAATCGACAATAGGAATAATGGCAAACAACTCAGCGATTTCTTTTTGTATAAAATAATTATTAACAGGATAAACAATTGTTTTTAAAACGTCGAATTAAAGTCTATTTGTTGATAAAATGTCCTTTGGGCTAAACTCTTTCTCTCTGTGCGAGAGTTAATTTACAATGATTATTTTCACCAGTTGTACTAATTAAGTCATTACGCTATGTTTAGAAAACGATGGCTGAGCCCGGGCGACGACTCCCACGGGATCCGAGAATCGCGACCCGCTCGGGCCGAGATCTCAGCTCTCACTGATGGTCTAACTGTCTTCTCGTTCTAAACCTAAAAGGTCCTTTCTCTTCCCAAAAAACGTGTAATTCATACCCCTTCTTTTTCAAACATCCCTATTCCCCTCTGGGGGGGGGGGGATGCGCGCTACGGACTTACTCTCTTTCCTGTTGGGTGATACGACAATTGAAATTCCTCGCTTAGGCTTTTTAGATATTATCTAGATAGAAAGCAATTATCCGTACTTCGCTGGGGAAAGGAGACCTCTGCCCTAATTAATAGTGACAGCTTCCAGATGGCAATCTTCGGCCCAGCTTCGCCCATCCAACTTAACACAGATTTTTCTTGTTGATGTTTTTAGAATTTGACGATTAAGCTGTCATCAATATTCCACCTCTCACATGGTAAATGTCTTCCCATTGTGTGGTGATAATTGCAATGACAACTTAAGGAACTTTTCCAGACAATTCGACGCTTAGCCCAGTTTGTTTTGTATAGCTGATTCCGTGTAGAATATATACTAGTCTTGATTCTCTACCTCATTTCTACGTAGGGCCTAATTATCCTGCCATATATAAACCATCTCCCACACCATTTATGATGCCAGATATGCAATCACCATCTGGGAAACCAAAGATTGTGATTGGCGACTTCATCGGCTATAGCACCCAATGGGGATACGCTAAAAATAATGCCGATGGAGATGCAGTGGCAGCATGGCCGAAACTAACCAGCTGGTGCTGGAGCCACTGTCCAAAACACAACACCCCCCCCCCCCATTGGCATCAGTCAATGCTGAAATCACCCCAACCACAGTTCCATTCTGAAGGAGATTCAATTTTGAGAAAGTGAACTGGCTTGGCTTCCAAGAAGATTTTGAAAAAGAGATTGCCCATCTCCCTGTGAACTCTAAAAACTATGACAGCTTCAGCAGGTTTGTGCGCCAAGCAACCCGATAGAATACCCCCAAGAGGCTGCTGGACTCGATGCCCAAAGCAGCAAATTAAATGAGCAATACCAACAGCTCTATGAATGTGACCCCTTTGCTGAAAGTGCTATCAAAGTAGGTGAGACTCATGACCTCCCGATAAGAAGGTCGACAACGGAAATGGCAAAATCTGTTCGAGAAACTGATGTGAAGAAGAATAGTCAAAAAAAACCATCAAGTCTAATCTGGAAAATTAGCAATGATCCATCGACTCCAGTGCAACAACAGTGCACCATCACTGCCAACCAAGTTGCACATCAGTTGGTACTCAATGTGAAGTGCACTACCAAACAGCAAAGCCCAAACATAGACCGACTTCAGTATTTCCAGAGCACTAGGATGACTGAGCCGTTCTTATTTAAAGCGCTTGATACTGGCATCAGTGCTCTTAAAGCTGGCAAAGCCATCGGTCTAGATTATATTTTCACAGAGGAAATCAAGCACTTTGCACTTTTAACACAAATATGGATCCTTGAGTTGATGAACAACTATGCTAACAAAAATTATTCCAAAGATCTAGAGAAAAACCAAAATCATCGCTCTTCTCAAACCTAGCAAAGTGTTTCCACCTGATCTCCCTGCTATGCCACTTGTTTTAGCTGTTTGAGCACCTAATCCTCAACAGGTTGGCCTCAGTTGCTGAACCAGCCATTATCCCCCAACAAGCAGGATTCCGACCTGGAAAATCCACAACTAGCAGCTCTTGAAAGATGGATTTCAGAAAGGACTGGTAAAGTGAGCCATCTTTGTTGATCTGTCTGCCGCGTATGACACTGTAAACCACCGCCTCCTTCTGAAAAAGATTTTGGAGCTAACAAAAGACCTGGCACTACCAGACCTAATGGAAGTCCTCTTAAAAGCTTTTATGTTACCTTAAACAACAAAGTCGCTGGTGCCGAACAAAAGAATGTCTTACCTCAAGGTAGTGTGCTGGCTCCATTACTATATAACATCTACACTAATAACCAATCAATGAACCCTAACCCGACTGAGCGGTTCATCTATGCTGACGACCTTTGTGTAATCACATCCCAAGAGAGTGGATTTTAGTTTGTAGAAACAAACTAACCAAACTTAAATAAGCTCCCCTTCTACTACGAGAGTAACCACTTGCATGCAAACGTTGCAAAAACTCGAGTCTGCTACTTTCATCTCAGGAACTAAGAGGCCAGCCGACCCCCTAAACATCTCGTGGTCTGGAATACAACTTGAGAATCGCACTAACCTTGTCTACCTTAGCATAACCCTGGAACACATCCTTTCATTAAGGGAACCTATAAAAAAGACAAAAATGAAAGTCAGCTCCCTAGACAGCATCCTACGGAAACTGATCAACTCTAAGTGGGAAGCCACGGCACACACACTAAGATGTACTGCCTTAGCCCTGTGCTATTCCTCTGCAAAGTATGCTTGTTTTGTTTGAGAGAGATCAACGCATGCCAAAAACCTATACTCAACATTTGCCGCTTGGTCACTGGTTGCCTGAAGCCCACCAACTTGCAAAACCTGCATCTCCTCACTGGCATTGCCCCTTCAGATGTGAAATGGGAAGTTGCCAGCCGAATCGAATATAGATAACAAAGACTATCAGTGATGAACGCCATCTCCTTCATTGACGTGAACCAATAGTCCAACGACTGAAGTCAAGGAGAAGCTTCCTCAGCCATGTCGATCCTCTAACAGCATCTCAGGAAGAGACCAGATGACTAGAAAGTGACCCCCTCCTATTGACGTGGGAATCCCCCCCCCCTTCTGAGGAACTCCCACCCGGTTCAGAGGCATGATGGCTCTGGTGGAAAACACTCGACTGCCTGAAAACGGGAATAAGGCGATCAAAAGTTGCTATGAGTAGTTAGGGCGACAAAACTAACCCAACCATCTATGAATGTGGAGAGGAGGACCCTACGATGCAACGCTGCCTTGTCTTGCCCCTACTGCCCAACCAGTGTAGCTTGGAAGATATTGCTGAATACAACAATAATGAAAAAAAAAAAACTGCGTAAAAAAGTGGGAAACTGTCGTATGACCGCATGCCATGCAAAGAAGTATGACAATTCCGATACTACAGTAGCCAGATCCTTGGATGCAGTCATGTCATCAGCCAGGGACCACACAATTGGCGAATACTGTGAAGGAAAACGACTGGTACGTAATTCTGATCAGCAATTCCATGAAGCCGAAGCATAATTCAGCCAGAATTGAGCAATGACATTGATGCCAGCATACGGAAATTGGCAATTCCTTATAGCAGGCAGCTTCTGGACTTTTTACCAGCTACAACGTGAAAAAATCGATTCAGAAATTGCCAGAAGAATTTTTGAAAGAGATATCGGGGAAGAAGCAGCAACACGAAGGAAAATACAGACAAAGGTAAATTTATTTTGAATTTAATTGAAATTTATTTTGAATTTAATTGAAATTTATTTTGAATTTAATTGAAATTTATTTTGAATTTAATTGAAATATAAAATTAGAATTTTTCATTGCGGTAAATGAGATTTTTAATTTTTATATATTTATTTTTAAAAGGTCTTTATCTTTCCTAACCTCAAGGATAATTTCCCTGATATATAAGATGAACTATTTATGGATCTACAGGGAATATTGCATGGGGTCGCTATAAGCAAAAGCATCAGTCATTTATGGGAAATTGATGGTCTAATTCAGATTCACAGGGGAAATGACAAATTTTTAAAGCAACATTTATGAAATTTGTTATTTTCCTATTCCTGAAGATGAACTTCAATTATCCATATATGAATTTGCTACTGATTATGAATTTATTTAAATTCGATAATTGCTTACTTAAAACTTAATGCATCGTTCAAAATAAATAAAAAAAATCTGTTAAATTGAAGGTACCCACTGAGTTATGGCGGCTAAACTTTTAATTGCACATTTTGACCGGGGTTACAGCAAAAAAAAAAATACCCATATTTTTGCCTGTTTCCCATTTTTTTCCTTTTTGCAATAATATTTTGTTTTCAACAAATTGGTTAATTATAAATAGCAAATTGTTTTTTATAAATGGGATTTAAATTAAAAAAATTTAAAAAGTTATAAATATTAATAAATAGTTAAATTATCTTTCTATATTTTTTTTATTATTTATTTATTTATTTTTTTTTTTTTTAAATTTCCCTATTTGAGGCCAGATTTTTATAGGCTGGATGACCTTCCTGACGCCTACCCAGTGAGGTGATGGGGACCAGTGCTTTTAATGAGACTCCATCTCTAGGTGATTGCCGACCAAGGCTAAAGAGTGCTTCACCTGTTGAGGACAGTCGTTGCACAAAGAGAAATGATAATGGTAGATGTGTAATATGAGTCTTAAAGACAGGCTTGTTTCTGATGATCTCAGAGGAAGATTAAATCTAGACAGTAAATAGAAATATGTGCAGAAGAGTAGACTTTGATGGTATGGCCATTTTTGGTTTAGTAGATGTAGAACAGTTGAGGTAGCAGGAGAAGGCCAAGGAAAAGATGGGAGGAAGTGATAAAAATTATTTATTTAGACCTGGCCAGAGATAGATTGCTTTGGAAGTCAATTTTTTAAAGCTGTTCAATACACGTCAGAATGTAAAACAGACGTTAAACCGAATATGATGATGATGATGCTATTGTTACAATAAATACTTATAATTATTGACGGGTAGGGGGGCAGCATGTTTTAGTCAAAGGAATCTTTACAAATATTCTAATTTGAGGAACAGACAGAAAGCCTCCTACTGCGACAATGAGTTTCGTTTGACGTCGGAAACAGCTGCCACATCTTTCTTGTGAGTCAGATCTTGCATCCTTAAAGAATTTCTGCTTGGAACAAAGTTTTTAAGTGATTCATTTTTAATTTATTATTTTTATTCATCCCAAACCATGCATATTACCACTGAAGCAGTAAGGGGCTACTATGATAGACCAAATTTATAGTGTGGAGGGGGGGGGGGGGTCAGGAAGATGTTTATTCACATGACATTTAAATTTCTGCATGTTGATATGGTCGGGAAGCAGGAAGGGAATTCCATAGGCAATCGGTCAGAGTAGAAAATCTTCTGGCATCTACGAATTTCTACAGTGAAGAGGTGGAATTTTGCTGCTAGTCAGGTGGGTCGGGATATTTTTTGTTCAGGGAGGTGGGAGTACAAGTGCAGTAAGTTTATCAGTGCACGTTCTGTGGAAGTACCTGTCAAACAAGCACAGTGATGCAACACTGCGACAGGAACTTAGCAGATTATGAAATCAATAAGACTGCGGGGGGGGGGGGGGGCCTAAAAAAACTGTCTAAATATTTCTTCCCTGGAGGAATATAAAAACTTGTTTTTTTTTAATGGGGGGGTTATTTTAAAGAATCACAATTGTATTGAAACATAAGCCACAAAATATTCCAGTTTGAAATGTCTTGTTTCATTATATATTTACTTTATTTATCGAATAACCTTTCTGTGTTTATACAGGATGCTCCCCCCCCCCCTTCTCCCCAAAACCATCACCCATGGAATCATTAGTAAAATTCACACTCCTTTCTGCAATCCAATCATATTTGGTACAAATAAACTTCAGTCTATGCCTGACTGTCCACCAAGTTTTGGTCATGAATGTCAAATGTTATATTGCCATTTAGTTATATGTGGGGGCATTTTGGTGATCGTCTAATCAGTAGGTGTGATTCTGAATGGACTTCATGTTAATGTCATATTGGTTACTGCCCTTGGTTTAGAAATGGCGACCAGGACTAGGATCTATAAGAGTCTGGTAGCCATGTTGGATTGGTTCAGAAGTTAAGTAACAATTGGACCAGAAGGAATTGTTAAAGGAATTGGATTACCAGTGGATGGTGTTAGGATATTTAACATTGGTAGAAGAACAAGATAATCTACGCCTCTATTTGGAGAAAGCAGGTCAGTAAAAAACAAAACAAAAACAAAAATTGGCTTCAGTTAACATAAATAAATCTCCACCTATATTTAAGAGGGGGGACAATTATGAAAAGTGGAAAAGCTGAGTTTCACCGCTCTTGAAAAGAGAAAACAAGGACCAGCAATAGTTTTCACACTCAATGAGGATGCTGTATTACAGCTTGGAATAGGATCCATTAACAATGAAAATGGTGTTGAAAACATAATTGAAGTCCTTGATAGACTGTACCTGAGAGAGAGAACTCAGTTAGCTTTTGAGGCTCTTGAAGACTTTGAAAGTTATAAAAGGCCTAAAGAGCTTTCTATATCGGATTATTGTAATGAATTTGATAGGCGATACAATAGAGCGAGGTCATATGGTACGGAAATGTCTGAGGATGTGCTTGATTTTTGTCTATTGAAATCTGCTAATTTGGCCCCCCAACAAGAACAATTGGCAAGAGCCACAATTAATGTGCTCACATATAACAATATGAAGACACAATTAAAAAAAAAATACATGACTGATAACATTTCTAATCAAATAAAAATTAAAAAAAACATCAACTTTTAGGAGTCAGAGGTGTTATATGGCCGTAACTACCCTAGTAGTAGACGTGGTCAGAATTTTTGTAAAAGACCCACTGGTCGTAAATATCAGGTGGTGTTGGATTTGGACCTAGAGGAGGGAGAGGTAGAAATCCTGATAAATTTGGAAACCCATCAAGATGCATTGAGTGTGGCAGTATTAATCATTGGGTTAATAAATGCCTGGATAGAGAATATTCAGAACCAAAAGATACCTATTACCATATAACATTGTTTCAATCAAATGCATATCAAGCAAAGTCTTTGGTCACTGAATCAATGAATTGTGCGGTCAAATATGGTTTGAGTGTTAATATGATTCTTTGAATGAAGATAAAAAGATCCTATATAAACGAAGTAATAATGTGTTTAAGTTTGAAGATGTTGTAAAGAATGAACTGTTTTACCGAGTCTGCATCCCTGCTAAAATTGATGTGACTAGAGTGATGATCAACACGGATATTGTAGATAGCGATATACCATTGGTGCTATCAAAACAGTCTGTGAAGAAAGCTGGGATGAAATTAAATTTTAATGATGATACAGCCCAGATACTTGGACAGAAAATCATCCTACGTGCGACACAATCTGGACATCATGCCCTTCCATTGAGTGAGTCTCAATATATACTTGAGGAGGCCCAGAAAAATCCTTTTATCAAAGTAAGATTTTCATATCACAAAACTATGAATGTTGAACAAAAGACTCTTAAATTACATTGTCAGTTTGCTCATTCCCCACCTGAAAAGCTTTTGAAGCTAATAAGATATGCTGGGAGTGATGATTTGGAACTTCAAACTGAGATAATGAAAATATCTCAGAACTGCCAAATATGTAAAATATACCGGAAATGTTCGCCACGACCAATTGTTGGCTTGCCAATAGCAACTACGTTTGGTGAATGTGTAGCTATGGATTTGAAGCAATTTGGTAACATCCATTTGCTTCACCTAATTGATCACGCTACTAGATTGTCTGCTTCTGCAATTGGAAAGTCAAAAAGACCGGTAGAAATTATAGAAAAGATTTTTTGCGCATGGATCAGTATTTATGGTTGCCTGAAAAATTCTTCATTGATAATGGTGGAGAGTTCTCTAATGAAGCATTTAGGGAACTTTGTGAAAAAGTAAATATTACTGTGAAGACTACTGGAGCAGAAGCACAATGGTCTAATGGATTATGCGAAAGACACAACCAAGTTCTAGGGGAAATGCTGACTAAAACGATGGCAGATAGAGATTGCAGTCTTGATATGGCTATAGCGTGGTGTATAAATGCTAAAAATAGCCTTCACAATGTGCATGGTTATTCGCCTTTTCAATTGGTATTTGAAAAGAACCCACAAATTCCTGGAATCTTGGTGGACAAGCCACCTACCTGCTTTTGATGATGACACTTCGTTTAAGATCATTCGAGACAATCTCAATGCTCTGCACAGTGCTAGACAGATTTTTGTTTCAAGTGAATCTTCAGAAAAGATTCGTCGTGCACTTCAGCACAATGTTCGTTCAAGTGGTGATACAAAATTTTACACTGGTGACAAAGTCTACTATAAAAGACTAGCACATAAAACATGGAGTGGACCAGCAGTTGTGCTTGGTCAAGATGGACAACAAGTTCTAGTTAAACATGGTGGTGTTTATGTACGTGTACATCCCTGTAGGTTGATTTTAGAAAAACCTACTCAACCAGATTCTGATAAAATTTCACAAACTTCAGGTGCCATAGATCCACAATGCAACTACATATATGATAAGGATATGAATGAAAGAAGAAAGTGACGATGAGAGTGTGGAAGAAATCACAAACAATGAAAATCTTGAGGACAGAAATGGCACATCAGTTTCAGATCCCAAGCCCGTTACTGTATTACAAGGCAGAGGAAGATCACTTAAACACTAGAGTAATCCAACTGATACATCTAAAAAGAACATTGCTCTGAAAAAGAATATGCAAGTACAATATAAATTGTATGGAGAAGATAACTGGGTGAGAACAAAAGTGATTTCTAAATCTGGTAAATGTTCAGGCAAATATGCAAATGAGTGGAACACTGAAAATGAAGCTAAGGAAAAACAAGTTATTGATTTTGACTGAGATGTTGAAGAATGGGATGAAATTAATGGAGATGTTAATTTGAATTCAGAATTATCTAAGTCAGATGATACTACAGCAACTCTAATAACAGAAATTTTCTAACTGAGTCATTACAAGACACCCTTTAAGCCAAATAAAGAATTAGCGAGTTGGAAGAAAACTGATGTCTATGATGAGGTTGAAGATAATGGCCAATATTGCATTTCTGTAAGATGGGTTGTTACACCAAAAATTATCCATAGAAAATTAGAAACAAAAGCTTGACTGTGTGCTCGAGGATTTGAGGAGACCTGTGCATTTAGGACAGATAGTCCCACATGCATGCGGGAAAGTGTAAGGATTGCTTTGTGCCTTATTGTCTCAGGTTCATGGATTCTTCATTCTATTGATTACAAAACAGATTTTCTCCAGGTTAAAGCAATTGATAGGATCGTTTATCTTCGTCCACCAAGCGAATGTAAAACCAGTAAAGTCTGGAAACTCAAAAAGACGGTGTATGAATTAGCAGATACCACTAGAGTATGGTTCTTAAAACTCAAAGAAGAGATGATCAAACTCGGAACAAAAATGAGTACATATGATCAAGGTGTTTTCTTTTGACATTCTACAAATGGTCTTGAAGGTATTCTCGTGTGTTTTGTTGATGACCAATTATAGGGTTGAACAAAAAAGTTTGAAGAATGTGTCATAGAAAAATTGAGGAGCACATTTGACATTAGCTGTGAGTATTCATGTGCTTTTAAATACATAGGCATTGAACTTAAGCAAAGATCAGACTTCTCTATTTATATCAATCAGGAGAGCTATATCAGAAGCATTGAGCCTATCAGCATGGACAGACATCGACAGCTTCAGAAAGATGATGCAGTTACTATGGAAGAGAAAGCCAGACTGAAGTGTCTTATTGGACAGCTTAATTGGATTGCAGGCATGACATGGCCTGATGTAGGGTTTGCTATCTGCCAGTTAAGCTCCAAAATCACAAATGTTGAAGTTAGCCACCTAAATAAAGCAAATAAGATCTTAAGGTATGTCAAAAACACACCAACCGGCATTTGCTTTGCTAGACTAGACAACTTTAAAAATGTAAAAATTGTGACCTATTCTGATGCAAGCTCTGCTAATCTTCCTGATGGGGGAAGCCAAGGAGGACAAATTGTCTTTCTTGCAGATGAAGAAATGAGAGCTTGTCCACTAACATGGAAATCCACTAAAATCAAAAGAGTGGTTAAATCAACATTAGCTGCAGAGACCCTATCATTTGTTGAAAGTTGTGATATGTCCTTCTTTATGGCAAAAATAGTTGCTGAAATTATTTACAATGATAGTCAATTTTACCTATTCACTGCCAGGTTTACAATAAAAGTTTATTTGAGGCAGCAAAAACAATTAAGGTAATAAAAGACATCAGACTACGTGTAGAGATGTCAATTGTTCAGGAAATGATAGAGAGAAATGAAACGACATTGTCATGGATACAAAGTGATGAACAATTGGCAGATACCCTTACAAAGGATGGATCATCAAGTGCAACTCTTAAAAGTGCTTGATGAAGCACACCTAGTTATTTGAAGCTCCATTTGAGCTATTTGGATTTTTTTTTTTTTAAATTGTTGGATAGTTCAATATGCAATGTGGGTTTGTCCTGAATTGGTCACTAGTTTTTTTTTTAGTGATCACAATCCAACAAAAGTGTGAGAAGTAGGAAAGAAGAATAGGGGAAGATTGTTAATGTGATATTTACTCCTCTCCAGGAGTTAGGCACAAGGCCAGTTTTATCCTACTCCCACAAGTAAGATGTGACCCAAGGTCGGGTCAGAAAGTGGGGGTTGAAAAGCCAGCGCCCGAGAGGTGAGCACTCTGACCATCAAAAATTGCCTGGGCAGCCCCGTCGGCATTCTCCGGTAGGGGCGCCTCAAGCAGTAAGCAATTAACTTACTCCTCCCCAAAGAGGGGAGGCAAAGCCTGGGAGGGTGGACCTCCTAGAACTGCACAGGACAATCCCATAGACCGGCGTAAATCAAGTCCCGAAGGCCAAGACAATACCAGTCTATGGGGTGTAGTATCCATCGGAACAGATACTACACTTTGATCTTAGCCAAAAGGCCAAGGAAGATTGTTAATGTCATATGGGTTACTGCCCTTGGTTTTAGGAATGGCCACCAGGGTTAGAATCTATAAGAGTCCGGTAGCCATGTTGGATGTGTTCAGAAGTTAAGTAACAATTGGATCAGAAGAACTGTTAAAGGAATTGGATTACCAGTGGATGGTATTAGGATATTTAACACTTCATACTCACCGAACCATAACCCCCATCTTCCTTCAGAGTTTTATTAGGGATTATTTCGAAGATATATCTATCAAAACAATCTCCACACTATTCCTGAACTGAAAAGGGTCATCACAGTCCAAATCAGGTCAGTACGAAGAGTGGAGTGTGTTAGAGTTGTTGACAATTTTGAACGTCGTATTCAGATGTGTTTATCATCGAACGGTGATAAAACACAATTTATTTGGATTTTTTTTTATACTAATATAAATAAATACATTCAGTCATTATCATATTTGTTTGATTTTATTACATTTCAATAATTTTTGTTCAATATTTATGTGCTTGTACATATTAGGACCCAAGCTAAAAATCAACTTGGCCTCTGTAGTTTCTGGATGTTTATGTAGACGGCCAGAAAAGGCCGAATGAAAAGTCGGTTACCTGCGTCCCAAAAAATCTAAAACAAGGCTGGATTATAACTGGAAAAAATGTTTTTATTTACATGTAATTTTTTTTTTTTTTTAAAGAAAAATGTCACTTAAAAACGGTGTTAGGGTTAGAATTATGTTTTTTACTGCATGAAAACGTTTTTTTTCTTGTTTTTTTTTCACTGAACAAGTGTTAAACGGGGTTCGTTAAAATTCATGATCACTTTGATCAATTTTTATTTCCAATTAGTGAATTTCGCGATTCAATCAATTAAAATGTTAACTTGTCATCTACTTATTTTGTCACATTCTGATTGGATAAGCGCTACGGCCGTCTTTGTAAACATCTGGAAACTGCCGACGCCAAGTCGATTTTAGCTTGGGTTCTAATCTGAACAAGTACCAATATTTATTATCCATGCAAAATATCCACCTACAGGGTTACACAATAAAAAAAGCCACTCATGGAGTCGTAATGAAATTCACAATCCTGTCAGCAATACAACCATATTTGGTACAAATAAACTTCAGTCTATGTCTGGCTTGTCCACCAAGTTTTATTCATGAATATCCAACAGTCTTTATTTTATCACCGTTCAATGATATGCCTGGACACTTGGATGATCATCTCATTAATGAGGGCTATGATTCAAAATAAGCTTCACATTTATTGGATCATAACCTCCCAGATTTTTAGTTGTAGGATTATCTCAAAGATAATATCTATGAAAACAATCCCCAGACTTTTCCTGAACTGGAGCGGCCCAGATCAGGGCAGATCAGGGCAGTGCCAAGAAAGGAATGTATCAGTTATTGACACTTTTCAGAAGGTGCAGATGTGACCTTTTCTTTACTATTTAAACAATATTGTCAGTGTCGTAAAAGAAAGAAGTCAGATGATGCTTACTCTAGTGAGTAAGGGGATGAGGTAGCAATTTAAAGTCACATTTGGCTGCTTCAACTACTGCAACCTGAGCAGTGTGAATGGGCGCATTATCCTGGAGCAAGTGCACACCTGCCCTCAGCTTCCCCCTCGTTGTTTCATCTTAATTGTTCTGCCGATTATTAGTCTTTCCTTTTTCCGAATTGTCTATCGTGATTATACCAACAGAAGCCAACACCCACTGTTTGCTGGAACTTCTTCGGAGGTGGCGAATCAGCATCTATCTTTCCACCATTTGCTTAAAGTTGTTTTATTGTCCCTACCCGGCGTTGCCCGGGATGCAACAAAGTCATTTTAGTTTTTAATTTTTATTTGTTTGCACTGAAGATGGACAACTCGTTCTTCAATCTAAAATATGAGTTATGCTGATTTATAGTTTTAGGTGACTATTTAAAAATGTTTCATATTAAGTTTTCTGGGCCGGGTTAAGTAATTTTAAAAATAAATTGTAGTTAAGTACGTTATTGCTAATAACACGGTACAACAATAACAAATGAAAATTGGCTAATCAGAAGAAATGTTTTGGTTTGTCAGTTTAAATGCTATTTGGGTCTGACTTTGAAAATCAGACAAGATGACTTTATATGTTAAATTTATATTAAAGTATTTTTAAACGTTTGTACAACTAGAAAACCATCAAATGTTTTTTGGTTTTTTTCATATTTTTTGGCAAAAAATTTGCCTAAGTTTCTGATTATTTTTGCCAACATAGAGGAGTTTTACAAATTTTAAAAACTTATAGTAAAGCCACTCAATTTTCCTATCGACCCTTTTCTAAATTCATTTCTTTTCTTTTCCAGGTTATTGGAACGAACTGTGTTCAATATTGGTGGGTATGTTTGAAATAAGCCGAACTGTGAGAAAGAAAGTCAATTATATTTCGGAGGATATGATGTACAACAGCGAGTGACAGGCATCATTCTAAGGATTTCAGGGGAAGCGTTCGGGCTGAAAAGATTTGTTGAAAATAGTCTGGTGACATCGTAATTAACTCATGCAATTAAAAAGAAAGATTTTTAAGTACCTGAAGGTCGTGTTAAGCAACGATCCAAACATCGTTGTTTATCATAAAGCGACACCAAACGCGACAAAGTTGTGTAGCAACATAGGCCACTTCCATATTTTATTGTGGCACATCCAACCAGCGCACATTCCTTTACAGCCCTAAAATTATTTATACAGAAGAGAGGGATGAACAGTTACTGTATCAAGGCCCCAAAAAAGTTTTCTCTTCGCATGCCCTACTAAGATATCTTACCACAAATCCTGACAAACGCGTAGTATTAGTGGACAAACTACAAACTCCAGGATAATAGCTATGTACGACACCCTGACCACTAAAAAAAACGCAAAATATTTTATATGTACTTGGCGACGAAGATTCTTTTTTCGAGGAGAAGAAAGACACTTTACGAGGTAAGAAGTATGACTTCATAAAAATATAATGCACCATTGCAACTCTACGGACCTGGGTGATCTAATGTTATAGTGCCAAACTAACGAGAAATACAAAATTACATGGGACACCATCCACAAAAATACTCCACATCTCACTAACACCATCGCGGTCAAGATCAAAGTGTAGTATCTGTTCCGATGGATACTACACCCCATAGACTGGTATTGTCTTGGCCTTCGGGGCTTGATTTACGCCGGTCTATGGGATTGTCCTGTGCAGTTCTAGGAGGTCCACCCTCCCAGGCTTTGCCTCCCCTCTTTGGGGAGGAGTAAGTTAATTGCTTACTGCTTGAGGCGCCCCTACCGGGAAATGCCGACGGGGCTGCCCAGGCAATTTTTGATGGTCAGACTGCTCAAATTCTCGAGCGCTGGTTCTTTCCCACTTTCCCGACTTTGTGTCACATCTTACCTTGTGGGAGGAAGATAAATAGCACCTTGTCTTTCGACCTCTAACGATGATCCGTGGAAGGTTGTACTGGGTGAAAGGGAGGCCCTGGAGAACAGGATGTACATACTATACCCCAAAAAAGTATGCCTCAATCTTGGTGAAAAATCGAATTGAACCCTTTAATGTGGTTAACGATTTAGAAAGAACACATCGCTAAATATGTAGACGGAGAATACGGGAGCCACGACTCCCAAGTAAAATATTTAAACACACCACTGCTGATTTGCATCCACGTACGCAGGCTTAAACGAAGAATTGTTGATGATATTGTTCCAACTGAAGAGGACTTGCAAGACCCAGGCTCACCGGGTTGTGTACTAGATCCTAACACACAAGTCAAGTTTGTCTAACACACCAATGTAAAATAATTGAGTGCGCTTGGTTAAGGGACAACAGAGATAACGTATGGTTACCGAACTACACACGAAACGTATCCATAGAAATACAACCGCCGAGTCTAACTGAGGTGGAATACATTGTCATTGAAGAAACACAAAACGACGACCTACCAGTTTGTCTGCCACTAAAAAAGAAAAATAACTCAGAATAACATACTCGTCATCAGACGAAGAGAATTAGACACACAATTAAACAAACATATATATTCACCTTTAACAGTCTTTATAAACATTGCATGGGTAAATATTATATTCTAATGGCTGGCAGGCCAGAGTCATTGAAATTTTTTTTTTCATCAATGGCTGTTCCTTTATCTTGTGTAAATAAACTTTTATATTAACCTATATATATTGTTTAATATTATGATTATTATATATTATTGATCTGGTTTGATATATATATATATATATATATATAAGTCAGGTTCATATTATATTCCAATAACCATGTTTTTATTATTTTTATTTTTATTTTTTCACATTTCCAAAAAACATAACATTTCTGTGAGATATATTTTTTACAGTCCATTTCATTTGTCTTGTGCCAAACAACATTTTTATGTTAATATCGTCTCTGCAACATTACAAAATCATCAGAAAAATTCACAAAGAGTAAAAAGTTCTTGGATTAAAGTGTCTTGAAAAAACCTACACTATACAATGGTTCATTTTCGGGTGAAACCAAACAAAAAACAAAGAAAAGAGCAAACTCACACGTGGGGGAACCCACTAATATGCCATTTTGAATTTTGCGTTCAGAGCTAGTACATCTTAAAAGTTGTGTTGACATTTATAAATTTTAATTCAGTAATATTTCTTAAAATAGTTAATAAGTTCTATAATTTATTTATCAAAAATTCTAATTCACTTGAGGGTAATTTTTTTTTTACTGTCTTAAGTTAAATCAATTAGCCTTCAGATATTTATTTAGGTCATTTGGATACAAAGCTATATATATATATATATATATATATATATATATATATATATATAATTTTTATAACCTCATAATTTAGGTTATAATAAATAATAACTTGTAAATAAATGGATGAACTATTAAGAAAAACGTTTAACAGATTTATTAAAACTTAATACAGAATAGATTAATGAGTTAATTGGCCGCTGGACGCGATTGATATATTAACACTCTGCAGCCGTGATCTTTTGTTTTCTTTTTCGGTGGGCAGACGACAAAGGCGATAACTCTTAACTCCCTAAATCGTTCAAGGGAGGTAATTCCGTTTTCGTTAGTTGTCCTAACATCTCCCTAACATTTTAGTCTTTAACTGTATCGAGCGCAACTGGGGTCAACTTGAAGGTGCTTTACTCTAGTGTGACTGCGCTTTGGCCAACTCCTGTGAGATCTTTGATAATTCTCATTTGTATTTGTCTGCATGGGAGGTGATGGAGATGGCAGTTCAAATGTGTTCATTAGCAAATCAAACGGAATGGTTGTTCTGTTGTCCACTAAGTTGTCTACAGAGTATCTGAGGAGCAACTGGTTTTTGTGCCGTGCTCAGAATTGACTCCCGACTTGAACATCATACAGGAATTCTCCATTATTTTGCGGATGATCCCTGGTACCCAGTTTGGCCGGCCAGGTCTGTAATTCTGAGCAAACACTGGTGCCAACTGAAAAAGCTTTTGTTTTGTTAGGGCTTGGTTGTTGCCTTTGTGGCTGGGGACGTAAAGCGTCTAGTGTGGTACAGAGTTTTCGTCCCATGAGTGCCTCTGCTGGTGATAGACCATTCTTCACAGCACCATTTGGTGTTATTCTATATGAAAAGGAGGAAAGCATGTAGTATCTCCTCTGTTGTTCCCTCCCCTCTTGCTTTTAGTAGTGCCCTTTTGAATGTGTCTACAAATCTTTCGACTTCTCCATTGGATTGAGGATGATACGGTGGCGACCGAACGTGTGTTATGCAACACGATTTGCAGAATAGTTAGAATGACTCAGACGTAAATTGTGATCCGTTGTCTGAGACTAAAGTATCGGGTAAGCCGTGTTGACTAAATAGCCGCCTAAGTACTTATTGTTATTGTAGACTGAGTGTCAGTCTGTTGCATTGGAAAAACTTCTGGCCATTTGGAATGGGCATCCATAACCACCAGAAAACTAAGGCCATTGATAGGGTCAGCAAAGTCTATGTGTATTCTGGACCATGGTCGCTCTGGGTATGTCCAGCGAGAATCAACAATCTGAGGTGGATTCTTCTATGCTTCCATACAGTGGATACAACGTTTAACAGTATGTTCAATGTCTGTGTCTATGTTAGGCCAATAGACCACGCTGCGGACTAGTGATTTCATTCGGTTAATGCCTGGATGACCCGAATGTAGTTGCTTAAGGACTGTTTGTCTGAGTTTAGTGGGAACAACAACACGATCTGCAGACATCAAACAACCATCAATGACAGAAAGAGAGCCACTGCGCCATTTGAACTGTTGGAGGTCTCCCGTGAGGTTAGGAGGCCATGAATGTTGAAGAAATCTGCACACTTTTTGTATCGTTGGATCTTGTTGTGATTCTCGCTTTATATCATTCCTTGCCACTGGAATTGTCCGGATACAATCTGTGAGCGTGCGTTGAAAATCGTCCTCGATATTGATGGCAGCGATGACAGTGTCGTCATCTGTAACTGATTGTGCACTAATGAGTCGTGACAAGGCATCAGCTTGGCCGAATTCTGTTGTCCGGCAGTACTGTATAGCGAAATCATACCCCAGTAGAATGATTGCCCACCGTTGTAATCGGCTGGCTGAATATACCGGAATACCCTTTTTTGAGCCAAATATTGACAGTAGTGGCTTATGGTCTGTCAGAAGTGTAAAGTGACGCCCAAACACATCTTATGGAATTTCTTCACAGCAAAAACCAGTGTCAGTGCTTCTTTTTCCACTTGACTGTAATTGCGTTCAGCAGATGTCAGGAATCTGGCTGCATGCATGATAGCTTTCTCAGTTCCATCTGTGAATATATTTTCTTATTTGGATCAAAATGTGTGAGCAGTAGGTCCGAGTTAATGGGTGCTTCGATTTTGTCAAATGATTTTTGACAGTCCTCGGGCTGGGACCATTTTGTGTCTTTTATCAACAGTTTGTTGAGCGGTGATTTGATTTGATGGAGTGAAGGCAAGAAACTACCACAGTAGCTCACCAGTCCCAGAAATGCGCGTAGACCGCTAACGTCCGATGGGGGTGGCATGTGTTGAATGGCTGCCACATTAGCAGGATCTGGACGACAACCCTGACAATCAAACATAAATCCCAAGTATTTTATGGAAAGTAAATAAAAATGGCACTTTTCAGGTCAGAGATGGAGCCCAAAGTCTTGGATGTGGGTTAGGACCTTGCTGATCCGTTTTGTCAGTTCCTGGTTGGATTGCCCAACAACAATGATGTCATCCAAGTATGCAGCTGTACCTTCCATGCCAGTGAGCATTGTGTCCATAATCTGTTGAAATATGACAGGGGCTGTTTTTACTCCAAAAGGTAAATGAGTGAATTGGAATAATCCACGGTGTGTGTTTATAGTAAGCAGCTCCCTGGAGGGTTTTGCCACTTCGACTTGCAAATAAGCCTCTGTGAGGTCCAATTTTGCAAAGCAGGTGACACCATTAAGTACGGTGAAGAGATCATTGGGGATTGGCAATGTGTATTGATGATCCTTTAGTGCTGCATTGAGCCCCGTTGAAAAATCAGCACACAACCGAATTGAACCATCGGCTTTCTCTACAACCATGATGGGTGCTGCCCACCGTGAATATGTTACTGGTATGATGATCTTCATTTCCTCAAGTCGTTTTAGTTCCTGGTCCACCAGTGGCAAAGCAGCATATGGCACTGGGCGTTTGGGTCGAAAAACAGGCTTAGAAAATGGTTTAAGGAACAGTGTGGCCTCTGCCTGAGTGCAACGTCCCAATTTGTTTGTGAAGACTAGAGAAAATTGTTTCATGATGTCTTTGGTCTGGTCGATAATGCTGCTCTGAGGTGACGATCTGGACACCACCTCACATATCTAGTTGAGTGGAATGTCGAGAAGACCTAGTAACTCGATAAAATCAAGTCCCAGCAAATTATGGCATGAGTTTGCTATGTATACGGTACCTGACACCGTTTTTTCTTTCATTTTGATGGTAGCGGGTAATTGACCCGTGATGTGAACACAATCTCCAGAAGCACTCTGTGCTACCTGACTTGTTGGTGTCAATGGAGGCTGGCCTATGGCTTCCTATAGTTTTTGTGATATAATAGTTATGTTGATGCTGTATCGATTTGCAGTTGAATAGGATGGCCATTCAATTGTACTGCAACATATTTTCGTTTGGATTTTTGGTTTGAGAGAAAAGTTGCTATCAGACTGTTTTTGTTCTGTGCTGCTGTCGTTGCCTGTTATGTGAGGTTTGCCTATTATGGGTTGGTTTTCGTCCTGGAGGGGTGCCAAATCCCTCTTTATGTCCGAGTCGATTGCAACTGCGACAGCGGTGTGTCTTGAAGATGCAGTTTCGCACAAAATGCCAGTTGCCACAATTCCAACAAGCTGTTGGAGGCTGGACAGATTTTGAAGTCGGTGAGGTGGGCCGACGTTGTTTTTGGACTGTGTTTATCATGGATGCTGATGCTTGTTGTACCATAGTTGAATCATGTTTTAGATTCACTAGATGCTGGCATTCCACGGCAACTTGTTGCGATGTTATGTCTGGATTTTGTTCCATTTTTTACAAAATCCGTGTGCGAATATCTGCCTCCTCCGCCGATCTCAAATCACACACAAAAATCAAACATTTGATGTGATGGAAGAGATTTTAAAACGTTCACATTCTTTGTTTACAAGGCCTGCATACGTTGAAAAATCGGTCGTGGAAGATTTTGTTATGCTAAGGCAATTGAACCGCATATTGAATAATGAAATATGCTCACCGAAAATCTAGCTGAGTGTTTCCACTGTGCTGCCGAAACTGTAGTCACGAGAATGCTTTGGTAATATGTAATTTGCATACCAATCATGTTCCGACGTCCCAAGCTTCCGTAGCAAAAGTCTTACCTTCCAGTTGTCAGCTTGATCCTTGAAATCCACTCGAAAAATGTCCTCAAAAAGTGCAAACCATGTCTCGAACGTTGAATTTGCCATTGGGTCGTAACGAAATTCCGTTATTGTCCGCGAAACTGAATCGGTAGCCGTCCTAAGATTTGTTTCTGAAATCGACGATGTAGTCGTGGAAAATCTCTCTGAAAATAATTCCATCAAACGTAATTGTTGTTGCAGCAATTGTTGTATTGTACATTCCATTTTTTTTTTTTTTTGAAAAATGTAAACGTCGCCAACTTTTATAACCTCGTAATTTAAGTTAATTGTAAATAATAACGTGTAAATAAATGGATGAACTATTAAGAAAAACGTTTAACAGATTTATTAAAACTGAACACAGAATGAATTAATGAATTAATTTGCCGCTGGACGCGATTGACATATTAAGTGTCTGATGCCGTGGTCTGTGTTTACTTTCTCTCTGGGCAGCCGACAATTTCAAGGGCGATAACTCTTAACTCCCGACATGGTTCAAGGGAGGTAATTCCGTTTTCGTTAGTTGTCCTAACAATAATATATATATATATATAATATATATATATTATATATATATATATATAATATATGTATAATATATATATATTATATATATATATATAATATATATATATTATATATATATATATATATATATATATATATATATTATATATATATATATATATATATATTATATATATATATATATATATATATATATTATATAATATATATATAATGTGTGTGTAATCAGTTAAAAGAAAATCATAAGCATACAAGTTGCAAAAGAAGTATAATAATAATAATAATAATAATAATAATAATAATAATAGTAAATAAAAAAAAACTGAGAATTAAGAAAAAATAAATAAACGTGCAACTTACATTTTTGTTTCGAGTTTATTTGACGATTTTAGAAGCAGAGTAAAGTAAATCCTAATTTCAGTTTTTGTTGTTTTTTGGGTATAGTCTCTAGGAAATTTTCGGGAACCATTCCTTTCATCAAGCCTTCTAAGAGTTATTGAAAATGGCGAACTAAAATTAATATTATTTTTTATTATTTCATAAACCGACCACCAGGGGTTGCCTCATCAAGGTCATATAAGGGCTTCTTGTTGTCTGCTTTGTTTCCGGTACACACGTTGACACACCGGTTTTTGTTAGATCACTGAAGTTAAGCAACATTAAGCCTGGTCAGTACCAGATGGGTGACCATTTGAGAATACCAGACGCTGTATGTAGGAGTATGTCATCTCTCCTAACTGAGATATACATGCGACTGGGGACTGTTTGTGAATTTGATACTTTCATGGACGAAACCGGTTCAGCCCAGAGTGAATGCCGTACCGGGGGAGGGGATATAGGATCGATTCGGTGATGACTTCCGGACTATGCAACATTTACTGATTTGATGCTGTTAACCAGGAATTTTTGCATGAACCGGTTTCATCATCCGGGTGTTTACAGACACAAGAGTCCGCCATAGGGGACCATTTGTTTGATTAAAGAAGCTATCGTGATCATTATTCGAATCATAGCTTCTCTATCGTGCGCAGAACGCAACATCGTTTTCATCTTTCTTTAATTATGTTCCTCTACAATCTATTATTATATATATATATATATATATATATATATATATATATATATATATAAACTAAAATACCAATGTGTATTTATTTTTATATAAATAAATATATATATCTGTCCCGTCACACCAAATATACGGAGTTTTTATAGCCTCCACATAAACCCATCTGAAGTGGTGTGGGTAGTGAGAAAGCAAATATCAAGTCAAGCAACCTCTGCTCTCTGAAATTAATTCGGAAAGTAATCCTCCACTCTAAATAAAAAGTCAACGATAGGTTTTTTTTTTCTTTAGCTCATCAGAAATTAAAATGTTTTTTTTATATATATGAAAAATTAACTTACTAACGTAATTCTAATTTTATATGAATATTAATGCGAACACTGGTTGAGCATAATTATTTTTAATGTCATTTTTGACGGGAGGGGTACACTAGTTTAGGCATAAATGATCAAATTCAATTTCTGTTGTTTTAGTTGGTAGTTAGGGGCGATAACTCAAATAAAGTTGTCAAGGGAAATAACTCTTAATAAGTGTTTTCCCTTGTCATTATTGAAGACATTTTATTTGTATATTAATTGGTTGTCCGTTGTGTCAGAAAGAGGGAAACATTAGACAATTATAAATTACCCCCCCCCCCCCCCCGCGCGCCATCTTATTCGAATCACTGGCTTGTTCTTTATAGTTATTTAACGAAATTGACTTGAAATGGTCCCATAACGCTCACTGCACGTGCACCGTTTTGGCCTGATCATCAGACAATATTGTGGCACATTTCCCAGTGGTTCATTGTCACAGATTCACATATTTGGATAAGAATTTGTTTTTCTTATTCTTATTATTTCCTTTTGTTTCCTTTTTGCCCCCTTTTTTCTTTTCTTTTTCCTTTTTTCTTTTCTTTTTCCTTTTTTTCTTTTCTTTTTCTTTTCTTTTTCTTTTTCCTTTTGTTCCCCCTTTTCCCTCTTTTTCTTTTCTTTTTCCTTTTTTTCTTTTCTTTTTCTTTTTTCCTTTTTTTCCCCCTTTTCCCTCTTTTTCTTTTCTTTTTCCTTTTTTCTTTTCTTTTTCTTTTTTTTCTTTTCTTTTTCTTTTTTCCTTTTGTTCCCCTTTTTCCCTCTTTTTCTTTTCTTTTTCCTTTTTTTTCTTTTCTTTTTCCTTTTCTGTTTTCTTTTATCCTTTTTTTCTTTTCTTTTTCCGTTTTTCTTTTTCTTTTTTTTACTTTCTCTTTTCTTTTTTTCCTTTTGTTTCCTTTTTCCCCTTTTTCCTTTTCTTTTCTTTTTCCTTTTTCTTTTTTCCTTTTGTTTCCTTTTTGCCCCTTTTTTCTTTTCTTTTTCCTTGTTTTCTTTTCATTTTCCTTTTCTTTCTTTTTCCTTTTTTCTTTTCTTTTATCCTTTTTTCTTCTTTTTCTTCCTTTTTTCTTTTTCTTTTTCTTTTCTTCTTTTACTTTTCTTTTTTCATTTTTCGTATTACCACTAGATTTAAGATTAATGAAGTGAATGTGTTTTTTTCCTTGTCAAAATTTGTTTGTATCTCTAGTATTCACAGTGACATGTGTCTTGTTTATAATGGTATTGCAAACCTTCCGATAAATCCTCCTTGTGCACATCAGCAAGTGAACCATAGCCAACAACTTTGTTGATCCTTACACAATATTGTTACGCGTTTCTGGGTGGTACATTTTCCCATATTGACATTTTTTACAATAAATTTTCATCAGGAACGTTAATAAATTTTTAGGGACCGTTTAAAGTCACTTTCACCCAGTTATCTACAACAAATATCTGAGGTAAAAAAAGCATTCATTGTATTTAGTGTATTTGACATGAAAGTTATGCTCATTGTTGACCCAAGCAATCATTTATATATGAAAAGTTGACGTTTTTCTGTTTATGAAAATCGCTCCAGACAAGGCATGACGTCACTTGATGTAAGGAGCTAAATATGACGAAAGATGATTATCACAAAGACAGGAGATAACTATTGACCTTAGTTTTGAAAAGGAGGAAAACAGTCAGCAGGAAGAGAGTTCCACAAGCCTGAGTGAAGACCCGGCCCATGACTAGATTTAAAAAAGAGCCCATATTCACATGGGTTCAGAAAGTGGACAACTTTCTTTGGGGTTGCTATGAAAACTTTCAATGGTTAAATACCCGGTTTACTTGCTGCGAGTTGAGGATAGCGAAGGAGTGAGGTTGTTTTTTTGGAATGACAGATTTTCTAAGTTAGAATATATATTACAAAATCCATAGTGATTAATTCATTAGTTTTGGGGTATATCCTGTACAACGAAATATATTACCTAATTATATATATATATATATATATATATATATATATATATATATATATATATATATATATATATATATGTCTGTAATAAATTATGTAATTCCCCCTCCCAAGTTAGACTTAAGGATTAGATATGCTTCAATTTCCCCCATCTCTCTAAATATGTATTATTTGATGGATTGTTACCACCTCTCTCTCCAATTATATTTGAATTGTCGAATGTGAATTTAATTCTTTTTTTCAGTTTCAAAAATGTAATCGTCTGGATCGGATGCTTGAAAAACCACAAGGTTGAAATAAATTATTGCATCGATGATTATGTAATTTCGTGTTATTATACTTCATTTTATTCTTGCTTTGTTTATTACATTGAGCTCTCATACCCGGATCTCCTCCTGGAATGATTTCATTATAACACAAATATATATATATATATATATATATATATATATATATGCACCCTCTAAATGTTAAAATTTACAAAATAATAATAATAATGTGCCCATGTTAGTCACTGTGCCGCCTAGAATATATATTCCAAAATTAATAATGATCTGTTCAAATGAACAAATGCATTTTTTTTCAATTTATCCGAACTATATATATCAAAACACCTTATTTAATTCAATTATACATTAAAATATTTTCAATAATCCTATATATGTATATATATATATATATATATATATATATATATATAGTGACCGAAACACTCCCAAAACACAGTTATCCAGCTGCTTCATTTGCATAATAATTTTATAAACAGTTTCTAATAAATTAATATTCGATATAATCCGTTTCTAATTTTGATCTATTTTCTTATTATACGCAATATTTTTCTTCATATTAGTAGTAGTAGTAGTAGTAGTAGTAATAGTAATAGTAGTAGTAGTGATATTAATTAAAGCGATTTAATAAAAAAAAGCTTAACATACAAAATTATTATTTTTAAATTCGAAAGGTAACTTCCGGTTACGTTTACGCATGCAAAAACAACTTAGATTACCTTGGAATAATTCATTTAATGAAATAAACTTTGCATTGAACGCAATGACTAACAACGTTTCTTTTTTATATATAATAATTAAATATATACTTTATTTTGAAAAGTAGATTTGTTGATTGTGGTGATGATGATAATGAGCCCCCCCCCCTCCTCTTATCTTTTTAAAATAGATTCATATTTAAAAAAAAATCTTCATTCAGTTTTATTTTATTTTTTGGTCTTCTAAATGAATAAATGCGAAAAATTTTTCCGTCTATCCAAACTATATTAACATCAAAACAGCTTATGCTGATTTAATTCTAATGATACATCAATGTTTTAAAATATCGTATATATAGTAATCTCAAAACACCTCAAACTGCTTATAGGTATTGTTCATTTGCATATTTACTTTTAAAAAGTTTCTAATAAATTAATATTGTGTAATATACATTTCTAATTTGATTGTATGAGTTATATTAGATCTTTCGTAGCATCTGGATTTTCACCAAAATATCGGAGAAGAAAATTGATGGTGGGTACTTCGGAATGCTAAGAGCTGCTATTAACATCTCCTAGACTCACCCCACGAGAGAGCAACTCTACTGACAACTTCTTCAGATCTCAGCTTTGATCAGAGAGGAGAAAGAGGGAGAGAGAAAGAGAGAGAGAGAGGAAGAGAGAGAGAGAAAAATAGATAGAGAGAGAGGGAAAGAGTCAGAGAGAAAGAGACACAGAGAAAGAGAGAAAGAGAGAGAGAAGAAAAGAGAGAGAGAGAGTGAAAGAGGAAGAGAGGAAGAGAGAGATAGAAAGAGAGAGAAAGATAGAGAGAGAGGAAGAGAGAGAAAGATAGAGAAAGAAAGATAGAGAAAGAGAGAGAGGAAGAGAGGGAGAAAGAGATAAAGAGAGAGAGAGAGAAAAAGAAAGAGAGGAGAGAAAGAGAGAGAGAAAGAGAGGAAGAGAGAGAGAAAGATAAAGAGAGAGGAAGAGAGAGATAGAGGAAGAGAGAGAGAGAGAGAAAGATAGATAGAGAGAGAGGGAAAGAGTCAGAGAGAAAGAGACACAGAGAAAGAGAGAAAGAGAGAGAGAGAGTGAAAGAGAGAGAGGAAGAGAGAAAGAAAGAGAGGTAGAGAGAGATAGAAAGAGAGAGAAAGATAGAGAGAGAGGAAGAGAGAGAAAGATAGAGAAAGAAAGATAGAGAAAGAGAGAGAGGAAGAGAGAGAGAAAGAGAGAGAGAGAAAAAGAAAGAGAGGAGAGAAAGAGAGAGAGAAAGAGAGGAAGAGAGAGAGAGAAAGATAAAGAGAGAGGAAGAGAGAGATAGAGGAAGAGAGAGAGAAAGAAAGATAGATAGAAAGAGAGAGAAAGAGAGGGAAAGAGTCAGAGAGAAAGAGAGAGAGAGAGAAAAAGAGAGAAAGAGAGGAAGAGAGAGACAGAGAGAGACAGAGAGAGAGAAAGATAGATAGAGAGAGAAAGAAAGAGAAAGATAGATAGATAGAGAGAGAGAGAGAGAGAGAGAGAGAGAGAGAGAGAGAGAGAGAGAGAGATAGAACTATATTTGCTGGACACTGCTGGAGAGTTAAGAATGAAATTATCAGCGAGCTCAGTCGGAAGATCGCACCTACATAAAGCAACTCGCAGAAGACTCACACTTCACAGATGTGATGGAGGGTAGAGCGAGCGGCGTGAGAGAGTCAGGAGGATCCGTGACACGACCACCACTTGAAGATGATGAATTTGTATTGACAAATTTTCTTTATATATATATATATATATATATATATATATATATATATATATATATATATATATATATATAAGGGAATTGAGAACATCTTTGAAGCACTATGAGAATGTATTTAAGTGAAATATTTTGAAAATCAATAATCGTGCAATTTAAATGAAAAATTAATTTATTTAATTAAAAATATTTTTTTGCAAGCTTTCGTTGTAGAACAACTTTGTCAGGTGAGACTGTCTTAAATTTTTTTTTTTTTCGTGCTTCAAAGATCTCAATTCCTTACCTAAAAAGCGCCAATCTGCGCATAACATTGCCAGGACTAAACTTATCCTAACGTCTTTTTGAACTTGACGTCTCTTTCTGCTCATATCATGATTCGACCCCTCGGGGTTAATACCAGCAAAATGAGGAGGAAGAAAAGAAGAAAAAAACTATAAGACAGTCTCGCCTGACAAAGTTGTTCTACAACTTTTTTTGCAAAAGAAAAAATTAAATAAATGAATTTTTCATTTAAATTGCACGATTGTTGATTTTCAAAATATTTCACTTATATATATATATATATATATATATATATATATATATATATATATATACGCAATAATTTTTTCGATAGTAATATTATTATAATTATTACTAAAATTAATTAAAGCGATTTAATTTAAAAAAGGATATTTTTCTAAAAACCGTTTTAGAGTTTTATTTTCAAGAGATAATTTACATGGAAACTTCCTGTTTAAACTTACGACATTATTAAAACGACCGATGTCGGTGGGATGTGAAAATCAGATTCTATACTTTGATCTTACCCAAAACGTCAAGGAACCAATACGAATAATGTTTTTGTGGCTAAGCATTTGTAAATTGAATGAAAAAAAAAACTAATTTAATCGTATAGTTACAATTAAAAGCTTAAGAAAGAACAGACGAAATTTATCTTTCTTATCTTCATTTGCACAGTTATTTAAATCATCTATTTAGGCAATTACAATTCTCTATCTACTGTAAATAACCGTTTAATTGCATTGTTTGGCGTGTTTGTTTTGACGTTAATTTGCATATTAATGTAATTCGTCCCCGATTTATAAAATCGGGGGACTTATGTTTTGAGGATTTTTCTCCGCAACTATCCATTGAATTTCTCTGACATTTTGCATGAAGTTGTAACTTTGGTCAGGTTAGAAAGTAACATTCTCTGATTTTTGAAAAAAAATCTGGTTAGCCCCCTCAAGGGGTCAAAAGGCCCCGAAATGGCAAAAAATGACATTTTTTGCCACATAACTTTTCATCCATCCATTCAATTTCTCTGAAACTTGGCCAAAATGTGGAGGCAATTGTTCCTAATAGAAAATAAGTATCGCTGACCTTGGAAAAAATCTGGTTCGCGCCCCCAGGGGGTCAAAAGCCCCCAAAATGGCAAAAAATGACCCTTTTCTCCCATAACGTTTGATCCATCCATTCAATTTTTCTGAAACTTGGCCAAAATGTAGAGGCAATTGTTCTGGATATAAAATGAGCATCCTTGATCTCAGAAAAATTCTGGTTCGCGCCCCTAGGGGGTCAAAAATGCCTCAAATTGCCCAAATTTATTGCATTTTACACTCGTCACATCGAGTCACATACAGAAGGGGACCACGCACGCGCGGCTTGTTGTGTTATGTCTTTGACGCATGTAATTGCTATATTTTATTTTTACAATATTTTGTTTGTTATGATTAAGATGTATGATTTTATAATTGGTTGTAATATGTGTTTTGACAACCATTTTTCTGTTATTATGATAAGTATAAAATTAATAAGCTTAGTATATATCTGATGAATTTTCTAGTTTGAGTATGAATTAATCTCTTAAACCCCGGGTAACTACAGTAGATAGATAATTCTGATTGAGTAAACAGGTGATTTAAATAACTGTACAATTTAAGATAAGAAAGATACATTTCGTCTGTTCTTTCTTAAGCTTACTGTAATTATAACTATACTTTTCTGATTAATATATGTAAAAATTTAATATAATAATTCAGAAGTATAATTGTCAGTGAAGTGATTAAGTATGTGTGTGTGTGTTATTGCGAATTGTTTTCTCTGTTATCTGTGTGTGTAAATATTTAATATACAGTGATGTATATATATATATATATATATATATATATATATATAGTCATCCACATACAGACTGTTTCGCTGTTTCACAGCTCATCAGTGCGGCTAGACCAGTTAGTGCCTCAAGCCGGTAACCCCTACGCCATCATACGACACTGACTGAATGTAAGTTGTATCTCAATGTAAACATTGCAATTGCCGGAGCTCGAATTAGTTTTTACCTAATGAGCATTGCCTTTTTTTAAGCTAATGGCAGTTGGCGATACCCTTACAAACATAAGCTCTACCCGGGGGTGGGGGGGGGTGCTTTTATATAGTCATCCACATACAGACTGTTTCGCTGTTTCACAGCTCATCAGTGCGGCTAGACCAGTTAGTGCCTCAAGCCGGGATCGAAACGCAACCGTCGAGCTGACATATTAAATTTGGTTGTTCGTCTATGGGCGAAACGGTCCGTCAAAATGTACCAGAGTTTTTAGATTTGGAAAAAAAATGATAGGAAAAATGAATATAAATTTGGTCACTGGAATTTAGCTTAATATTGTTTATTTATATATGTTCTCTGATTAAATGTTAGCAATCATCAAGCTTTTACCTTGAAAAGATTGGTCTAAAAAATAAAAAGTATATGCACAAACATATATTTTCACACACACACACACACACACACACATATTAGATGAATTTTTTATACAAACATTTTGGCTACATATGTGCAGACATGTTTATATATATATATGGTGTGTGTGTGTAGAGTTGTATGGTTTCGATGGAAATCTGAGTAAGAGAACTCAATGTACTTTTTAACAGAGCAGGAATAAATTTTAAATTGTGTTTAGTTTTTGTCCTTTAATATATATATATATATATATATATATATATATATATATATATATATATATATATATATATATATATTGGTTTGGTACAGAAAAATTAGTACAACATTCGTACCGTCCGTTTCAAGCACAGGAGGGCTTAGCTATCCGGCTCTCTTTAGCTTCTGTTGTCATCTGTTTCGGAAATGTGAAGTCACGTGTCACTCTCGTTTGGACGCGTTATTTGCTTAGAGTGTTATGTATGTATTTAGTGTAAGGAAGGTTTAATAAGGTTTGGAAAAAAGGGGGAGGGTGAAAAGTAACAGTTGAGATTTAAAACTGGAGAAGATTTAAAGATATATATAAAAAAATAAATAAATAAACAAGTATTTCTATATAAATCCCGTGAACCAATATTTATGAGTAGCGTATATTTGGCCGTTACTGTTTTGGGGTTTAATGTGTGTCTTCTAAAGGAATTAGGGAGAGAAAATGGGTTTAAGAATTATACTTATGAAGAGATAAAAAGGTTAAAGTAACAACATTAAATTCAAATTTAAATCCTGGATTAAAGGACTCTAAATCAATCCCAAAGGAATTTAAATAAAAATATCATCCGTGCGGTCTAACGGCAGTAACACTGCAGGGTTTTTGAATTATTTGTATTCGGGATTTAACATTATTAACTAATGTATAGTGAAGGCTTATGGAGTAATAATATTGGTATACTGATTAAGACTGGTTTAGAGATAAGAGTAAGGATTGGGTTGGCAAGATTGGATCTGTTTGGGAGATACAGGAGATTAGCATTATGACCGAGAAATGGTGGGGACTTATGTCGGTTATAATAATGTGAAATAGGGGTGTTACCATCTTAATAACTGGAGAAATATTTTTGGGAAAGTTATTAATAATTGCTCTTGAATAGTGGTATTTGTTCATATTTTTAAAATGTTATTTATATTTATGAGGAGTGATAGTTAGGAGAATTTTCCGGAGTTGGTATTTAGTGGGACAATTATGGGGTTATGTATTTGGCAGGGAGATAGCTAGGCCTTTATTTGTATCATAAGTCCAATTTATGAGTAGTGTTTGTCTCCTGTGGATGCATCCTTTAAAGATTTCATCTCGGATATTCAAACAGACTATTTGGGTCAATGATAGCCCTTAATATATGGTATTTTTCTGCGTCACACAGAAGACATCTATTTATGGCTGGAGAGA
>OY744547.1:52389881-52392381 GCA_963556195.1 Sepiola atlantica
TATATATGTATATATGTATGTATGTAGATACGTATGCATATATATACATTTATATGTCGATATATATGCATGTATATATATATATATATATAAATATACATATCAACATATATGTATATATATGTAGATATGTATGTATATACATGTGTATGCACATATATAAATCGATGATATATATGTATAAGCATATATATGCATATATATATATGTATATATATAGATACATATATACATATATATATATGTATAAGCATATATATGCATATATATATGTATATATATGTATAAGCATATATATACACATATATAGATACATATGTATGCATATATATATATATATATATATATATATATATATATATATATATATGTATAAGCATATATATGCATATATATATATATATATATATATATATATATATATATATATATATATATATGTATAAGCATATATATGCATATATATATATATATATGTATAAGCATATATATGCATATATATATATATATATATGTATAAGCATATATATGCATATATATATATATATATGTATAAGAATATATATGCATATATATATATATATATATATATATATATATATATATATATATATGTATAAGCATATATATGCATATATATATATATATATATATATATATGTATAAGCATATATATGCATATATATATATATATATATATATATATGTATAAGCATATATATGCATATATATATATATATATATATATATATGTATAAGCATATATATGCATATATATATGTATAAGCATATATATGCATATATATATGTATATATATGTATAAGCATATATATACACATATATAGATAAATATGTATGCATATATATGTATCATCATATATATGCATATATATATAGGTATCAGCATATATATGCATATATATATATATATATATATATGTATATATGTATCAGCATATGTCTGCATATATATGTATATATGTAGATAGATATGTATATCTATGTATACGTCCTAAGATTGAGGACTGTTGCCACATCTGGGGAACGGCCACCTAGAACATCCTTTTTTTTTGCCTTTTTTTTAGTTCAAAACTATCTTCGAAATCTAGTGGGGGATCTTCCCTACAGACACTTTCTCACAGAAGAACAGTTGCTAGTTCTCCCCCCCCCCTGTTAAAAAATCACAATAAAAACACGTCTAGCTACAACCATTGTTTTTCTTGGCGTTCTCCTGTGAACTGAACCTGCTACCTCAACTGTTCTACATCTACTAACCTAAGAACTCTCACCCATTCTTTCAACGTGGCCATACCATCGAAGTCTCCTCACAGAGAACACACAATTAGTGTTGGGACTATTAATCGGAACGGAATCGGAATCTAGAATCGAAAAAATTGGAAAAAAGTTGTATCGCAATCGGAAAAATTTGTGCCTATTTTCCGATTCTAAAAACGATTCTTTTATTTATTTTTTGTTCCATTGCCGGCACTAATGATAAAATGATAAATATTTATTGATTTTAAATCTACCAGTAAAACAAAAGTCTATAGATCATAATAACGAATTTAGGAAAAATTGAACTGAAAAAAAAATGACAAAAGTAAAAATGACACAGGTAAAAATGTCACAAGTGGATAAATGGGAAAAATGTCGCAAGTGAAATGAGTTTATCAAAATCTTGGATACAATACGTAAAGCGAAAACATTAATAAATTTGTCAAATTAAAAAGAAAATTACATTTCCATTTAAAAGTAGAGGACTCTCAGCTAAATCCCAATGAGAATCTGCTTGGGGGGGGGGGATTACGTGTGGACACCCTGAAAAACTAGAATTAGAATTTAAAATGGAGGATCAGTTTTGCATATAAATTTAACGTAAAATGATAATCAATTTCCGGGCCAGTGCCTAACCAAATAGCGTCTTAATGGCATGTAACCAGAATTCAGGAATTTTTTGTTGTTAAAGAAGATATATATTGTGTGCATTTTTGGGAGGAGATGATAAAAAATAATTCTCCCTTAACCCGACCATAACACTAAATTCGGGTGGCAACAGTAATCTTCAACCCTCACCCCTCCAAAATGAAAACCCTCCCTTAACCCTACCACTAACCTTGAGTCTGGGTGGCAACCCCCCCCCCCCCAAAAAAAAAAAGAACAAAACATCGTTACATCTAAGATTTAACACAATAGCAAAAAAGAAACTTTAATGTTTTGGGTTCAATTTTGGCTGTCGGGCGGGGGGGGGGGGATTTCCCCTTATTTAAAACTATGGGGAGGGAAGTTAACCCATATAACTTGGACAAATCGATGTTATTCGCTTAAAAACAGCAGCGTAAATACTTATTCAAAATATTTATTTTGAAATATGGGCTGGGGAGCTAAACCTCATTTGCAGTTATAGAGGAGGAAACCTACCCTCTCCCCCAAATAAAACGAAAAATCGATCGTATTTGCTTGAAAGCAACAGAATAAATTTTAAAATAGCTATAAAATATT
>OY744547.1:52399881-52414881 GCA_963556195.1 Sepiola atlantica
GTATATTGATTTGCCACTGAAGAAATTCTTGAAATGTCACGCTGGCCTGAAGTTTTGGCTGTCTTTCTCTTATTTCTCTTATTTGTACTTGCTTGCGAGAGGGAAACCTATCTTCAATTTTCTGTTCCCTCTGTAGTATACAACGAACATATTCTATCTACATATATACATATTCATATATATATATATGGAAGTCTTCTTTTTTTTTTAACCTGCGGGGGCTCGGAAATACCCGACTAGTACACGGGCGCCGGCTATTTTATCTCTCTTGGTGTGTTGAACCCGTAAGACCTTGTCAGACCATCCATCTAAGAGAAGGAAATTTCTGCCAATAAAACCTTGCTACTGTTCGGATCGAGGGTCGTGTTCCCCCGATTATAAACGTGTTCAGTAAATCAAGCAATTGTTGCATGCAAAGACAGAGTAATAATTAATAAACAAAAATGAAGTAGTTCAAATAACGTTTATTGAACGTGTGTGTACGTGGAATGATGAAGTGTGTGATGTATGCATGTGTGTCGATGGAAAAACAGTTCTTGAAAAAGGTATGAGAAGAAATAAATCCGGCGTAGGAAAAGTCTTTGAAAGCCGGACACAAAGAAAACGAGTTGAGAACTCTTACCGTTGTTTGCCCACGTGTGTTGGTAGTTGTTATGCCAATGCAATTTGAAGAGAAAAGCGTTAGACGAAGCGCTAGTGTATTAGCGTCGTTCTGTCGACCAGAGAAGAGAGAGAGAGAGACGGAGCGCTGGTGCCAGCATACTTCTGTCGAGGCTGGTGAAGAAGAGCGCTGGTGCCCGCGTTGTTCTCCGATGCTGGTCGGTAAAAAAGAGAGAGAATTTCCGTTTTGCAACGGTTTTTATAGTCAGAAGGGCAGATAACTCTGGTGTCGCTTTACAGTGCCACCTGTCGGTGAAAAAGCGACACCTACCGGCAAACCGGTGTAGTTATGTTTTGAAAGGAGGAGGTAACTGCTACAAGGACTCCCCCCCCCAGATTGAAAAATATTGAAAATATTATTTAATATGTACAGTTGTAGATGAGAAGCATTCTTTGTGGGTATGTCTGTTTTGCTGTTGAAGATTAGAAAAAAGTAGTGTGCACGCTACTTATTTCTGTTTCTGCATCTGTATTGAATGATTGATCGCAAGTGCATCTGCGGAATTGAGTGTTTGTAACGCATGTGGATCTGCGTGTTGTTTGGGTCTGCATCAAGTTTGAGTGCAAGTGAGTTTGCGGTCAAAAAATGTTGAGTGCAAGGTAATTTGCACTTGTTGGTGGCGTTGTTCATGTTGATTAGTCTGCGTGATGCGGAGCTGATGAACGAACGTTGAATTGTCAGTGTTGTCTGGGAATGTTTGGTGCTTGGGTCTGCGCGGTTGTTGATGAGTGAGCACAAGTGAATCTGTGCAGTTGTTGATGAATGAGCACAAGTGAATTTGTGCGGTTGTTGATGAATGAGCACAAGTGAGTCTGTGCAGTGGTTGATGAATGAGCACAAGTGAGTCTGTGCAGTGGTTGATGAATGAGCACAAGTGAGTCTGTGCAGTTGTTGATGAGCGAGCACAAGTGAATCTGTGCAGTGTTGATGAGTGAGCACAAGTGAGTCTGTGCAGTTGTTGATGAATGAGCACAAGTGGGTCTGTACTGGTGTTGGTGCGCGTCGTTCGAGTTGATGTGTCCACCAGTTAATCAACGAACGTCCAGTTGTTGAGTATATAGTCGTGCTTGTGCAGTGTACTCGTTTTTGAACTGGTGTTATTTCTTCCATAGTGTCGTCAGTGATGTCCGGAAATGTTTGGTGCTTGATGAATATCCGGGAAAAATGTGGTTGTTCAAGTTGTGTTGAAGATTGTTGGTAGGCCTTGAAGGGTGATGTTGTTCGTGTTTGTCTGTTTTGTAGTTTTCTTTTCCTTTATATATATATTTCCACCACGTGGGTAGAAAGGAAAAAGAAAAGAAAAAAGTGGAGTCATAATTTGTTTCACACGAGGAATGACGTTTTTTTGTTTTCGTTTTAGTTTGTTTGAATGTTAGTTTCCACGTAGAGAAAGAATGGCGGCTTCTCTTTTCCTTTGTTGTTGAAAAGAAAGGAAAAAAAAAAAAAATTCGTATTTTTTTTTTTTTTTTTGAATTTTCATTTCCACGTGGTTAGGGAAAAAGATGGCTGCTTCCCTTTTTTGCTTGTTTGTTGAAACAGAGAAAATAAATTCGTATTTTCTTTTTTTGTTTGAATTTTCATTTCCAGGTGAAAAAGATGGCGGCATTATTTTGAATTTTTTTATCAACACGTGGTCACGAAAAAGATGGGCAGCGTGAGCGTTTGTTTTCTGTTGTTTTCTTTCTATCTCCACGTGTTCAAAACAAAGAAAATGGCATCTTGTAAGGTCCCTTTGTTCGTCGAAAAAGAAAAAAAAAGGATTGGCAAAAGTTTGTCTCTTTCTTTGTATATAATTTTCCGACACGAGAAAGAGAAGAAGAAAAAAAATGAAATTGTAATTTGTTTTATACTCGGAGAAACCGAGAAATGTTTTTGTTTTTCTTGTTTGGGTATTTCCGCGTGGCCAGGAAAAATGGAGACGGTGGCTTCTTTTCTTTTGTTTGTTTGTATATTTCTACCTCGTGGGTAGAAAAAAAAAGGAAAAAGATGGATGCGTAATTCGTTTCACCACGAAAGAAAAAACGAGAAATGATATATATATATATATATATATTTTTTTTTTGTTCTTGTACGAAATTAATTACTCTGCCCCATACAACAAAGCTTGCACGTTGGGTCACCAATTGTTATGATTGAGAGGTGTTCCGCCGATTATAAACGTGCAAAGTTGAATCAAGCAATTGTTGCATGCAAAGACAGAGTAATAATTAATAAACAAAAATGAAGTAGTTCAAATAACGTTTATTGAACGTGTGTGTACGTGGAATGATGAAGTGTGTGATGTATGCATGTGTGTCGATGGAAAAACAGTTCTTGAAAAAGGTATGAGAAGAAATGAATCCGGCGTAGGAAAAGTCTTTGAAAGCCGGACACAAAGAAAACGAGTTGAGAACTCTTACCGTTGTTTGCCCACGTGTGTTGGTAGTTGTTATGCCAATGCAATTTGAAGAGAAAAGCGTTAGACGAAGCGCTAGTGTATTAGCGTCGTTCTGTCGACCAGAGAAGAGAGAGAGAGAGAGAGACGGAGCGCTGGTGCCAGCATACTTCTGTCGAGGCTGGTGAAGAAGAGCGCTGGTGCCCGCGTTGTTCTCCGATGCTGGTCGGTAAAAAAGAGAGAGAATTTCCGTTTTGCAACGGTTTTTATAGTCAGAAGGGCAGATAACTCTGGTGTCGCTTTACAGTGCCACCTGTCGGTGAAAAAGCGACACCTACCGGCAAACCGGTGTAGTTATGTTTTGAAAGGAGGAGGTAACTGCTACACTACCAACTACTTACGCCATGGCAGTAAACCGTTGGGGAGGGAGGCTTCCTTAGTCCTGATCGACAACCTTCCTAGAGTTGGAATCTCGAACAAAATATCCGGTTTGCATACCTACTATTGTTTAAGGAGTGGATAGGTTCTGCCTATCGCCGGCCCTTGCACTCTTTCTTTGTCTATTAGCCAGACGCAGAGGTACCAGTGCTGGGACGCCTCAAAAACACTCAGTGCTAGCCGTGGTTCCTTACTACGACAATCAACACTGTTTCTCTTTCTCTCTATTTGGGAAACATGGAGAAAGTTTTTCGTCACTAAGTCTTACATAATCAGTCTGGGTTGCTCTTGTTCCGACAGGTTGAGGGTACAGGTTAGACAGCTGGTCTGGATGCTATTTCTGACTGACAGGACAGGAGCCCAAACTCTTGTGTAGCGCTAAGATGACTGCTCCATCATCAGTTGCATAATACCATGGGTAGTTGCATGTGCCATGTCGCGCATGAAAAGGGACCCTGCAATTATCTCCGGTGGGCTTTCCTGAGGTCACAACCCCCATGGACCAGGTTGCGACTAATGGACTGGTTGTGTGAGCTTATTGGCACCAAACAAGGACCCACCTTGCCCAATCCACTCTATAACAAAACAAACATGTCATTAAAAAAAAAAAAAATCAAACCTAAACCAGACACCCAACAAAAAACACTTACGCCTCCGCCCTTGAGGCTCACATTCACAAATATCCGAGGACTTAGAACTAACATTAACGACGTAGAAACCTTTCTCCTGACAATCTCCCCGGATATCTTAGCTCTAAGTGAAACAAACCTTCAAACCTCAATCTCCTCTCACCACTTTAACATGACTGACTACCTTCCACTCTACCGTAAAGACTCTGACAAACATATGCATGGGCTAGGAGTTTATGTTCGGAACACCCTCCACCTGACTAGAGAACAGAGGTTATAATCGGATGACCAAGACTATATGTGTTTTAGATTGACTTTACATCAGAGCGTCAGTTACTTATATTTCTTATACCGTTCCCCTTCGACCCAAGACTTTTCCCTGCTAAACTCTGTCTCTGAAAGCATAGATAGAGCACTCTTAATTGACTCGAATGCCCAGATACATGTATTTGGGGATTTTAATGCACACCACCATGACTGGTTTGGAATTCTTCAGCCTTACTGACGCAGCCGGCAACTCTACGTATAATTTCTCCTTAGCTCACACACTCTCTCAGACCGTCGATTTTCCGACCCGCATCCCTGATCGAGTAGACCAGCAAGCCTCACTTCTAGACCTTTTCTTGACCTCAATGCCCGAGGCTTGTGTGACGAAAGCTCATAGCCAACTCGGGAATGCTGATCACATTGTGCTAATGATTCATATCACCCTAAAAAGTCGTCCAAAAGATGATGAACCGTTGCTCAAAATAACGAGATACTACGAGCAGGCTGATTTTGAGTCAATCAGAGATCACTTTAACTGTATCAGAGTTTATCAACTTTATTTTGCTCGTGCCCCCCCACCTTTTCTGAGAGCAATCACCTGTTGACCCTATATACATTTAAAGACTGAAACAATAAATGAAAAAGTTTCGTTCGGTTAGTATTAGTTTGCTGATTAAAAGTAGATAAGTTGTAGAAGCCGTTACGTTGTTTAATTGTGTCAGAGTTTTAGGCTAAGTCTTTCGATGAATACATCATTCTCAGATCAAAACTTCTTCTTCTTCTTCTTCTTCTTCTTCATTTCGTTGGTATTAACCCCAGGAAGGGGGGGGGTCCAACGTAGAGTCAGAAAAATACGTCAAGTTGTCGGTCGATGTGCTACGCTGGTCTTGCGCTTTTTTGAATACGGATTATATACTTGTATTATTTGGAATATTCGGACACATCTTGAATTTTATTCTTACAACGTTTCGGTCGATGTAACCTCCGACTTTCTTCATGTGTTCTTCTTGTGTCTTGAGAATCTTAATGTCAAACTTTTTCCTATTTATTCACTTGTGCCATTCACACATTTAAGAATTGCCAGGCGGAAGTAATCGGTTTTCATTTTCGTTGTAGTTAAACATAATTTCACTTAGTTATGACTGCATTTTCATTAATCGCATAAATGTAACAGATTTACTTAATTTTGTGAAGCACACATTTGAATATTATTTAGAAGGTATGACACCGGATGTTGGGGTTAGACGTGTCGGTAATGTAGACGCCACATCACCCCCACAAGTTGATTGTTAGAAATGAACATCAAATCGTAATGTAATCGAAGAGAAAAGAAAGAAAAAAGGAGGCAGAAAACTGTCCCTTTTTTCTTCTTACTTTTCTCTTTTTGCAGTATTTTCATTTTAAAAATAAGTTACTTACTAGTCTATTTTTTTTAAATTACTATATTCAATTGCTTATGAAAAAATGCAAATAACATTTTGTCAACTAACGACGTACTACTGCAAATCGCGTTTGTTTTAAAATAGAAATAAACCTTTAGTTGCTTCACTATTTTCAGATAATTGCGGGTAACCCATTTGAGAAAAAATATGGAGGAAAGATCTAATCGTGTAATGCACCCCTTCACCCCTCCCCAGTATATTTTTTTACTTTTGCGAAAATATTCCAAATTAAAAAATACAGCAACTCTACAACTAAATATTTAGAAATTTTAAAAGAATCATGATTAGAATCGGTAATTGTATCGGAATCGGGAATTTTTTAAACAGAATCGGTAATTGTATCGGAATCAGAAAAAAATATTGAAATCGTCCCATCACTACACGTAATGCACCTATAAAGACATATCTGGTGTGAGAGAGGATAGAGCAAGCGAGACAGCGCGAGAGAGTCAGGAAGATCGTTGACACTGGTACAACGAGATGATGATGATGATGATGATGATGTTGATGATGATCAAAGTAATTCAAGTAAATTTCATAACATTCCAATAAAAACGGCATGCAACCGTTGTTTTATAAAAACGTGCTAGTATATATATATATATATATATATATATATATATATATATATATATATATATATATATATGGATAATGAAGCGATAAAACAGATAAAATTTACATAGTTTACAAGTTTATTAACTCATCAAGTGTTCAAACAAGGAATACAAATACAAAATGACTTAAATGGCTTAACGGTCATTTTTTATTCGTATCTTTTGTTTGAACACTTGATGAATTAATAAACTTGATGAATTAATAAACTTGATGAATTAATAAACTTGTAAAAATGCACATTGTATCTATTTAATCAATTCATTATCCGTTCATAAATGCTCTATCTACTATATTGAGCTTCATCGTATCTCGATAGGATATAATATAATTTTTTCTAGTCATATCTCTATGTTGATGAGTCTTGATTGAAAAGGGACGAAACGTATACGTACATAGATAATAAACAATAACACATATTTTATACATATATATATACACATATATATACACATATATATATACATATATATATATACATATATATATATATATATATATATATATATATATATATATATATATATATATATATATATATATATATATATATATGTGGTAGAACGCTGGACTATAGACATCAATATCGAAGGTTCGATCTCTGTCTAAATTAGCCATGCTGATGACCGCTGTGAGCCAGAAACACGTGTCCATGGATTACTTTTATGTACGTATAAAATAAATAAAAATATATATTAACGGAAAAATACGTCCTATGAAGTTAAGGGCGCCTAACAATGCAATTTTCTGCATTTTAATCACTTAGGAAAGTGAGACAATCGAAATAATAGTAAGCAAAATAACAACGAATGCTACAATCACCAATAAAAATAATGACATAAAAATACATTATATATATATATATATATATATATATATATATATATATATATAGTGTGTACTTAGGCAACATTTTTTCATTTAAGCAAACATTGTTAAAAATAACAGAATTCTACTGCTTAATCATATTTTTTTATTTTTTCGATTTTTCTAATTATCTTTTTTGTGTTAAAATATATTAAAATAATTAATGTATGTTCCATATGTATCGCGAACGTTTTTGATTCTTCGTCGAATCATCTTCAGGTGACAAAAGCAAATGAACAAAAAAGCTGGAGAAAAGAAGAGAATTTCAAAAGATAGACGAAAAACGCGCACATAAAGTTAGACGCCAAAAGAACGGTGTCTTATTTTCCAGGAAAAACGTTAACAATTTAAATTTCACGACGCCAGAATTAGCATCACAGGATAAAATTCTCTAACTTATTTCACGTCCGCTTTTTTCTCAGCTTACTTTCTCCACCCAGTAAGTTAACAAATAATTGTCATGCCGTCATTGGTCTGTGGTGTTTAATTGTTTTTTATATTTAATTTTCGTTTATTTTCCTTGCTAATCTCTCCCGGTGGTTCTAACCGTCAGTCTATAGTATCACACCTAAACGATTTTATTGCAACACTATTTTTTAAATGAAATATTTTTTCGTTGAATTGAAGTATGTTAAATGATTATAATGAAAGGGAAGTAATTAGGACATCTTTTCATAGGATATAACAAATGGCATTATGACAATAGGGCCGTATTTAATATCACAGAAAGAAAGAAAGAAAAAAAGAAAGAAAGAAAGAAGAGGAAAGTAGGAACATACAATACAAATACATTCGGATAAATAGATAGATAGATAAGATAGATAGGTAGATAAGATAGATAGATAGATAGATAGATAGATAGATAGATAGATAGATGGATAAGATAGATAGATAGATAGATAGATAGATAGATGGATAAGATAGATAGATAGATAGATAAGATAGATAGATAGATAGATAGATAGATAGATAGATAGATAGATAGATATGACCATACTCGGATAGATAGATAGATAGATAGATAGATAGATAGATATGGATAGAATTAGATAGAGAGAAAGGAAAGTTTGGCGTAAAAATGGTTGGATCATTCTACCGCTCCAGAAAGATGGAGTATTGCTATGATATTTGCGGGAATGGACACTAAAACCACCCTTTCTTGACAGAGTACAAAACTGACTTCGCAATCTAGTGAGGGATGATATCTTCTGTTCTTAAAAATCTAGCAGAATGTCTATGTGCACAGTTTCCTTTAATGAACTTACCACCCAGAGAACAGGTTACAACAGGATTGCTTCCCTGCTGGCTACAACATGATCATTTTCAAATCCAATGTAACAAATACTTGTCATAAACATAAGTAATCACATTTTGTTCATTCCATTCATCATTTTTCAATCCTCTCATAATATTCTTCATTAAATTTAAAAATCAGCTACCTAATTCTTGATGAGTGGTCTCTAGCTTTGATAAGTGGTGACACATTGATATTTAAAAAAACACCCTCGACACTTATATAAATTGCTAGATTGATAAACATTATTATTTTATTTTCATTTTTTTTTTGACTGACAATTTTTTTAAATTTAATTTTTTTTTTTCCAGATTAGAATCCATGGAACCGTTTAAGATCAGCTCGTTTCAAAGAATCAACCTTTGTTCACGGGAGACGCGTAAAGCGTTGCTGAAGAAATTGAAATACAACTTGTTCAAATTGGAATCACATCAGGTGTATATCGATCTCCTCACCGATTCAGGTACGGGCACACAGAGCTTGGATCAATGGGTGTCCATGATCAACCCGGGCGTCTGCGGCCCCGATTCATCCTCCGTCAAAGATTTCCAGAACGCTATCCGAAACATCACAGGATTCAAGCACGTTTATCCAGCTCATCAGGGCCGCGCGGCCGAACTGATATTCTGTAAGCATTTATTAAAGAAAGGTGATATTGTCATAAGTAACGCGTTGTTTGATACAACACGGGCTCATGTTGAATACACCGGTGCCGAAGCTATCGATCTGCCGGCAGATAATCCTGTGTTTGCCGGTGATATCGATCTGTTTAAGTTCGACGAGGCCCTTAATCGATACAAGAAAAATATTCGCTTGGTGATTATCACATGCACAAATAACACTTGCGGCGGTTGCCCTGTCAGCATGGACAATATGAGACATGTTTCGTCGGCATGTCGACAGAAGGGTATTCCGGTCCTGATCGATGCCTGTAGATTCGCCGAGAACGCATACTTTATCAAGAAACTGGACAAGAACTACGCCTCAACCAGCTTGCACGACATCGCCCGAGAGATGTTCACGTACTTTGACGGCGCCGTCATGTCCTTAAAGAAAGATGGACTCAGCAACATGGGCGGATTTTTAGCCACCAACGACGAGTCGTTGGCCGAATTAATCACCGACGATGTTCTTACTAAAGGATCCTTGCACACCTATGGAGGTATGACGGCCGAAGACATCATAGCGTGTACAGTCGGACTCAACGAGGTGATGGACGAACGTTACCTCCGTTACCGCATAACACAGACACAACTGTTGGGTAAGGCCTTATTGAAGAACAATGTTCCGATCATCGAACCCATCGGCGGTCATGCTGTCTACGTAAAAGCAGACAAAATTCTCACCCACCTCGGTTTCAGCCAGTTTCCGGCCTGGGCGGTTAATTGTTCGGCTTATCTCGAAGGCGGTATCAGATGTGGAGAGCTTGGTAATGTCATGTTTGGCAAGTTACAAGATGGGACCGAACGCATTCACCCGTACGAATATGTCCGCTTGGCCATACCCCGCCGGACCTATACACTTAATCAGTTACTTTACGTCGCAAAAATCTTTGGTGACATCACTGAAAAGGCGAGGTTCATCAGCGGGATGCGTATATTGAAGGCTTCCAATATATTGCGCCATTTCACGGCCGAACTTGAACCTGAAAACGAAGAGTTGATTGCAGATTCTTGAATATCTCCCCCTCCCGTCATAGAGGTGATATTTACCACACCCTGTATGATGTACATCTTCTTCTGTATCTATCTATCTATCTATCTATCTATCTATCTATCTATCTATCTATCTATCTATCTATCTATCTATCTATCTATCTATCAGTCTCTCTCTCTCTCTCTCTCTCTCTCTCTCTATCTATCTATCTATCTATCTATCTATCAAATAATGCCTATCTATCTATCTATCTATCTATCTATCTATCTATCTATCTATCTATCAAATAATGCCTATCTATCTATCTATCTATCTATCTATCTATCTATCTATCTATCTATCTATCTATCAGTCTCTCTCTCTCTCTATCTATCAAATAATGCCTATCTATCTATCTATCTATCTATATATCTATATATCTATCAAATGTCTATCTATCTACCTATCTATCTATCTATCTATCTATCTATCTATCTATCTATCTATCTATCTCTCTCTATCTATCAAATAATGCCTATCTATCTATCAATTAATATCTATCTATCTATCTATCTATCTATCTATCTATCTATCTATCTATCAAATGTCTATCTATCTATCTATCTATCTATCTATCAAATAATGTCTATTTATCTATCTATCTATCTATCTATCTATCTATCTATCTATCTATCTATCTATCAATTAATATCTATCTATCTATCTATCTATCTATCTATCTATCTATCTATCTATCTATCTATCAGATAATGTCTATCTATCTATCTATCTATATATCTATCTATCTATCTATCTATCTGTTAATGCCTATCTACCTATTAATATCTATCTCTCTATCAATTAATATCTATCTATCTATCTATCTATCTATCTATCTATCAGTCTATCTCTCTCTCTATCTCTCTCTCTATCTATCTATCAAATAATGCCTATCTATCTATCTATCTATCTATCTATCTATCTATCTATCTATCTATCTATCTATCTATCAGTCTATCTCTCTCTATCTATCAAATAATGCCTATCTATCTACCTATCTATCTATCTATATATCTATATATCTATCAAATGTCTATCTATCTATCTATCTAATCTATCTATCTATCTATCTATCTATCTATCTATCTCTCTATCTCTCTCTCTCTCTATCTATCAAATAATGCCTATCTATCTATCTATCTATCAATTAATATCTATCTATCTATCTATCTATCTATCAAATGTCTATCTATCTATCTATCTATCTATCAAATAATGTCTATCTATCTATCTATCTATCTATCTATCTATCTATCTATCTATCAATTAATATCTATCTATCTATCTATCAAATAATGTCTGTCTATCTATCTATCTATCTATCTATCTATCTATCTATCTATCTATCTGTTAATGCCTATCTACCTATTAATAATATCTATCTCTCTATCAATTAATATCTATCTATCTATCTATCTATCTATCTATCTATCTATCTATCTATCTATCTATCAGTCTATCTCTCTCTCTCTCTCTCTATCTATCTATCTATCAAATAATGCCTATCTATCTATCTATCTATCTATCTATCTATCTATCTATCTATGTATCAGTCTCTCTCTCTCTATCTATCAAATAATGCCTATCCATCTATCTATCTATATATCTATATATCTTTCAAATGTCTATCTATCTATCTATCTATCTATCTATCTATCTATCTCTCTATCTATCTCTCTCTCTCTCTCTCTCTCTCTCTATCTATCAAATAATGCCTATCTATCTATCTATCAATTAATATCTATCTATCTATCTATCTATCAAATAATGTGTATCTATCTATCTATCAATTAATATCTATCTATCTATCTATCTATCTATCAAATAATGTCTATCTATCTATCTATCGATAATAATAATAATAATAATAATAATAATAATAATAATAATAATAATAATAATAATAATAATAATGTAAACCAATGTAATTATTTATTTGATTGCAGAAATAGGTAGTCAAATGCTGAAATTGTTTTTTTTAATTAAGAGCGTAAGGTGTTTAGGTCAGTAAAGAAAAATGTCTCCAATTTATCAATATTCCAAGCCGGAGTAAATATTTCCAGAAAGAAGATTAACTATATTCGCACAAATAACATCGTAGGAAAGAAAAGAAGAAAAAGGTTAGTCAGAATCAAATAACGATTTTTCAGATACATTGCTCTATAGGTGTAACTTCTAAAATCCGACAGACTTACTTTTGTATATTAGATAAAGAAAGTAAACTTCTCTACTAATATCCCTTATTTTGAATTATTTTCTCAAGTAATGTTTGTATAATTTTATATATAAATAACAGATAGATGAATATATACGAGTATACTACGTATCTTTCCGCTGTCAACCATCTTTTGAATAAGGCTCAAGTCTGGCATAAGGGCAGATCATATTTTAATAATGGACCAAAGGATGCAACGGTAGCCGTGTAACATTCAATAATTATAAAACAAATGATAAAGAAATAAAGACAACACGAAAATAAAAATAAAAATAAAAACGGAACGAAGAAAATAACAAAATGTAAGAATGAAAAAAAAAAGAATAAAAACAAAATACAATCTTTTAATTTGATATTCGTTTTCTCACTATTAGAAAAGTTATATATAAAATAATCTGTTTATTTGTCAATCTACATGTTATGTTTACACTGTCAAATGTAAACCCAAACCTTTTTAAAAAGGAAATCATCGTACATTGGAGGTTGTCTGTAGCATACGACTAAAATATTTCTGTAGTAAAATTATATATGGGTGTCGTAAAATATTGTTAAGAATGGTATTTTCTACGTAAGCAGAGAGTGGAAAATTCCATTAGAAGTTAAAAATGAGGGTTAGAGCCAGATATCGGGATATTATGTCGCATATAGGAACTCCGAAATGAGAAGTGGCAAAGTAGATATGAAGATCTTCCTCTTTGGTCAATGAACTGACTGTGTTCGGACGTCTTTTTCGAAGCTCTGTATTTATTCGCCCCCTTTTAGATGAGGATTGATAATTTAGATTATTCGGACTAATTAGAGCTAGATTAATAGCCGCTGGTGGCGGGTAGTTGTTTGCTTATATATATATATATATATATATATATATATATATATATATATATATATATATATATATATATATATATATATATATATATAATATTTTATAAATAAATATTAATTATTTATTACCTACAGATATAGATGTTAACACCGGACCCCGACTCCAGGACAAGGCACGGACGATGTATAAGGGGTTTGAAACTCTATAAAGGAAACGTTTTCACTCTGACTTCAATGGGACCGTTAAAGATAGATTTCACTTAATTAAATGTCTAATAATCGACTTGTTGCCGCAGTCGAAAATAATGCGACTCACAACTCACTGGGGGTTTTCTCTCTCTTCTATCCCTTCTCCTTCTCTTTGTTCTGCTCTTCCCAACATTGAGTTCAGAAAATGAATACTAAACGCGCCACGTCAAAGTTTTGCTCTAGACCCCCTCGGAGGGAGTTTTTACTCTACGTATCTCAACGAGAATTCGCTCATGAAAAATAATGCTCATTTGCATAAGTGAACTCTCGTTATCGCACAAAAAATAACTAGATTATATCTTGTAAGCGAAACTCTCTGGGTTCAATCCCTAATGGATGACACACGGCTCGACCCTCATTCTTTTTTCCTCGTAAACCTGCATGATGGCTACTAAAGGTGATAATACTGTTTTATGCTATGCACAAGAAATAAAGATCTTGATTAGTTTTACAATTGAGGTTATGGTAATGTTTTACCCGAATAAAGATTTGTAACAGTTTATGCAGTGTTATTCATTTTGAATTTGACGTTGTTGTTTTAATATTTATATCTTTATAAAGTTATGTATGTTTGTTATGTATTTGTAGGAAAGCAGTTTAAATTTTATTCCAGGACAAGAAATACAATTTCAAACCAACAATAAATAAACAATCATGGCTGCCATTGTGAAGACAAACCAAAACAAGTCCAATTATTTATAAAACAATAATGTGAGAGAAAGAGAAGCAAAGAGACGGATACAGACATAGGTAGATAGAGAGGGGGGGGGGAGAAAGAAAGAGAGAGTCAACAGATAACGATTAGAACGGAAGTGACGCCGCCGTTACTGACATAGCGTTGCCACGAACGATAGCCAGGGAGATGCGTTGGAACAACCAGGCTGACTCTGTATGTACACGATTCAATTCTAAACTAATTTACTGAGCATTATGAATTTTGGACCACAGCTACTCGGCGTAAAGGGTCCAAATGTGGGCAATATTTAGTTTAATTTACTTTTATGCAATGGGAGTAAAAATTTAGATACCTCCGATTTTTGTGAAATTTTAACAATAGGTATCATACATCAATTATAAGTATTCCCAAAATTTCGTTTTTTAGAGTATTTAAAAAAACAAACAAGTTATGCTAATAAGCATAACTTCCCATTTCAACAGTCAAATATTTCAGATTTGCATTGAATTTGATTAATCCATAGTCATTAGACACCATATAAACAAGATTCCCTGAATTTCAATTTTTTCTTAAGACCACTTTACTTTTAACTTTTATATACTTCAATTAAACGAAAAATATTTAATTTAAGACATCGGGTTGCAATAAAACGGTTAGGGTATGATACTATAGACTTCCCACTCCTCCACAGTTAGAACCCCCGGGATAGATTAGCAAGGAAAATGAACGCCAATAAAAAGACCAACTGATCCA
>OY744547.1:52419881-52499881 GCA_963556195.1 Sepiola atlantica
CGAAGCATCCGTTTTTCGATGAGCGTTACAGAAATAACAACTACTCGTAAATTACAACTACTACTACAACTACTCGTAAATTTTTATTCTTGGCTAAGATCAAAGTGTAGTATCTGTTCCGATGGATACTGCACCCCATAGACTGGTATTGTCTTGGCCTTCGGGGCTTGATTTACGCCGGTCTATGGGTCGCCTCCCCTCTTTGGGGAGGAGTAAGTTTATTGCTTACTGCCTGAGGCGCCCCTACCGGGAATGCCGACGGGGCTGCCCAGGCAATTTTTAAACCCCACTTTCCCGACCCGACCTTGGGTCACATCTTACTTGTGGGAGTAAGATAAAAACTGGCCTTGTGCCTAACTCCTGGAGAGGAGTAAATCAATACTCGTAAAGGATAGAGGTTTTTTTATCGAGGTTAGACTCCTCTAGATCTGTCGTTTTCTAACTAGTCCCATGCGTGTTTCGGAATTTTTTAGATGACGATTGTTGAGCCGTGGCTCAATGGATAAAGTGCTAAGTTATAATCAGTTCTAAGTGACAGTCCTATAGAGGTAAAAGGATATGCCTATTGGCCTTAGTCTTGAAAAGACTAAAATTATAGGTAGGAGGAAAACAGTCAGCAGGAGGAGAGTTCCACAAGCCTGCAGTTCTTGAAAAGAAGCTACTGGAATAGGAAGCTGTATTATGATGAGGTATAAAAACAGCGAATTGCTGAAGACCACTAGACCAACGAGTCAAACGAGCTGGAACAAAAGGAGGTGGGAATAGATCACATGACCTTGAAGAACACATGCCATAATAGTATTTATAGAAAACATTGAGACTAGCAACATTACGCCTGTGTGAGAGAGAGAGAGAGAGAGAGAGAGAAAAAGAGAGAGAGGGGGTGCAGAGAAGAAGAAAGGGTAGGACCAATTAAATTAAATATTAACATAATGAACTCAAAACCAATATTTATTTCAGAAGTGCTCAATACAAAGTAGAGCTTTTATAAAATTTAATTGCTGAAGACCACTGGACCAACGAGTCAAACGAGCTGGAACAAAGGAAGCGGATTGGTGGAGACCACGAGACTGACAAGCTGGAACAAAGGAAGCGACTACTTAAGAGTTTTACATGATCATGGCTGATGGGGTGAGAGCAGTCGCTTCCTTTGTTCCAGCTTGTTAGTCTCGTGGTCTCCATCAATTTGCTTCCTTTGTTCCAGCTTGTTTGACTCGTTGGTCCAGTGGTCTTCAGTGGGTTAAACAAAGGGTTCCGTTCGAAATTCCGGACAAAGTTCGACAAGACGCATCCGAAGAAGGTCAAAGGTTACATAGATCGAACCGTTGTGAGAATAACACCCAAGATGAGAATAATAGTCAAAACAATCCCTCCCAGGCTTCGCCTCCCCTCTTTGGGGAGGAGTAAGTTTATTGCTTACTGCTTGAGGCGCCCCTACCGGGGAATGCCGACGGGGCTGCCCAGGCAATTTTTAAATGGCCAGAGTGCTCACCTCTCGAGCGCTGGCTTTTAACCCCACTTACTCGACCCAAGCTGTGGTCACATCTTACTTGTGGGAGTAAGATAAAACTGGCCTTGTGCCTAACTCCTGCAGAGGAGTAAATAAAAATACATATTCCCATGCATATTAACAGGGTTCGTGAAGAGTGTGACTTTTCGCCACGCACAGGCGGTCACTCACTATAGAGAGGCTAAATACAGACTGTAGCTGCACAAAAAATGCTTTGAGACGCACCACATAGTGTTGGGTGCATGAGGACCAATCAAGGAAGGTCACATAGAAAAGGTATCACCCCTCTGCATGAACCTATTAACCCGAGTTAACAATACCGTGTAAATTAGACGAGTCACATTAGCATAAATTAATCGGTGCTTTTTTATATAAAACTTCCCCGTTAATACGTTTATAAAAAGCATTTTTTTTTTTAAATACTTACGCATGAGGTTGAAAAAAAAAAGACGCTTTCTAAATTTTATGGTAAACAATTCAGTAGATTTTTATTTATTATCTAAGAAATTCAAGTTTTTCTTCGAATGGGTCTTTGAGTTGAGAGATGCCATTTTCTTAGTTACTTAGTTTATATATATATAAAAAAGCACGACACCTAGCGAGATAAAAGAGTACTAATTGCGATTACTGGCCCCTTACATTTAACAAAATGGCGTATCTCAACTCAAATATTCAAATGAATCAAACAATTAAATTTCTTAAATAGTAAAAAAAAAAAAACTACTGGATTGTTTTCTGTAAGTTTTTTACCATCACTGGTAAGTGTTTCCAAAAGTTTTCTAAAGATTTGATTTTTAAGTAGCATGTTTACCTGGGAGTGTTATGCAAAGAAGCATTTTAACATAGTTTTTTGTTGTTGACATAGTTCACCCCCAAACAAGGCAGACCGCCACTGTAGACGTAAGGGGCTACTGATAAAAAGGGTGAGAGTTTTTTTTAGGGGGGGGGGGGGCAACCTAAATTGAGAGCTGTGCAGCGAGATGTCTGTTTACATTAGTTTTACATTTCTGCATGTCAGTACCGTCAGGAAAACAGGGAGCAGGGAGAGAGTTCCAGAGTCACGCAGCACAAGGAAAGAAGCTTTTGGAGTAGAAAGCTCGTCGGCATCTGGGGACCTCCACAGCGTACGGATGGGATTTGACAGATTGTCGGGTTGGTCTAGTGAATTTACGTCGTGGGGGCACCAGAGCAGCAAGTTCATCAGAGCACAATCCATTGAAGTACTTGTAAAACAGGCACAAGGAAGCAACATTGCGGTGATGGGACAGGGGCTGGAGCTTAGTGGATAGTGAGGGACCTATTAAGTTGGCGACTCTTTTTTAGACCTTGTCTAAGAGGGAGAGACTAGAGGATGATGCATCGGCCCAGATGTAGCAACAATACTTCATGCATAGATGGATGGTGGCTTTGTAGAGATATAGGATAGTGTCAGGTGTGAGAAGTTTACTGGCATGGTAGATGGAGCCCACCTTCTTTGCTGCAGCCCTGGCAATGTTTTCAATGTATTTATTCCAATTCATGTTATCTGTGAAAGTTAGGCCGAGGAGTTTGAATGATGAACTCTCAGGTAGGGTATTATTTGCCATGACAATCGGTGGTTGTAGTTACTGAAGGAAAGTAGCTTTGTCTTTGCAGCATTAAAAGTTACCATCAATTTTTGACCCCAATCCACTACAGACTGGAGGTCATTTTCTAAGGATTCAGCCATTGCCTCAGATATGTGCGCGTCGGTTTTCCCCACATGACGAGAGTAAAGCGTGGTGTCATCAGCAAATATTCCTATCTCAGTCTCAATGACATCAGGGAGGTCATTTATGAAAATCAGGAACAGTAGAGGTCCAAGGATGAATCCCTGGGGTACACCAGCATTTATGTCATGTTGCTTAGATGAACGGCCATCGAGGACAACCTGGATCTTTCTTTTTGTTAGGAAGGACTTAATTATATTAAATATTTGTCCAGTAATACCATATGAGTGCAGTTTTAGGAGAAGCCCTTCATGCCAGACCTTGTCAAAGGCCTTGGATATATCAAGCGCTACTGCCCTAGCTTCACCTGCCTTGTCCAGTGTATGATATATGCGTTCAGAGATGACCGTTAGGATATCTGTGGTAGATCGTGCTTGTCTAAATCCGTATTGATGATCAGAAAGAAGTTTAGCATTAACTAGGTGCTGGACTATCGCTAGATTGATTTATGATTCAAAGATTTTAGCAAAGATCGTCAGTAGACTGATTGGGCGGTAGTTTAGACGATCAGTTCTATCTCCAAAATTCTTAAAGACTGGTACCACAGAGGCAATTTTCCAACTATCAGGGAAACAAGATTCAGCAAGGCATTTGTTGTATAGTTTGGAGAGGACAGGGGCCAGCTCAGCAGAGCATTTCTTTATTACTATTACTGGTATAAGATCAGGCCACTAGACTTTGGAGGTGTCATGGTTTTTTTATGATGTCTCTGACCTGAGATAGGGTGATGACCAGGTTCTCAAGTGTGGCTTCAGTCCGCAATGGGAATTTAGAGAGGGGGTGGTTTGCTGAGTCCAAAGTGGAGTTTAAGGCGAAACGCTGGGCAAGTAGTTCAGCCTTATCAGTTGCCGTGCAAACAAAATCGTTGTGATTTGATAGCAGGGGAATTGTCGATTGTCCATTGTTCATCACACTATTGTATATTTTCTCAGAAATCACGAGTACCGAGTTTCTGTGACCGAACGCATTGTTTGGTTATCTCTGTATACCTTCTCTTTGCTTCATCTATCAGTACTTTGCAATCATTTCTTGCCTCTATAACTTTCTGTCTATTCGCAGTTGACTTATGGCGTCCGAATTTTCGGAATGTCTTCTGTCTCTCAGCAATAGCAGCTGCACATTCTGAGGTGAATCATTGAGGAGAGTGGGGTTTGCTGAAGAATTTTCGCATGGGGACATAAGCATCAATGCTTGCTTTGACCCATTCGGTTAGTTCATTTTCACACTGATCAGCAAGGAGTGAAAAGGTTTTACCACATGGGACGTCGCTGATGTGATCCATGAGGTATTCAAAATCAGCCTGCTCATAGTTTCTCGTCGTTTTGAGCAACGGCTCTTCAGCTTTTGGACGAGTTTTTAAGGTGATAAGTATCATTACCACAACGTGATCAGAGTTTCCGAGTGGGCTATGGGCATTTGCCACACAAGCCTTGGGGAGTGAGGTCAATAACAGGTCGAGAAGTGAGGCTTGCTGGTCCGTACGATCAGGAAAACGGGTCGGAAAAGTGACAGTCTGTGAGAGGTCGTGAGCGGAGGAGAAATTAAACATAGAGTTTCTAGCTGCATCAGTAACGCTGGAGAATCCCAACCAGTCACGGTGGTGTGCATTAAAATCCCCAAATACATGTATTTGGGCATTCGAGTCGAGTGAGAGTGCTTTGTCAAAGCTTTCAGAGACCGAGTCAAGCAGGGTACAGTCTTGGGTTGAAGGAGAACGGTATAAAAAATATAAGTAACTAACTCTGTGATATAAGGTCAATCTAAAGCACATGTAAGCTTGGTCATCTGATTCTAACCTATGTTCTCTAGTCAAGGGGAGGATGTTCCGATCATAAACTCCTAGCCAGTGCATATGTTTGTCAGAATCCTTACAGTAGAGTGGAAGGTAATCAGTCATGTCAACTTTGACATGACTGATTACCTTCCTGTCTAACCTGTACCCTCAACCTGTCGGAACAAGAGCGACCCAGACTAGTCATGTAGGATTTAGTGACGAAAAAACTTTCCCCAAGTTGCCCAGACAGAGAGAAAGAGAGAGGACGTTCATTGCCCTAGTCAGGAAACAAGGCCAAGCACTAGGTGTCTTTAGAGGCGTCCCAGTGCTCCTACCTCTACGCCTGGCTAATAAACAGAGAAGGAGTGCAAAACCCGGACGATAGGCAGAGCCCATCTACTCCCTAAGCAATTATAGGTTTGCAAACAGGATACTTTGTTCGAGATTCCAGCTCTAGGAAGGTTGTCGATCAAGACTAAGGAGGCCTCCCTCCTCAATGATTTGCTGCCAAGACGTAAGTTTTCCTTCTCTTAGATGGATGATCTGACAAGGTCTACGGGTCCAACACTCTGAGAGAGGATAGCCTGCATCCGTGTACTAATCGGTTATTTCAGAGCCCCCACAGGTAAAAAAAAATTACATCCACATATATATATATATATATAGAATAAGTTCACTGTACACTTACTAGAGGGAACAGAAATTTGAAGATATGTTTCCCTCTCACAAGTTAGTATAGATAAGAGATAGACAGCCAGTAGGGTAACAACTGAGAAAAACTTATTAACTATTTATACAATGAAGGCTACGGAGAAAATAGGGTAAATTGAAACTCAAAATTAAATTAAAAAACACAAAGGAAATACAAGTAAATTTGGTAACATGATTAGAATTAGTAAAAAATGCCAAATATATTTAAGATAATGATGAACAGAAACTCAGCTCTAAACTGGTGAATCTTTTTCATTTCAACAGCCATGTGTCTGGCATTATTTGAAGGCCGGCTACTTTGCAAATGACGCTTTCAAGAAAATAATACCATGCACATCTAAGAGGAAGGTGAGGGAGGTGGGAGGTAGGGGGTGTATATGAAGGGTGATTGGAATTTTTTTTCTATCATATTTGGCTATTCATTTTCACATTTTTTTAACATTTATGTACGAAAACATCGAATTTTACAGCCAGTAGAGGGAGACTAGTTTACTATTTATAAAATGAAAGGCTACAGAGAAGATAGAGTGAATTGAAACTGAAAATTAGTAATAAATATTTTTTTTTAAAGTTTGAAAAAGCCCAAGGTAAATACAAGTAAATTTGGTAACATGATTAAAATTAGTAAAAAATATTTTTTGTTGGTCCGTCACGCTCAAGTTTAAACTAAAATTTTTGCTGTTCCGTCACGCTCAAGTTTTAAATAGTATTTTTGTTGGTCCGTCACGCTCAAGTTTGAAATAAAATTTTTGTTGATCCGTCACGCTCAAGTTTTAAATAGTATTTTTGTTGGTCCGTCACGCTCAAGTTTGAAATAAAATTTTTGTTGATCCGTCATGCTCAAGTTTCAAATAAAAATTTTGTTGGTCCGTCACACTCAAGTTTTAAATAGCATTTTTGTTGGTCCGTCACGCTCAAGTTTGAAATAAAAATTTTGTTGATTCGTCACTCTCAAGTTTATAATAGCATTTTTGTTGATCTGTCACGCTCAAGTTTGAAATGAAATTTTTGTTGGTCCGTAATGCTCAAGTTTTAAATAGTATTTTTGTTGGTCCGTTACGCCCAAGTTTGAAATAAAATTTTTGTTGATCCGTCACGCTCAAGTTTGAAATAAAATTTTTGTTGATCCGTTACGCTCAAGTTTGAAATAAAAATTTTGTTGGTCCGTCACGCTAAAGTTTTAAATAACATTTTTGTTGGTCCGATACCCACATCATTTGACCTGTCAATCTTTTTAACTCTGTCTTCTCCTCTTGACTCAATTCAGCATTTTTTCTTAATGATCTTCCTTTCTTTATGTCTATTGGGGATAAGGCCGAAGTATATAGATTTTGATCCAAAATAATCCCATTTTTTGTTTGCTTAACATTCAATCCCAAAAATTTGAATGTTCCACTTTCATGCTTCCCAATTTTGAAAATCTTTTCCAATTCTGCGATCACATTTTTCTTAAATAAATCATTTCCACAGAATATGAAATCATCAACATGTATTGCCAGAATGCCCATCAATTCACCAGTGGCATTATGCCAAAGAAACAGTGCATTGTCATATGCACTCACCATTCCTTTTAAGTGTGTTAACTCATGATTAACTTGCTTATACCATGAACAGGGTGCATCGTTTAATCCATAAATACATCTTTTCAGCTTCTACACCTGTGATTCTGGACACACATCAGATGGTGGTCTAAGAAATACCTCTCTCTCCAGCATATTACCTTGCAGAAATGTGGAGGTAGAATCAAGAGTCTCCACCAGCCACGTCATAACTGAAGCCGTTAACAATATGAGACGCATAGCCTCACGGCTGCACGTTGGAGAATCTGTTTTTAGGTTATGAGAATCTTCTTCATAACCACGTGCAACAAGACGAGCCTTCATTATCTTTTTGTCCTTCACAAATTTTTCTGTTATCACCCCCTTTGTTGATATACAATTTTGCCCTTTATCAGGCACACATTCATATACTTCATGGATTTCCATATTTTCCAATTCTCTTTTCTTTGCATCAATCACATCTTTTCCTTGTTCTTGTTCAGAAGAAAGCAAAATTGCATGTTCTTGATAACTTACTTCCTCTGTTTGAGGAAATTGTCTCCATTGATCCACATGATCCCAATTGATACATAAGGGATTTTCATTTTCGGCTTCAGGTTTTATATTTAGCCAATGGCTATACTTTCTCGTTGACTTTGGTTGTGTGTTCATAACCATCCCTTTTTCCCATTCATTACTCCCTCTCAATTTATACTCTACAACTTCGTTTCTACTCGGTTTTATATTGTAATTTTTCACTTCCCTTCTGTCACAATTTGAATTGGTATTATGTTGTTCTTCATCTTCCTCCTCCAAGATTTCATTCATCTCATTTGAAGAATTTGTATTTTCTTCATTTCTGGGACTTCGCAATTCCCTGTCTACATTCATCAAGTGACATGGATGCATCCTGAAAAATGCTCCTCCATGTCTGATCAATACACATTGTCCTTCTTTACCCAAAACTTTAGCCGGACCACGCCATCCTTTAAAGTTTTGTCTTCTATAGTAGACACGGTCACCTGTCACCAACCTTCATCCACATAAGTCCTTATATTGGATCTCAAAGCTCTCCGAATTCTTTCACTTGATTCAGCTTCCATGAAGCTTTTCCTTGCAGCATGTAGGGCATTTAAATTTATTCTAACCAAGTCACTTATTGTTGCAGTTTCCAGTGCAGGTAATCTATCATTCAAAACTGAGGGGGTGTTAATGTTAGACCCAAATACAAGCTCATTTGGACTATAGCCAGAATGACTCTGAAGTGTATTTTTTGCGCTGACAGCCCATGCCAAAGCTATTTCTGGCTCACATTTTTCATCATCTAATGTTTTTTTCATTGCTTCCGCAATTATTAGATTATGACGTTCCACGATACCATTGTTGAATGGACTTTCAGCAGCTGTCGTGCATGTTTCAATATTCAGCTTTTCATTCATCTGTCGGTAGCCCTCATTATTAAACTCTCCTCCATTGTCACTTAAAAGTCGCTTGGGAGCTCCATAATAAGATATCCACATTAAAAATATGTTGCAAATAATTTCTTCGCTCTTTTTGGTTTTAATTAATCTGGCAGCAGAGTACCTAGTGGATGTATCAATTAGGTGCAGAATCCAGCATTGGTTATGTCGATGTTCCTTCAAATCCAAACATACAGTATCATTAAACCTGTTACCAAGAGCCAATCCTACAACTGGTCGAGGAGGGGGTCTTCTAAACCTCAGATAAACTGAACAAGAATCACAAACATCTTTGATCTGATTCAGAAATTCCTTATCATTAAATGCCTTACTACCTTTAACCAAAGCTATTAATTTCTCTTTAGATGCATGAGCAAATTGTCTGTGCAATTTCTCAGCTTTTTTTCTTTTTTTCCACTCTAGAGCATCCTTTTAAAGTCTCACAGTGCAACACTATGTTTGGTGCATTTTTAACTGCCAAAAGCATATTAGTTAGTCCAGAAGTTGTGATTTGCAATTTTATATATCTGCCAAAAATTCGACAGCTGTCAGTTTTCAAATTTAGTAGTATTCCTGCAGTTTTCATAGATTTATGACTTAATAACAGGGGTAAATCATTTTTGACGATGTCAGCCTCAATATAACCTCTGACACTTTTTGTACCCCCTATTGTTACAGGAAATTTAACTGTTTTAATGGCTTTCACTTCCACTTCATCTCCAAAACAAAATGTTCTGTTAGATCTAACAGTTTCCACCAACTGCTTATCTCGGTCATTCAATGTATCAAAGAATATATTAAACCAAAGCTCTCCAGCAACAGTTCGTAAACAAGCAGAGTCCAATACTGCCATACCCAATGTCTCTTTCACAAGATTGGACATTTTTTACATTAGAATAAGAGTTATTTATCACTGTTCGATAACATGAATCAACATTAAACAAAGTAAAGTTCACCTGGTCTGAATCCACGACAGTGTGTATATTGTTTCTAGAATTGAAACTCGTACAGCCTCGGGCAAAATGCTTAATTGAATTACATCTAAAACAACGAAGTATCTTACCTTGTCTGTCTGTTGGATTTGTATTGTAATCCCGGTAATACATTTTTTTTTATACTTGTCTTACTATAATTGACTGTTTCAACTTCTTCCTTGACAGCAGGGACGGTTTTACCTTCCGTTGACAAAATGTCTGAAAACACTTTCTTCAATGTTTCCTTCATTGTGACATATGTTAAGCTCGAACATGTGGTTCTTGACAATTTTTCATTTTCTTCTGACACATTTGCTGCATTCAGAACAAAAAAAGCCTGCACTCCTTCTGGCAAAGTAATTCCAAATTTCCTTAATTTTTGGTATAAAAATTTGTATCATACCAAAAATTCATTTATGTTAACCCCGGTCTGTCTTTTGTAAGTGTAAAATTCCTTAAATGACATATATGCCATCGTGTTCTCGTCAACTAAGTAAATTTCGTCTAATTTGTTGAGAATTATATTTAACCAATTTGGAGTACCAATATCCGTGGTTGCCAAATGTCGAACACATTCTCTTATATTTTGCGGTAGTGACAAAAATACTGCTGGGCCATGTTTTTCTTTAGGCAAATCCGTGAATAGAGACCATATGCCAATGTCTTGTTTCCATTCTGCATAAGAATCCTGGTTCAATAGAATGGGTGGGGTTTTACTAAACGAAGCCATCTTTCTTTTAAATGTGTTTCAACTTTTGTTGAACAGGACAGATAACTTCTTATCACACAAAGAAGACAGCCTCTGCTACCAATGTTAATCCAGGTCAGTTGTTACCTGCAACCTTACACCCATGAACCGCCATCTTGCTAAGCAACAACAACAAACTAAAAGGGGAGCTCACTCCCACTGTCCCACATCATATAAGGAGATGACTCGGCCCAAGGGGGGACAACTAAAAGACACTTAAACATTTCTCACACCTGAGGCTATTCTCTATTACTCCAAACACTTTCTCACACCTGAGGCTATTCTCTATTACTCCAAACACGTTCTCACACCTGAGGCTATTCTCTATTACTCCAAACACTTTCTCACACCTGAAGCTATTCTTTATTACTCCAAACACTTTCTCACACCTGAGGCTATTCTCTATTACTCCAAACACTTTCTCACACCTCAGGCTATTCTCTATTACTCCAAACACTTTCTCACACCTGAGGCTATTCTCTATTACTCCAAACACGTTCTCACACCTGAGGCTATTCTCTATTACTCCAAACACTTTCTCACACCTGAGGCTATTCTCTATTACTCCAAACACTTTCTCACACCTCAGGCTATTCTCTATTACTCCAAACACTTTCTCACACCTGAGGCTATTCTCTATTACTCCAAACACGTTCTCACACCTGAGGCTATTCTCTATTACTCCAAACACGTTCTCACACCTGAGGCTATTCTCTATTACTCCAAACACGTTCTCACACCTGAGGCAATTCTCTATTACTCCAAACACTTTCTCACACCTGAGGCTATTCTCTATTACTCCAAACACTTTCTCACACCTGAGGCTATTCTCTATTACTCCAAACACTTTCTCACACCTGAGGCTATTCTCTATTACTCCAAACACTTTCTCACACCTGAGGCTATTCTCTATTACTCCAAACACTTTCTCACACCTGAGGCTATTCTCTATTACTCCAAACACGTTCTCACACCTGAGGCTATTCTCTATTACTCCAAACACTTTCTCACACCTGAGGCTATTCTCTATTACTCCAAACACTTTCTCACACCTCAGGCTATTCTCTATTACTCCAAACACTTTCTCACACCTGAGGCTATTCTCTATTACTCCAAACACTTTCTCACACCTGAGGCTATTCTCTATTACTCCAAACACTTTCTCACACCTCAGGCTATTCGCTATTACTCCAAACACTTTCTCACACCTGAGGCTATTCTCTATTACTCCAAACACTTTCTCACACCTGAGGCTATTCTCTATTACTCCAAACACTTTCTCACACCTGAGGCTATTCTCTATTACTCCAAACACTTTCTCACACCTCAGGCTATTCTCTATTACTCCAAACACTTTCTCACACCTGAGGCTATTCTCTATTACCCCAAACACTTTCTCACACCTGAGGCTATTCTCTATTACTCCAAACACTTTCTCACACCTGAGGCTATTCTCTATTACTCCAAACACATTCTCACACCTCAGGCTATTCGCTATTACTCCAAACACTTTCTCACACCTGAGGCTATTCTCTATTACTCCAAACACTTTCTCACACCTGAGGCTATTCTCTATTACTCCAAACACTTTCTCACACCTGAGGCTATTCTCTATTACTCCGAACACTTTCTCACACCTGAGGCTATTCTCTATTACTCCAAACACTTTCTCACACCTGAGGCTATTCTCTATTACTCCAAACACTTTCTCACACCTGAGGCTATTCTCTATTACTCCAAACACTTTCTCACACCTGAGGCTATTCTCTATTACTCCAAACACTTTCTCACACCTGAGGCTATTCTCTATTACTCCAAACACTTTCTCACACCTGAGGCTATTCTCTATTACTCCAAACACTTTCTCACACCTGAGGCTATTCGCTATTACTCCAAACACTTTCTCACACCTGAGGCTATTCTCTATTACTCCAAACACTTTCTCACACCTGAGGCTATTCTCTATTACCCCAAACACTTTCTCACACCTGAGGCTATTCTCTATTACTCCAAACACTTTCTCACACCTGAAGCTATTCTCTATTACTCCAAACACGTTCTCACACCTGAGGCTATTCTCTATTACTCCAAACACTTTCTCACACCTCAGGCTATTCGCTATTACTCCAAACACTTTCTCACACCTGAGGCTATTCTCTATTACTCCAAACACTTTCTCACACCTGAGGCTATTCTCTATTACTCCAAACATTTTCTCACACCTGAGGCTATTCTCTATTACTCCAAACACTTTCTCACACCTGAGGCTATTCTCTATTACTCCAAACATTTTCTCACACCTGAGGCTATTCTCTATTACTCCAAACACATTCTCACACCTCAGGCTATTCTCTATTACTCCAAACACTTTCTCACACCTGAGGCTATTCTCTATTACTCCAAACACATTCTCACACCTGAGGCTATTCTCTATTACTCCAAACACTTTCTCACACCTGAGGCTATTCTCTATTACTCCAAACACTTTCTCACACCTCAGGCTATTCGCTATTACTCCAAACACTTTCTCACACCTGAGGCTATTCTCTATTACTCCAAACACTTTCTCACACCTGAGGCTATTCTCTATTACTCCAAACACTTTCTCACACCTGAGGCTATTCTCTATTACTCCAAACATTTTCTCACACCTGAGACTATTCTCTATTACTCCAAACATTTTCTCACACCTGAGGCTATTCTCTATTACTCCAAACAATTTCTCACACCTGAGGCTATTCTCTAATAATTCTAAACATTTTCTCACACCTGAGGCGATTCTCTATTACTCCAAACACTTTCTCACACCTGAGGCTATTTTCTATTACTCCAAACATTTTCTCACACCTGAGGCTATTCTCTATTACTCCAAACACTTTCTCACACCTGAGGCTATTCTCTATTACTCCAAACACTTTCTCACACCTGAGGCTATTCTCTATTACTCCAAACACATTCTCACACCTGAGGCTATTCTCTATTACTCCAAACACTTTCTCACACCTGAGGCTATTCTCTATTACTCCAAACACTTTCTCACACCTCAGGCTATTCGCTATTACTCCAAACACTTTCTCACACCTGAGGCTATTCTCTATTACTCCAAACACTTTCTCACACCTGAGGCTATTCTCTATTACTCCAAACACTTTCTCACACCTGAGGCTATTCTCTATTACTCCAAACACATTCTCACACCTGAGGCTATTCTCTATTACTCCAAACATTTTCTCACACCTGAGGCTATTCTCTATTACTCCAAACACTTTCTCACACCTGAGGCTATTTTCTATTACTCCAAACATTTTCTCACACCTGAGGCTATTCTCTATTACTCCAAACACTTTCTCACACCTGAGGCTATTCTCTATTACTCCAAACACTTTCTCACACCTGAGGCTATTTTCTATTACTCCAAACATTTTCTCACACCTGAGGCTATTCTCTATTACTCCAAACACATTCTCACACCTGAGGCTATTCTCTATTACTCCAAACACTTTCTCACACCTGAGGCTATTCTCTATTACTCCAAACGCTTTCTCACACCTGAGGCTATTCTCTATCTCTACAAATCTTCGAGCAGACCCTGTATGGAGTACTGTTGTCATATTTGGGCTGGTGAATCTCTGTGCCATTTGAGAGTTCTTGATGAGGTGCAGAGAAATGGATCTAATATATGAACCCCAAGAAAGATTTGATATGAGAAAGAAAGACCAAGGAGTTTCAGAATCGGTTTCTCCTCAAGAGCAGAGCTATCCATAAGAATAAAAAAAGGAAGAAAAGTGGCACACCTACGATTGAAAGACATCTCAAACAGATAATCAAGAAGAAAGAAAAAGAGTACAAAGACGCTCGTGTTTTGATTTGAATAACAATAGACAAACGTATCAGAACAATAGACCAGTTATCATCAAAGTTGCATTTGATTCTTGCAGAAAATAAAAAATGAAGCTTATCGAGAGTTCGGCCCCGTTTTTTTTTTGGGGGGGGGGGGGTAATCTGTAGCCCCCCCCTGCAAATTTGCATATTTTTTTAAAACAGTTTCTAAGAAATTGATATTCTGTAATATACATTTGTAATTTACATCGCCATATTTTCTTATATAAGCAATAGTTTCATCGATAGTAAAACGTCCGATGTTTCTGAGATACGGAGAACAGATACTACACTTTAATGTTAGTCAAAAGGCCAAGGAACTATAAAAACAATGTTTTTTTTTATGACTAGGCAGTTTTAAATGAATAAATAAGAAACTCTGATATAATCTATTATTTTATTATTTTTTAATGCAGGTGGGTAGTGTAGTATCGATTCTGTTGTCATAATACCGTCCTCCCAGGAATTACTTCTCCCTTTTTAAGGGGTGGGGATAATCCTCCTAAGTATTACATCCTCTTTTGAGGGAAGGGACAATGTACTATCTGTTCTGTTGTCATGAGAACATTTTTCCATTGACTACTTTCTCCTTTTTTGTGGTATGGGTGGGTGTGAGGGTTGTAGTGTAGTATCTGTTCTGTTTGCATGATACCGTACTCGCCGACATTACCTTCTCCTTTTATGAGAGGATCCTCCCAGGTATTACCTCTTCTATTTGGAAGGGTGTATTGTAGTATACGTTCTGCTGTCATGCTACTATTCTACCAGGCATTACATCTTCCTTTTGGGGATAGTGTCGTATATATATTCGTTCATCATGATACAAACTCCCCCAGGCATTACCACCTCCTTTTTATGACAAGTAAAGAATACTCCAAGGCTTTATTTCCTTCTTTGGGGTGTAGTGTAGTATCACCTCCTCTTTTGGGACAGTATAACATATGTTCATTCCTCACGATACCATCCTCCCAGGATTATCATCTCCTTTATTTTTCGGGGTGATGGGTAGTGTATTATCTATTCTGTTTCTATATTATCCTCCTAGGTATGAACCCATCCTTTGAGAATGGGGTAGTGTTCGCTCGTCATGATTTTATCCTCTCAGTCATTACCTCCTCCTTTGGGGATCAACGTATGTAGTTCGTTCACCATTATACCATCCTCCTAGCATAGCAAAAGTATGCGACTGGAAGGAGCATTTTTTCTATTTTTTTTCTAATAGGTACTGTATGTTTTTTTTCTTCAGACAATCATCCCGAAGAAGTCTTAAAATAAAGACGAAACGTTGATGAATACGTTAATAATATTTTTTGGGTTTGCTTTTTCAATTTCCATTACGTTGGAACACTTTTTTCCATTCTTTATCATATATATATATATATATATATATATATATATATATATATATATATATATATATATATATATATATATATATTTTCTTCTTTTTCTTCTTTCTTTTTTCTTTGTATTTTTTTCTTTCTTTTTCTTCTTTCTTTTTTCTTTGTAACGCTTCTTCTGCTTTCGCACATCTTAAAAATGTAAATGAACAAACCTCCTACGTATACACATACTTTCTAGTCGTCGAATCTTTATACCATTATGTTGGATAGATACTCCCCTTTTTATGTGAATGGCTTTCCTTATATATATATATATATATATATATATATATATATATATATATATATATATATATATATATATATATACTCTAAGCGTAGTAATTTTGAGTGCATGGAAATAAGAACTCACGTGATGGAAAGGGAATAAAGATCCCCCCCCTCCCTGCGAAACAACCTACAGGATTTGAAAGCCGTCTCACCTACGGATTATTGACAGATGGCTATTGAACTGTAATTTTTGTCCAAACCTGCCAAGAACCACGTGTAAAAATGCAAAAGATTAAAGATAAAATATTGTTTTTTTTTATATATATATAAGATGCAAATTGAAATAATAAACATCCACCGAGATGTCGAAATAAATATAAAATAATTTTTTTTCTTTTAATGTCAATTGGAATGATAAACATCCACCGAGATGTTGAAATAAATATAAAATAAAAAATAAAAAAATGAAGGAACTTATGTCTTTGGATTAATTATTGCATGGTCAGTGGAATTAATATATATATATATATATATATATATATATATATATATATATATATATATATATATATATATATATATATATATATATATATATATATATATATATAATTAACTTGTTACAAATATCCAAGGGGTATAAATCCGAAGGAAGTTGAAACCGGGTTCATGAGAGTACTCAATGAAAATTCAGAGCAAAATATATTTTGTTAATGATTTTATTATTCCATTTTTGCTACAAAATATATTATGTTTCGTTAACACTTAAAATAAGCGTCAATTCTTCAGCCATATTTGGAATCTTCTGTTTAAATGTCTAAATTCGACGACAACCGGAAATTGTGGATGTATTATAGTAATACTATACTATAATTACAATTAACAAATATTACCACAATGAGAATTACTGATTTTATTGATACCATTATAAAAGCCATAACTAGTAATATTATTAGATACTGACGACTAATTAAAATAGAAATAGAATATTAACACGACACTTAATCCCCTAAATAAAATTATAAAACATTTTTATACGATAAATACTAAATATATTAACAATCGTATTTTATTTATTTTTATTATAGAGAATAAATTCAAACCCACCCCACTCGCCGCTCCAGTTAAGATTAAGGTCACGATAACCCAGACACCGGATACCACTCCATCCAATTTCTTAAAATATTACCTGTTTGAACCTCCCCCTCCCCTTCCCTTCTTTGCTATATGCGAATCTCGCCTTAATCCCCCTTCCGTTAATACATCCACAATTTCCGGTTGTTGTCGAATTTAGACATTTAAGCAGAAGATTCCAAATATGCCTGAAGAATTGACGCTTATTTTAAGTGTTAACGAAACATAATATATTTTGTAGCAAAAATGGAATAATAAAATCATTAACAATATATATATATATATATATATATATATATATATATATATATATATATATATATATGTGTGTGTGTGTGTGTGTGTATTTATTATCCGCATACGTATACGTTTCATCCTAACGCTGTTCAAACTGGTCGCATAATTCAACCCCGGAACACGAGTCACCTTTAACTCAATTCCGAGCGCCCTAACCGATGTGGCCAATTCGAATTATGCGACAAGTAGAGAAAACATAGTCAGCCGTGTTCTACAAATCACATAGATAGGAACTTGCATTTTATCTTAGATTAGACGGTTTATATTATTTCTCTTAAGGGCCTAGCTGAAAGGGGGCCATAAATAATTATTTAATAATAATAATAATAATATATAATTTAATAAATATTACGAATTTATTTTGAAAAAATCTTTTATCATACAATTGTTTCTGCCAATTTCAAAGCATATATGCTTTCTTGATAATAAATTTAAGACATGTTTTCAAAAGGTTTTTCCGATAATCTCTTCTCTTCCTAAAAACCCATTTCTCACAGAAAAGAGGTGTTGTCAGAGTTTTTAAATACTGCTGCCACATCTGGGGAGGTACTGCACAAAGGTTCTTTCCGGCCTTGATAGAGTACAAAATCGACTTAGAAATCTAGTGGCTATTTGTGATCTCTTCTTTTCCTTACAACTCGTTTCTCACAGAGAAGACGTTGCTAAGGACTGTCACAAATCATATTTTATTTTCGCGCGTAAATCAGGTTACATATTTAGATTGGAAGAGGTTTGGCGATTCTGAGTTGCAATTCGACACAATTACGTCTTTGACTACTTCGAAATGAATGAATTCTAATCTGATGTTTACCAAAAATATTTGTCAATGGGCGTTCGTTGCCGAGTAATGATTATTATTCGAAGAAATAAATAACGGTCAGTGTTTATCTACTATAATTTGTGTCCCAACGTGACTCAATTCAAAGGCTATTAGCCAGTTATGCTAACAAAGAGAGGATCTACTGAAATAATATTGTCGCCTTCAATGTGGCAGGTGCTCGTGGGAAAATGAATGTTATTCTTTGGTATAGAAGAACAAATAAACTATAATACTTGATTTTTACTTTTAAACTTTAATCAAAACTTTACGAAAAATCGAAAAGAAAAAACGAAATATACAAAAAATAACTTTTCAAAGTAAAATTTCAAACCCAGTAAAAAATAGTCAAGCATAGCTGCCGACATTCTTCAGCCAGCTTCGAAATCATATAGCTATAAGATCTCGAAGCCGAGAAATCGAAAATAAAATTTAAAAAACTCATAAGTTTTACCAAACGCAATAAAAATTTATTTTCTACCCACCTGTATACTTTTAACCTTCTTAAACAGTTATTTTTTTTTTCACATTAAGATTTCGTCAAAAGCTCTATTGCAGATTCAGTAAAAAATCAAACATGGCTGCCGACATTAAACATTTTGTTTTTACTGTCAACTATACTGCGAGATTACCCAAATATTTACTACTAGTGTACATCCTCTGTAAAGAAGAACAATAAAAAACAACAAATAAAGCATAATACTTGACTTTTACCTTTTAAACCTTATATTAAAAGAAAATTGGTAATCTTGTGTTAACAGCCGAGAAATAAAACAAAATATATAACAAATATATTTTACTAAACGCAATAAAATTTAATTTCTACCGACCTGTATACTTTTAAAGTTATGAAACTGTTTTAAAGTTTGATTTTTTTGTTAAATTTCAAAATATTCTTTCGTCAATAGCTTATTAAAACCCAGTAAAAAAATCCAACATGGCAGCTTACATCTTTCGTAATATTATCTTATACTAGCAAATATATGGTCCCTCTGGTCGAATATTTTTGCTAAGCTGGGGGATGATATCATGATGAAGGAACATTCCCGCTTCAAAAAAAGAGAGGAGTTAATGTATGGGAGGATGATATCATGACAACAGTATAGATAGTACACTACCACCCCCCCCCCCAAAAGGGGGAAGGTAATCCTAGGAGGAGTGTATCACGGGGAACGAACATATACTATACTGCCCCCAAAGAAGGAGATAATGCCTGGTAGGATGGTATCATGACTACATAACAGATACTACAACAACCCATTCAAAATAGAGGAGATAATACATGGGAGGATGCCTCATAAAAGGAAAAGGTAATGCCTGCAAGTATGGTATTACGGCGACAGAAAAGCTACTACACCTCCTACTCTCCAAAAAAGGAAAAGGTAATCCCTGAGAAAACGGTCTCATTACAAAAAAGCAAAAACAGATACTACATTACCACACTTCCCGAAAAGAGGATGTAATACCTGGGAGGATTACTCCCACCGCCTTAAAAAGGAGGACGTAATTCCTGGGATGATGGTCTTATGACAACAGACACGATACTACACTACCCACCCATTAAAAGATATTACAATAATCGATTAAATCAGTTTTTTTTTCATTCAATAAAAAATGCTGAGTCAGAAAAAAACATTGTATTTATAGTTCTTTGGCCTTTTTGCTAAGATGAAAGTGTAGTATCTGTTCTAAGCATATCTGCGACATCAGTCGTTTCATTATCAACGAAACTATTGCGTATATATAAGAAAATATGACAATGCAAATTACAAATATATATTATAGAATATTAATTTATTAGAACTGTTTAAAAATGAATATGCAAATTAGGAATACATAAAGCTTTTTGTGGGTGATACGGCATTACAAAATTTTATGTTATATAATAGAATTAAATAAGCATAAGCCGTTTTGATATTAATATAGCTAGGATAGATGGAAAAACTTTCGCATTTATTCATCTATATAATAAAGTAAAGTCGATTTTCTCCCGTCGCTTTGGCTATTATAGCTTTAGAAGCAAATGCATCATATGCTAATGTATTCTGCCAGCCACCTCGGCCAAGTCCTAATGCGTATTTCCAGAAAACATGCATTCATTTCCTTTCCTTTCAAAAATGTATTACATTTTCTCAGGGTAAGCTGTTTATCACAAACTAAGACTTCCAAAGAGAAGATTGCGACCATTTTTACTCGCATCATTGTCGGCCTTTTGGTCAAGATCAAAGTGTAGTATCTGTTCCGATGGATACTGCACCCCATAGACTGGTATCGTCTTGGCCTTCGGGGCTTGATTTACGCCGGTCTATGGGACGGTCCTGTGCAGTTCTAGGAGGGCCACCCTCCCAGGCTTTGCCTCCCCTCTTTGGGGAGGAGTAAGTTTATTGCTTACTGCCTGAGGCGCCCCTACCGGAGAATGCCGACGGAGCTGCCCAGGCAATTTTTAATGGCCAGAGTGCTCACCTTCTCGGGCGCTGCCTTTTAAAGCCCCACTTTCCCTACCCGACCTTGGGTCACATCTTACCTTGTGGGAGTAAGATAAAACTGGTCTTGTGCCTAACCTCCTGGCGAGGAGGTAAATAAAATATATCTACTCCTACTGCCTCCAGTATCACCGGGGACAAATTGTTCATGGCATAATAATGCTATGAACACCGTTTCCGTTTCATTTTTCTCTGTTACCTACTATACATTTTCGACCAAACTAATGACTGCCCCTTTTTCCCTCTCACATTCCAGAATACTAACCCTAACTCACTTCATTATAAATGCTTATACGTATTGACTTCTTTCTTTTTACGTTCATTTCGCATTTTTTACATCATGCGATTTATGTAACAACAAAATAATGACACTATCGGGGCACACCAAATAAATTAAGTTAATTGAGATTACTTATTTAGAACTTGGATTTTATTCGAGAATAACGGATTGCATTTCAGATTCTATTTCCGAACGCTTCACATTCACCTTCCTGAAAAACAAATTATGTTCGCTAAAACTTTAGACGTCTGTTTCGGTAAGCTTTTCGATTATTTTTGGTTACAGTTAAATATTTTCGCTGTTATTTATAATTTTATTATTTTTATTTATATTGTTAGTCTTCTTCTTCTTCTTCTTCTTCTTCTTCTTCTTCTTCTTCTTCTTCTTCTTCTTCTTCTTCTTCTTCTTCTTCTCATAATTTATCTTTTCCTCCTCCTTCCATTCCTTCTTCTTCTTCTTCTTCTTCTTCTTCTTCTTCTTCTTCTTCTTATTATTATTATTATTATTATTATTATGATGATGATGATGATGATGATGATGATGATGATGATGATGATGATGATGATGGTGTGTGTGTGTGTGTGTGTGTATGTGTGTGTGTATTAGTACAATTGTTACATAGCAGCGTTCCGGAATGACGACACCTCGCGGTCAACGCTTCCGACGAAATCAGGGACCAAAATCCCTGGGAAACGCCGACCAAGGCTCGTCTTATAAAATCGATCCAAAGTTCTTAATCTCCTTTAAACATGTATGAATAATTCACGGCACCAAAAGGAGAGTTGTTGCATTACGCACATGAAAATTAAAGTCTATTACGACCACGCATCTCGAAACCGAAACGTTGCGAAAGTTTATGAAACGTTTTCAAACTCTTTTAACACTCATTTTGATAAGCACTTTTAAGCCTTTAAACTGTCAGTCCTTTTAAACATTTTACATTAAACATTTTTCTTATTAAAACACTGCGTACTTTAAACATTTCTTTTCAAGCATGTTTCTTTTACATTAAGCATTTTTCTCGTTTCTCGCATTTTACTTTAAAACATTGTGCTCTTTTTAACATGGTACACTTTTTCTTTCTTTCTTTTTAACACGTAACAGACTTTCTTTTCACCATCACATTAGATTCAAATTAAACATTGTTCACTTTAAATATAGTTCACTTCTTCTTTCCGTTTTGACTCTCTCAGTTTAACAGATTAGGACCCGAAAATGTTATGCACAAAAAGTTACCTTACAGTTTCTTTCGTCTACTGGTCGTTATCGCCATTGATGCCGCCGGTTTCCATTGCATATCTGGCCGTGATCGATGCTGGGGGTCTTTGTTCTGTGGATAAACTCTGTTTCCAGGCAGGAGACAAACGCGGAGACAATTTTTCTTCAGAGAGATTTGATTTTCTTTATTCTGGACTTGGTTGTGGAAGGGTTTTCCATACATTCGCTCGATTCTGTACTTCACTCATTCATACTTTTCGTTGTGGGATGCGACGATGCACGGGGATTTCTGCTGGATCTCCTTCGAGATCCAGCCATTACGACGAGCGACTACAGCTTCGACTTAACGTTGTCTTTTTTCGTTTGAAGACACATAGAGAGGTCGACCGTCCGGCTCGCGTCCAAAACCCCAATTGTTTCAAAAACCTTAGTTTCTCACGAAGAAGGAGTGACGTCACAGAACCACACGTGCGACACTCATGCAAAAAGCATTTCCTTCACTCATGTTTTCTGACCTTCTCTGACCCGAGATTCCCTGAGTCGGCGTCGAATTTCTAACTTTGTTATGGTCTGACAAAAACATGATTGACTCATAACGGTCCCCTTCGGTGCATGTCAGCTCGACCCGCACTCATTGTCTTCATTTGACCCCAGCCATAATTCACACTAGCTAACTTAATCGTATCTAAAGATCTGGGCCCCATCCATAATATAACACAATGTTGCCACACCGAGGCATTATTGATAATACTTTTTTTATTGGGGAGGGGATTAGCCCTATTTAAAACTATAGTAGAGGGAGACTAGTACCCCGAAACTTAGAGTCATCTATGTTATTTTCTTGAACACAATAAATACTTATTTAAACATATTTATTAAAAAATACTAGCAGGTGAGCTACTATTTACAACTATAGAGTCCAAACTTAGATAACTCGCTTTTATTTACCTATTTACAAAAAATATTTATTATGACAATTATTTTTTACCTTCATATAAAACATCGTTAAATCCTATTTAATCACCTAAATTACTTACAGTGAAATGGGTTCTTTTCTAAAGTTATTCTTTAGAATTAATAATCTCATATTTTCTTATAATTTTATATTTTCCTCAAGAAAGACACGGGTTCTGTTAGTTTAGATATAAAGCTACATTTCCTGTTTATCTGGTTGTTTGTTTGGGTCACATCTTACTTGTGGGAGTAAGATAAAACTGACCTTGTGCCTAACTCCTGGAGAGGAGTAAATCAATACTCCCAATTGGTTTGAATTCGGTTGTGCGTGTGTCAGCCTGGCCTGAAATTGTACGTTTGAACGCGAAACGAATTTCTTTTTTTATGTTAATATCTCGTCTTCAATGAACACCTCCGTCAGAACGATATCTTTAATCGTCTGTAAAGTTTTATGCATATTAAAAACGCCCACATCGGAGTTCACACCTGGTTTGTGTTTGTCTAGTTTTAATATCCATGTTGATTCCTTTTTGTTCGAGTGCATATGTGAACGAGAATATGTTGTTTATTGCAATGCATTAGATGTTATCTAGTGGGTGTTCGGTTTCGTTGAAATGTTTGGCTGATCTCTTGTTCTTGGCCTTTTGGCTAAGATCAAAGTGTAGTATCTGTTCCGATGGATACTGCACCCCATAGACTGGTATTGTCTTGGCATTCGGGGCTTGATTTACGCCAGTCTATGGGTCTGTCCTGTGCAGTTCTAGGAGGTCCACCCTCCCAGGCTTCGCCTCCCCTCTTTGGGGAGGAGTAAGTTTATTGCTTACTGCATGGGGCGCTCCTACCGGGGAATGCCGACGGGGCTGCCTAGGCAATTTTTAAACCCCACTTTCTCGACCCGACCTTGGGTCACATCTTACTTGTGGGAGTAAGATAAAAACTGGCCTTGTGCCTGACTTCTGGAGAGGAGTAAATCAATACTATGGTGGTCGTTATTAAATCTCAGTATAAAAGCTAATTATGTTTTGCTTATGTGTGTTTACACAGCCACACACATATCGAACTTGAAGGCTTACTAGACGCTGTCCTCCAGTGTCTAAGGTCTCTCTGTACAAGGATTTGTCAAGACAACCTGGCATGAGGATACTTCCCCTACAAGTGAACCTTGACCAAATATTCAAAATAACATAGTATTCGATGCCCAAATAAAATCCCTTCGGCACAGCTATATACTGGCTCAAACGAGGAATGGTGCACCTTTTCCAAGTAATGTTACCAGAAGTAACATCACTTAGCTGGATACTCCACCAGACGAGATGAATCATTTTCCTGGGATCCGGTAAGACCAAGAAAGATATACTATAACATAATTAACTGGTCAATTGAGGAGAGGGAAATTAATGTTCTTCACTTCTTTACTAACTCATCGTTTAAGAAGTAAAAGATAATTTTAGTTGAACACTCGGATATCTATGTATCTCATATAAAGATAAAGTGCTAGCCTCAGGAATGGGGTCCCTAGATTTCTGAGACGTTACACTGAAGTAAAATGATATATATATATATATATATATATATATATATATATATATATATATATATATATATATATATATAATAAAAAAGAAGTGTGGTAAATAAATACCATCAAAGCTTGTTATAGATGCAATATGTATTTTACAAAAAAGAAAAGACAAATCGAAGACGATTTTTTTTTTTCCTCTTTTTATAAACCAACATTAAGTATGTATGTAGTTTATAGTTATACAGATATTTCGCTAATAAAATTAGCTTATTCATTGTAGTTGAAAATTCCGATGTAATTGGAAAGCCCGCTTCTGTTGATGTGAGCCGGCGAGTGGGATGTTGTTTTTTTTTTCCTCTCTCGTATGAAATCACGCAAGCACGTGGAAGGTTATAGTTTAAAGGTTCATACTTTTTTTTTTTTTTTTTTTTTTTTTTTTTTTAATAAGCATCCGTTTGAAATTTAATAAAAAAGAAGTGTGGTAAATAAATACCATCAAAGCTTGTTATAGATGCAATATGTATTTTACAAAAAAGAAAAGACAAATCGAAGACGATTTTTTTTTCCTCTTTTTATAAACCAACATTAAGTATGTATGTAGTTTATAGTTATACAGATATTTCGCTAATAAAATTAGCTTATTCATTGTAGTTGAAAATTCCGATGTAATTGGAAAGCCCGCTTCTGTTGATGTGAGCCGGCGAGTGGGATGTTGTTTTTTTTCTTCCTCTCTCGTATGAAATCACGCAAGCACGTGGAAGGTTATAGTTTAAAGGTTCATACTTTTTTTTTTTTCAAACGGATGCTTATTATAAAAAAAAAAAAGTATGAACCTTTAAACTATATATATATATATATATATATATATATTCTCTTAGACGTAAATTCACTAGACAAACTCGACAATCAGCTTAATCCCATCCATTCACTGTGGAGGTCCCCAGATGCCGGAGAGCTTTCTACTCCAATAGCTTCTTTCCTCGTGCTGCTGGCCCCCGGAACTCCCTTCCTGCCCCCTGTTTCCCCGACGGTACTGACATGCAGAAATTTAAAACTAATGTAAACAGATATCTCACTGCGCAGCTCCCAATTTTGGTTGACCCCCCCCCCCCCCAAAAAAAAAAAAAAACGAAATTTCTCCCTTTTTCCCCAGTAGCCCCTTACGTCTACAGTGGCGGCCTGCCTTGTTTGGGGTGAACTATGTTAAAAAAAATTTCAAATATTAAAGACGGCAAAGTACATTTGAACCTATCTAACGCGCAAGGTAGAAATACATTTTTCTTCTTTCTATTTTCATTGTAACGCTTCTTCTGCTTTCGCACGTCTTAAGAAGATACATAATATAAGGACACGCCAAATGTAAATAAACAAACCTCTTACGTATCCACATACGTTCTAATCATCGAATCTTATATACCGATATGAACTTGAATGCTTACTAGACACTATCCTCGAGTGTCTAAGGTCTCTCTGTACAGGGGTTTGTCAGGACAACCTGGCATGAGGATACTTCCATCCACAGGTAAACCCTGACTTAATATTCAAAATAACATGGTGTTCGCAGCACAAATAAGATCTCCTCGGTATGGCTACCCTACACTGGCTTATATGAAAAAAAGGTGCACATTCTCTAAGCGATGTTGCCTATAGTAACAGTATTAGACTGAATACTCCACCAGACTAGATGAATTCTTGCCCTGGGATCCGGTAACACCAAGAGACCACAAGGAAGATATACTATAACATAGTTGACTGGTCAATTAGGGAGAGGAAAATTAAGGTTTTGAACTTCTTTATTGACGCAACGCTTGAGACGAAAGAAATAACTGGAATAAATGGAATATTCGAATATCTATGTAGCTAATATAGAGATCAAGTGTTAGCCCCAAGAAAGGACCCCTTAATTTCTGAGAACTTTGACTAAAGTAAACTGAAAAAAAAATTATATATAAATCAATAATATATATATATATATATATATATATATATATATATATATATATATATATATATATATATATATATATTTAGAAAACGCGTCTGTAAAGTTGAAATGTACATGAGAGCGTGATGGCGTTCTACACATACGAGAGTTTGACTGTTTAAACCGTTAAGAAATTGATGACGTTAAATAAAGTGCATACAATTTGAACGCATAACTACCTAATGGCTAAGAATTTGGTAATGTTAATTATTATGCTAGACACTTTAAAATGTTGCGACTGGTTTCATAATTGACATTATTAATTGTGGGATGTTTAGTTTTTATGTAGAGGGCTTCGAGTATTTTTAATTTTTGATATTGGTATCATGGTGTATTACTTTAGTATTGTTAACAAGGATGTTTCTATATTGGGAGGGGGTGCAATTATGTTTTTTTAGGTGTTGGCATATGGAGCTAGTGTCGGAGAGATGTAGGGTGATTCTTCGGGATAGTGTTGTGGAAGTGAAACCTATGTAAGAATTAGTTTTTTTATTGTTGTCGGAGATATATTCTCCCATAGGGCATTGGAACTGATATATTACATTGGTTCTTCCTAATGTATTTTGGGTTTGGGAAGTGTTATTTTTAACAACATAGTTTGATGTTTTCATTTTTTTATAATAAATGATAAATCGTATTTTATCATCAGAATTGGTGGGGGATATATAGCGATGTATTATATTTTTAAGAGCTTTTTCATCCAATTTAAAGTTTGGATGCATTTGGTTACAATAGAATAGATTTATGTAGTGGGAATTATTTAGCTTATTAGTAGGATTATCTAAATTTCTAATCATTAATTTTATTTGTTCATCAACCATATAATTGGGAAAATGATTATTAATTAGGACTTGTTTTATGTTTTTTAATTCATTAAAACATATTTTTTTGGATGAGGAGATTAATTTTGCACGGTTTAATAGATTTTTGACCATAGCAATTTTATATCTATATGGGCATTCACTTTTAAAACTTAAAATACAGGTGTTAATAGATGTAGGTTTTTATAGGGAGAGGTGATGAATGCATCACTGTTGGAGTCAATGAGAACATCTAAAAACGGAATTTTATTGTTAACATTAACCTCATGAGTGAATTTAAGAACTGAATTATTTTGAAAAGTATCTTGTAGTTTTTTTTATTTCATCTATACTATTTACTAAAATAAGAATATCATCAACGTAGCGGGCATAAATGGAAAGTTTAGTGATTATATTAAATATCTTATTTTCGAGGTCGGCCATGTAGAAATTACTAAAGGTCGGTCCAAGGACAGATCCCATAGAAACTCCGTCAATTTGGGTATATATGTTGCCCTTATGGTCATGGAAAGGAACTTCAGTGGTGCAAATTAATAATAATTTTTTAAGTATTTCAGGATCAATTTTTAGAGGGGGGATGGATGGGTTATTATATATGTTATCAATAATTATATCAATTGTTTTGTATACAGGGACATTTGTAAACAGACTTTCAACGTCGAGTGATGCAGTAATTTTATTATCTGTTTTTGGGGTATGCAGTATGTGTAAGAGCTCATGTGTGGATTTTACACTATATTTACTAGGTAAATAAGGGGATATAAGATCATTAATAGTTTTAGTTAATTGATATATGGGGGTAGTGACTTGAGAAATTATTGGACGAAGAGGGGAGTTTGGTTTATGAATTTTTACAGTGCCGTACAAGTAACCGGGTTTATAATCTCCAATTATTTTGGGGAGTTTAACGTTATCAATTACGGCATTATTGGCTGTAATAAGTTTGTTTACTTGTGTCTTGAGTTTATCTATGGGGTTTCTTTTAATTTGTTTAAATTTCGAATGGTCATCTAAAATTGTTTGTAATTTAGTGTAATAGTCTGATTTGTTGAGAACGACATAGATGTTCGTTTTATCTGCTTTTTTAACAATTATGTTTGGATGGTTTTGAAGTTCATGTGCAGCTTTTTTTAAATTATGTGTTAAGTTTGATGTAGATTTTTGTTTTTTATCGTATCTGTTTTTTATGGCTTCAGCCTTGAGTAAATCCTTAATTCCGGGATGTGTAGTAATATGTTGTTCGGTTTCCAGTTTGACGATGTTTTCAAAAAGGAGTTCGATTTCGGCCTTTTTATTTTGGTGGTTGTATCTACCAAATAAATGGCAGTTAGGTCCGAGGTTAAGATATATATATATATATATATATATATATATATATATATATATATATATAAAATCATTAATCTATTTCCGATACGTCGATGATATATTTTGCGTGTTTAACAATGAGTCGGATTCTGTAGAATTTCTTAATGCACTCAATCAATTACACCCAGCCTGACAGTGCACCTGTGAGAAGGAACATAATTACACCCTTCCTTTTCTGGATGTACTGGTACATACATCCAATTCATTGGTTTTTACATCTTTTTGTCCCGAACAAAGAAAAATAAATCTAATTAAATGTTTGGTCCATCGTGCTTTAATGATTTGCTCTGAATCCCTGATTGATTCGGAGATTAAATTTATCGAAGAGATTCTAATTGATAATGGTTACCTGTCGATATTGTGGATTCAAATATCGCCGTCAAGATCACCAATTTTCATAAGCCTAAACAAGTTGGTCCTCCAAAATGTCCGACGTAGCTCAGATTACCATGGTTAGGCAATGTTAGCTAATTGCTAATCAAATTTCTGCAGCTGTACGTCGCTGTTATAAGGTTTCCAACCCTATAATAGTTTTTTTCTGCTCGACCTTTGGTTAAAATTCATACGCAAGGATGCTCTCTCACCCCACCATATTAGTAATATCATTTATAAATTTAAATGACGGTGCGATGCTGTATACGTGGGAAGGACAGTGCAAAGGTTTGCATCCAGAATAGAACAACACATCACCACCCTCCCTGCAATACGACAGGGCCGACTAAAAAAATTGAATAATTTAGTCAACACATACGGGTCAGCTTTTGCTCAACATCTCACAAATAGCGCCGAATGTAAGACGGCTTACACTAGTGACAGTTTATCTGTCATAAGTAGATCACATTCGTATTCCACCTTAAAGTCCTGGAAACAATCTATATTAAATCATTAAAACCCTCCCTATGTAAACAAAAGGAGTGGCTTATAGGACACAATGTGATCCACTTATGACCCCCCCTAATATTTATCCCCCTAAACTGTCACTTGTCGTTATTTCACTCGATATTTTAAGTTTGAATCGTATTTACTTCCACGTATTTACTATGATGAGTGTGGACGAAAGCCGGATTAGTATTTTTTTTATAATTATACCTTTTCCCTCGTTTTTATCACTGTTTCAATTTTATGCTCCCATGAAATAAAAATGTCAGAAAAAAAGGAAGATTCAATGAATTAGAACATTCTAATTGTTCAAAGAATTAGAACAACAAGTCTAGTATGGCGTACGGCCGTTTTCAAAACATTCTGGAAATACTTTATTTTATTTTTTAATTTTTTTTTTTTTAAATCAACAAAGCCACTCCAAAACGCCTCTTCATCGGCGCCGTTAGCACCACATCTTACAGAAATTCAAGGAAAAAATAACAAGCTCGTCTTAGAGGAACATCTATTGACAGGAGGGGGCACAGAGACAAATATTGAAAAAAGAATAAGTTACAAATATAAAATAAAAATATAAAGATAAACTGATGATGATGATAATAATAATAATAATAATAATAATAATAATAATGATAATAATAATAATAATCATAATAATAATAATAATAATAATAATAATAAAGCATTATAAACATTATAAAGATAAAATGAAAATAAAAATAAGAACAAAAATTAAGAATAAAAATAAAATATAATATAAAGAAATAATAATAGAATATATAAAGAGAAAATAATATAAAAGAATAAAAAATGATATATATATATATATATATATATATATATATATATAAGGAAATTGATAAAGGAAAACCAAAAAATATTATTTATGTATTCATCAACGTTTCGTCTTTATTATAAGAATTTCTCAGGATGATTTGTCTGAAGAAAACATCATACAAGTACAAAATGTTTGGAATTGATGGTGGTGGCGGCAACCGGCTCAGAAATTGCAGTCGCTTGAGCAGAAAAATCAAAATATGAGATACAAATAGATGGTGGCAGTGGCAAGCGGCGGTTGGAGTATAATATCCGTAGGAAAAGGAAAGGTATTACAATAACTGCGGACTTCACGACCCTAACATCTTGGCCTCCCGTCTCTCTCATCTTAAGGCTAACTTACAAAAGATTTAACAGGCATATCTCGTATCCCCTCCAACTTCATAATTTAAATTAATTCTAGCCGCGACCAACGTTCGCCTCCCACTCCTTTTTTAAGTATATATATATATATATATATATATATATATATATATATATATATATATATATATATATATATATATATATATATATATATAAGTGTAGGTTTGTAATCCGAGAAATCAATGTTTTCTGTCATTGTTGACGCCATTCCCTGTCGGGCGTGACTACAATCGTTTCAGCTTGCCGATGATTCCACTGGGCACGGAGATTTACTAAAGATGTCTAAATCTGCCCTTTTAGATGAAACCGCGGTACATTGCTGAAATATGTAATATATAGTATCTAAATAAATTATATTAGCTCTCTTATATGATCGAGCACTTTATTTGATTTCTTTTCATATACAACCTGACACACTATATATATATATATATATATATATATATATATATATATATATATATATATATATATATATATATGTCTAAATGAGAAAGTTTTTTTCCATTTAACCCGACTATATTCATATAAAAACACGCGAAGCTTATTTAATTCAATTTTACAGTTAACTATTTTCAAACAAACATACATATATATATATATATATATATATATATATATATATATATATATATATACATACCCAACAGAACACTGCCAAAATACACTCACCAAGATGCTTTATTTAAATAATAATTTTACAAAAACTCTCAAATAAATTCATATTCTGCATAATTCATTTTTATATTTGTACTCAACTTTCCTGGCATCAATTTAATACTTTTCTACATATTAATATTAATATATTTAGTCGTAGTAATATTAATTACAACGAGTTAATGAAAAACGTTTAACATTCAAACATTTGGTTGTTGCTGTTGACGACGAGGAAGAGGACGACGACGACAACGATGATGATGTTGCTGCTGATGATGATGATTATGATTATGAAGTATTACATTTGCCATTAAAGAAAATATTAAAAATCCCCCCTCCTCTCATTTTTTTCAATTACAAAAAAAAAAAAAAAACATAAATTGGATCGTATTTTTTTAATATGAAAGGAACATTGACTACAACTAGATTAAGTGCTGCTTTTTCACTAATATGTGTTGCGAATACATGCGTGTTTTTTTTTTTTGTTGATTTTTTTTAAAATATTATGTACATAGGCTGGTCAAAAGAATAGAAACGATATTGCGTGAGGCGAGGTCATTTCAATCGTGACAAAGTGTGTAAATTCCCACATATCTGTAAACATAAACACCAAAAAAGAGAAGGGTTTATTTTGCGCAGTCCACCCGCACTCTAGCTCATGATTATTGAATGTTCGAGTAATCGCATCACATTGACGTCATCATTTGTTTATTTATTCATTTTATTTTAAAATAAAAACCGGTTTCATATAATCTTGCGATACAACTAAAGTTATAATTATTGAACTAAATTCATACATATATATATATATATATATATATATATATATATATATATATATATATATATATATATATATACAGGGTGGGCCAAAATAAGGGTCCTATCTTTAAATTTGAATAACTTGAATTTGAATAACTTCCACAAAATAAAAGTTAAACTCACCAAACTTTATGTGTGTGTAGACTGACCCTTCCGAGATTTTTTGAAATAAACAAAACAAATTTTAGCCGAAAAACACTTCTTAAAACTTACAAAAACTAAAGTATTGTTTTTTACACTGTTTTGAGTTTTTTAAGCAAAAATAATGTTTTCTAAATGAGGGTACGTTCCTTAGGGCTAATACGGCTCATGCTTGCTTCGGAAGGGGTCCTTTACTTATTCTAAAAAAAAATCAAAAAAAAATCAATAAATCAAAAAGTTATGAATTTTTAAAAATAGGACACTTATTTTTGCCCACCCTGTATATGCGTTTTTTTAACAAAAATTCCTTTAATAGTAATTTTAATATTTTTCAAATATTTGAACTTTGTTTTTTTCGAAAGCCAACTTATCCATCTGTATTTCGCCTCTGATGATAAGCTTTCGATCTTTGAAAAGCCTTGGCTTAAGGAAAGAATAATAAACACTAGTTTATTACTGAATACACCTTGCATTGAACAATTGAAATTTGAAATAAATTTGGACAATCTTCGCATATTTATCACTCTTTTTTGTTCTCTCTCTCTCTCTCTCTCTCTCTCTCTCTCTCTCTCTCTCTCTCTCTCTCTATATATATATATATATATATATATATATATATATATATATATATATATATATATATGTATAGGTAATACATAATTAATATTTATTTATAAAATATTATTATATAGCCCCCTTTACTAAGGCTGGGCACTGAAAGTGAATTTAATAACAAGCAGTACTACTAGCTTCATTGCGAGATCCAACACGGTTTGTTGTAATTGTTGATCACTCTTCGCTGCTTGATGTAAATACCCGCCGACTTGGCATTTACAAAGTTAAATTCCTCCTAACTGTCAAGCTAATTTGTGGTGGCCAACGGGTAAGTCTTTTGACTGCGAATCAGTGGCGATTTGTGATTTGAGTTCGTATACGTTTCAGCCTTATGGGAATAGTCAGTGTAGAGAAGAATTATTCACACCGGTCGCCGGACTCGACCCCCGGAACACGAGGTATATTTCAAACTCAAATTCCAACGTCTTTGTCTTCATGGCCTTTGTAAACAACTCGGTAAATCAGCGAGAGATTAATCCTATTTAAAGGCAGCTGTCTTAAAGTGTTCTACTATTGAAAGGAACATTGCATTGAAGCCACGATGACAGCCGTGTTAGTGTTATATATATATATATATATATATATATATATATATATATATATATATATATATATATATATATATATATATATATATATATATGTGTATGTATATTACTATTTCATTTGTCTGATCTCAATGACATTTTGCATGTGTAATGATTTATATCTGTATGGTTTATGTTGCAAAAACAGCTCTGAACTAATTGTGGTTTCTGATTTACAGGTGTTTGAACTGAGTCAGGTGTGAAATGGAGCCAGTTGAGTGTCGCGCAGTGATCCGGTTTCTGTATTTGAAAGGACGCACACCAAAGGAGACTTTTGATGAAATGAAAGAAATTGATGGTGATGATGCCCCATCATATGACCTTGTAAAACGCTGGAATCGTGAATTCAAACATGGCCGGTCATTCCTCTTCTGCCATTGATTAGGCATCTGTCCGTCAAGTTGAGGCTGCCATTTTGGAAGATCGACGCATTACTATTCGGCAAATAGCCAATAGGTCAAGATTAGTACAGGGTCTGTGGAAACTATCATTCATGACCATTTGCATATGCATAAGGTGTCTGTCAAATGGATTCCCAGGTTGCTCACCCCTTTCCAGAAGCAAGAACGCGTCGAGTGCTCGAGGATGAATTTGGAGATGTGCCAAGAAGATGAGTAAAAGTTTTTAAAAAAACTGATTACACAGGATGAAACTTGGGTCCATCACTATGATCCAGAGACCAACACCCAGTCAATGCAGTGAAAGCACTTGCACTCACCACCTCCAAAGAAGTCAAGGGTACAGCCCTCCGCTGGCAAGGTCATGCTCACAGTCTTCTGGGACCAGAACGGAATAGTGATGACAGATTTTCTGGTAAAGGGTACCACAATTACAGGAGCCTATTACGCTTCAATTTTGATTAAATTAAGAGAAGCTATCAAAATCAAGAGGCGGGCAAGATCAGCAAAGGTATCTTCCGCCTGCAGGACAACGCTCCTATCCACAACTCGCATGTCGCCAGATCAGAAACACGGGCGTGTGGCTATGAAATCCTCCCCCATCCCCCTTACTCTCCTGACCTTGCACCATCTGACTTTCATATCTTCCCAGCCATGAAGTTGTTTTTGAAATGAAAGCGTTTCCCAGATGATGCAGCCTTGATTTCTGAAGTTACGACGTGGTTGGAGGATCAACCTGGGGTGTCGAGAGCTGCATCAAACAATGGGATAAATGCATAACTCTGGGGGGTTCCTATGTAGAGAAAGACTAATAACTATGCCAAGTTTCATTAATCTACTGCTATGGGAAATGGGTCAGGGGCATTACTCATTGAACGCCCCTCATATTCACATACACCTTTATAAGGAGATATAATTATGTATCAGTTTTCAGTATTTACTTCAACAGCGCTCGATACGTAAGTAGAGCTAGGTAGTAAGTTATGAAAATATATTTATGGTAATTAAGCTAGACAGGCTCCCGCGTTTTATCCCCCGGGGGAATCTTCAGGCTAAAATGCATGGAGTTAGTTTTGCCGGGTGTTTTGATAAACACGGCTAGCTAGTTAACCAATCAGATACTTTGTTGTTATCTTAGCCAATCGTTGGGCTTCGCACGAACAAAGGTCCGGTTAGTTTTACTTCTTATGTCCTGTTCTATTGTTCTGTTTTCTATAGAGTGGTCTATATCCTGTTTCTTTGTTGTGTCAATGGGTGAACTTATTTTAACACGTGGTTCCTTGTATTTCTATTTTAGGTTTTAGTTTTTAACTTGTTAGGTTTTAGTTTAGTTTTATTTGTTCCACTTATTTGTTTGTTTACTTATTTATTTATTTATGTATTGTTAGCCTAAGGTAAATTTTATTCTGTGCAGGTAGCTGTTTTCTATCTCACTTCCACAGTTTAATAGATTTTGGGGGTCTATATATATATATATGAAATATGAAAATGATGAAAAGAATAAAATTGGATGATATACAAGTTTATTAAATCATCAGATGTTCAAGCAAGGAATATAATAAACTGACTTTTAATCCATGGATTTTCAAAATGTAATTTTTTGCCATTTCGGGGCCTTTTGACCCCTGGGGGGCTAACCAGATTTTTTTAAAAAATCGGAGAATGTCACTTTTAACCTGACCAAAGTTACAACTTCATGCAAAATTTCAGAGAAATTCAATGGATGGTTGCGGAGAAAAATCTGGATGGACGGACGGACGGACGGACGGACATGCCTCAAAACATAAGTCCCCCGATTTTATAAATCGGGGGACCAACAACTCGGCAGATAAAATTAATATATCTAAATTAATAAATGCGAAAGTTGGGCTCATTACTCACCCTAACAGTAAAGTAAAAATGCCAGTATTTAAAGTTATTTAAACTTTATACCATCGATGCGCCATCTTCTTATATACTGCTTATGTATATGCGATATAAGTTGAACGGTTAACTAATTTACATATTGGTTTTCAAAAAGGACATTTCATTAATTAACTATTATTTGTTATTGTTTTTCTAATTCAATGATTGTTTTGATTTTAATATAACAAATAGTTCTGTTTCGCCATATTGTTTTATTTCCTAGACAAATATTTAACATTGGTATTCAAATGTTCATTTAGTTAGAGAGACCGACTTGGTTTTCAACAAGTCGCGATCTATTTAGAAATTACAAGTGTAAATTAAATTGATTTCTTCTTTCTTTTCCTTTCTTTACGGTCACATTTAAAAGATAAATAAATTTGTATCGAAAACTGTTAATGTTTATCTATATGAATAAATGATAAAGATTTTGTTTCGTGTTTACAACAAAGTTAGGAATTAAATGTTCATTATTTTAAATGAATATTTCAAGTATTTAAAATAGTGAACTTTGCGAAGCGATAGCGAGCCAACAAAGCGAGCTAGTATATATATATATATATATATATATATATATATATATATATATATATATATATATATATATATATATATACCATAAAATATAATAACACGAAATCACATAATTGTCGATGCAATAATTTATTTCAACCGTTCGGTTTTTTCAAGCATCACTCAGACAAAAATGTAATTGTCTGAGTGATGCTTGAAAAAACCGAACGGTTGAAATAAATTATTGCATCGACAATTATGTGATTTCGTGTTATTATATTTTATGTTATTATTGCTCTGTTTACTACATTGAGCTCTCATACCCGGATTTCCTCCTGGAATTATTCCATTATAACACAAATATATATATATATATATATATATATATATATATATATATATATATATATATATATATATATATATATATATATATATTCTTTGTCGTACAAAACTTTAAAATGGCATTGAAGAGACAATATTTATTACTCATAATTAATTAAGCAATTCAAAAGATGAAAGGGCAGCTGACCGGTTTCGTACCTCGCTCAACAGATCCAAATATTGAGGTATCGTATAAAAAATATAAAAAGATTCTATGAGAATTATAGCGAGGGTAAAAAAAGGGTAAAAAAAAAGAAAAATAGTTCAATCAAATAGAAACAACATTAAGCCCGAGGAGATTTTCTCTTTGCTTGCAAAGAGAAGGTCTCAAGGACTTAATATAGATTGTTTCTAGAATCTTGAGATAATAGGGAGAGTGCGACTTACTAAGAATGGAGAATAAGTCAGCACTGAATTTAGAGGCACAGGTGCGGTTATTTATGAGATGTTCACCTATCGACGAACCATAAGTATTATTCAAAACGTCAGTTAGTGAATAATTTGCATTGCGAATTGTTGTGGACACGTGTTGTTTGACCCGGATGTCTAATCTTTGTGACGTCATCCCAACGTAGTGCATACTGCAACTACATTTAAATAAATAAATAATAGAAGTATTATGATGTGAGGGAAGGACATCTTTTCGAATAGAAGTCAAGATAGGTCGAGAGGAAAAAACAACTCGTGTATTCGCAGCCAAATAACATTGTTGTACAGACAAAGAGATTTGTTTGGCGAATCTATCACTAATGTTACCAAGCCAAGGTAGGCGAAGGTAAATAGGGCATCTGCCTACAGAAGCTGATTTGCTTTTGTAAAAATTTGATATTTTTGTTTTAATGGTAAATTGTACAATGTCTAAAGGATAGCCATTGTTACAGAGGGTCTTAGTGATAAATTTAATTTCTTCATCCAGCTTGGTCTTCGAACAAATCTTTAAGGCCCTATGGGTAAGGGTCTTAATAAGATTAAACTTTTGTTTTGTGGGACAAAATGAGTCCCAACGAGTGTAAAGACCAGTAAAGGTAGGTTTCCGATATACTGATGTCAAGAAACCAGAGGAAACTTTATTAACCAATACATCAAGAAATGGTAGTGAGGAATTGGCTTCCTTATCAATAGTGAATTTAAGAGCTGGATGAATATTGTTAAGGGACGTAAAAAAAACGTCCGCTTCCGTTTCATTGTTGAACAGACAAAAGGTGTCGTCAACATAACGAAAGTAGATATCTGGTCTATTTAGACCAGATAGGAGACCTTCTTCATGGAAACCAACAAAAATATTGGCCAATGCTGACCCTAAGGGAGAGCCCATAGATACACCATCAATCTGTCTGTACATAATGTCGTCAAAACTGAATTCTACCGACATCGTAGCAAATTTCATCAACTCCACGAAAACATTTTCAGGAATAGGAGGAATGGGCAGTTGACCGCGATATAAGGCATCAGCACATATATTAATCGTTTCAAGAAGGGGGACACAGGTAAACAGGCTAGATATGTCAAAAGAACACATAAATTTATCAGTATCTGAATAATTTTGCATAAAGTTTGAAAATGAAAAAGAATCTTTAATGCAAAATGAACTATTGTGTTCCAAAATTGGTTCCAAAATAGTGGCAATCCATTTGGCTACCTTGTGTTGGGAAGACCCTATCATCGATAATATTGGTCTTAATGGTACCCCAGTTTTGTGGGGTTTTGGTAAACCATACAGACGGGGACGAATAGAACCCGTGGGTCTGATTATTTTAGAAATATTAGTGGGAAGAGCTCCACTCTTAACCCACTTAACCAAACGTTTTTGGAACTTAGTCTCGATAGATACAGTGGAGTCATGTGTATCTACCGGACCTAACTGAATAAATTTAGAGGTGTCCTTAAGAATGGTCGTCATTTTATTGACATAATCAGAATGATTAAGTTTAACGACCCCTGAACCGTTATCAGATTTATTATTGCGAAGTGCTTTGATGGTACGGAAATGTTCACTTCGCCATTTTGATTCACAAAACGAAATAGGTGTGCCCGCATACGAATGTGCGAAGTCATTCAACTTTGCCTTAAGATCGCTGACCTTAGAGTCAGATGTAGGTTGAAGTCTTGCTAGTTGAGCAAAAAGGACTTCAAATTCAGAATATATTTCTTTACGTTTAGTATTTGTAGGGGGAATACAGAAGTCCAAACCATGGGAAAGAATGTTAAGTTCGAGTAGAAGAAATATTAAGGACGTTCTGACTAAAACCCGGGTTCTTCGAACAGTCAAACTTTCTAAAAATTAAATGTTTCAGTTTATTCTGATGTTTTAACGTTAACATAGAAAGGCTACGTTCGTGAATAACCGCAACATATCGCATAAATCTGGTTTTGTCAAAGAACGACAAAGTGCCTATAGATTGCTTCCATGACTCGTGGTATTTTTTAGTGAGTCGTGCAATGTCGCAAGAAAGTTTTGACAAAATATATATATATGAACTGAAAAAAGGAAAACCAAATTTTTTATGTATTTATCAACACTTCGTCTTTATTGCAAGACTTCCTCGAGATGATTGATTGGAGTAAATAACACACAAGTACAAAAATTTGAAAAAAGTTTTTTGTACTTGAGTGTTATTTCTTCCAATCTATCATCCCGATGAAGTCTTGAAATAAAGACGAAACATTGATGAATACATAAATCATTTTGGTTTTCCTTTTTTCATTCTCCATTATGTTGGAATATTATTTCCATTTTTCGCCGTGGTTTGTTTAATCTATGTAAATTAATAGCCATTCTTGTATGTGGGGAGGTAGCTCAGTGGCAGAGTGCTCGCTTGGCATGCAAGTGACTCCTGAGTTCGGATGTGTTCTACTGATGAACCCAAAGGAGGGCGAAACTCGAGTCGAGGACTTCCGGTTTGTTTCTTTCATCTGATTGTGGAAATAATTATATATATCATCTCACATTAATATATATATATATATATATATATATATATATATATATATATATATATATATATATATATATATATATATGCGTGTGTGTGTGTGTGTGTGTGTGCGTGTGTGTATATGTGTGTGTGTGTTTATATGCATGTATAATATAATGTATTCGGCAGTGTCAATATTATTCGGGATGTAGGAGTGGGAAGAAAGACGAGCTTTAGTCTTCAGTGTGGCTTTATTCGAGTTGTAGGCTTGGGGAGGAGGTGTTAAGTCATTTAAATCTAATTGGGTTGATTTTTCACTTTTTATTTTTTTTATTTGTTTTAGCCTTTTACTTTTTATTTTTTATTTTATATATTTTTTAGCTAATAACAGATAGTTGTTACCGGCGATAAAATAACAATAATTATAATAATAGGGAAATAAAGTAAAATTAACTAACATTAATTAAAATTTACTAAAGTTAACTGACATAATATAAGGATGTTAATAACAACAACAGCAATAATAATAATAATAATAATAATAATAATAATAATAATAATAATCAAATTCCAAATATGATAAGGACACTGACCAAACAGAAGAATTCAAGAATGAAAATAACAGACAAAAAAGCCATAGAAAGAAATGGGCCACAAAAGAGAACAGACTGGTAATGGAATGCTACTACAAAAGCCGCTACCCCACAGAAGGAGGATATCGGAAACGAATGAAAGATCTATGGGACATTTCTACTGACTACCATACAACGGCACAAAGGATAGCAGATCAAGCAAGACAGATAGTCAAGAGAGGATGGTTCTCGGAGATGGAATTAACGGAAATTAAACAAGAGATAAATGGCGTGACAGATCAAGACACACCACTTGACGAAAACTCCCAGGAAGAAGACGGGGAAAAACATAAACACAGAAACTGAAGAAGGCGAAGACGACGAAACTATAGAACTATCTGAGGAAGAAGCAAGAGAAGTGGAAAACATCAAACGGTTAATGTCCGAGAACAAAACAAAACTTCCATCCCTAAGGAACGAAGACTGGAAGAAGTTAAAAGTTGAAACAGAGAAAGTAAACAGAGTACTCACATACATCCTAACAGACACTATCACAGATCTAAATAACTTGATATATGCGGGGGCAAAATCAATAAGTATGAAACTAAAAAGGGAAAAGAAGACTGACCAAAAGAATAGACAGACGAAATCTGGATGGGAGATCAGACTGGAAACCCAGATCACCAAACTTCAAAAGGAAGCTAAAACCGTGAATAGGATGAAGGAGAACAGTAAACGATGGAAGAGCAGAAATCTGAATCGCAAGGAAAGACTAAATAAGAAACACGAAGAACTAAAACAAAAGATAGCAGCAAAAGAAGGAAGATTGAGACGATACAGATACAAATCGGAACAGTACAAACAGAACAGGACCTTTGAAAACAATGAAAGCCAGTTTTACAAAAACGTAAACGGAGAAAGAACAACAACAGAACAACCGGACCCGACACAAACAAAACTTTTCTGGAGCAAGATATGGGAAAATGCTGAAGATCATAACAAAAATGCTAAATGACTGAAGACATGAAAGATAAACTTTTAGAAATTGAAGAAGGAACGGAAACAGAAATTAATGAAGAAACTGTTAAGACAACACTAAAGAAAATGGCAAATTGGAAAGCACCAGGTTACGATGGAATACATGCGTACTGGTTCAAAAGATTCACGACCCTACATGAAAGGCTAGCACAGAAACTGAGAGTATGTATCCATAAAACAGACGTACCAGAGTGGGTGATCAAAGGAAGGACAACGCTCATACAAAAAGACGCCAAGAAGGGAACGACCCCAAGCAATTACAGACCAATAACCTGTTTACCGACAATGTGGAAAATCCTAACGGCACAACTTAGAGATCAAATTTACCATTCCCTGAACAATCATGGACTACTTCCCGAGGAACAGAAAGGATGCCAGAAAGGGAAAAGAGGGACGCATGATCTGTTATACATAGATCAAAAGATCCTGAAAGAAGTTAAAAGCAAGAAAAAGAACATATCTATGGCATGGATTGACTACAAGAAAGCGTACGACAGAATCCCTCAAGCATGGATAATTGAATGTTTAAAAATGTACAAGATACCCAACAGGGTTATTAATTTCATCAAGAAAGCAATGGAAACATGGAGACTAGAACTGACAGCTGGAGGACAATACTTGACGGAGATAAAAATACCGAGAGGTATTTTCCAAGGAGACTCCCTATCACCACTACTGTTTATCATAGCCATGATGCCACTCAACTACATACTCAGGAAATGTGATGCCGGATACAAGTTCACAGGTAGAGAACAACGAATAAACCATCTCATGTACATGGACGACCTGAAGCTATTTGCAAAAAGCAAAAAGGAACTGGAAAAGCTGATAAATACGACCAGAATCTTCAGTCAGGACATTCAAATGGAATTCGGAATGGAAAAGTGTGCATTGCTAGAGATTAAAAAGGGAAAGTTGGAGACGACTGACGGCATGGAACTACCCAACCAAGAGCAGATGAGGGTGCTAGATGAACAAGAGAGCTATAAATATTTGGGAGTTTTGGAAGCAGACACAAGCAAATCAACAGAAATGAAAGAGAAGATTGGAAAAGAATACCCGAGAAGAACAAGAAAGCTCTTAGAAACAAAATTATATAGCAGAAACCTAATCAAAGGAATAAATACCTGGGCAGTATCACAAATAAGATATTCTGGACCATTCCTAAAATGAACTAAAGAAGAACTCAGGCATCTTGGACTAAAAAATTAATGACTATGCACAATGCACTACATCCAAAAGACGATACAGACAGACTCTACGTGAAGAGAAACGAAGGGGGGAGAGGACTGGTAAGTATAGAAGACTGTGTGGACGACACTAAAAAAGAGCTGGAGAAATACATAAACCAGAACACAGAAAGGCTGATCACCGCAGCAAGAGATACCGTCCCAACGAACAATGCAGGAAGCATCGAAACTGGACACAAGCAGACAAGAAAAGAAAAATAGGAAGAAAAACAATTACATGGACGCTTCATAAGACTCACAAGAGAAGAAACCAGCACAAATAGCTGGACATGGCTAAGAAAAGGAAACTTGAACAGAGAAACGGAATCTTTACTGATGGCTACACAGAACAATGCGATTAGGACAAACTACATTAAAGCTAAAATAGATAAAACCCAGGAAAACAATAAATGCAGACTGTGTGGACAAAGAGACGAAACAGTAAATCATATAATAAGTGAATGTAGCAAACTTGCTCAAAAAGAATACAAGAACAGACATGATTGTATTGGGAAAGTAATACACAGGGAACTGTGCAAACAATTGAATTTCGAATATGCAGACAAATGTTACAAACATAAACCAGAAACAGTACTGGAAAACGAAAAACACAAAATACTCTGGGATATGGATATACAAACAGATAAACTCATACAAGCAAGGAGACCTGATGTTATTATAATAGACAAAAAGGAAAAATCTTGTAAAATCGTAGACTTCGCCGTTCCAGCAGACCACAGATGAAGATCAAAGACACGGAAAAACGAAGTAAATACACAGAACTAGCCAGAAAACTGAAAGGAATATGGAGCATGAAGAAAGTTAGTATAATACCAATAATCGTAGGAGCACTAGGAACACTCCCAAAAAACCTGGAGAAAAGACTGGGAGAAATTGGAATCAAAGGAACTATCGAAACCATACAAAGGACGGCAATGACCAAAACAGCTGCAATCTTAAGGAAAATCCTCGAATGCGGAAACTAACACACATAAGCTACAAAGGCTAACCAGTCACAAGGAATTTACAACGGAGAAAACAAGACCACACGAAGAACACCACAACAAGAGCCAAGGAACAGAAACTGCAAGAAACCGCACTTCATAATCTCCCCCCCTCCCAATAAATTACACCGGCCTCAGCTATCACTACACAAAAATGAACCAAGAAACAGAAATTACAAGAAACACTATATGCTCCTCCCTCTCCCCCACCCATCCACCCCCCCCCCAAAAAAAAAAAATTAAAAAGAATTTAAAAAATTCTTTTTTTTTAAATAAGGGAAGAGAAAAGGAAAAGAACAAAAAGAAAAAGAAAAAGAAATTGAAAGGAAAAAATTTAAAAATTAAAAAGAAAAATTAATTTTTTTTGTTTGTTTTTAACTGGTGCCGGCCTAGGCTGACACCAGACAACATATTTGTAGAGGGTCGAAGAGGATGAGAAGATCGAGGAGGGACAGCACAAACCAGACCTCCACTGGAAAAGTGCAAAGAGTGTTGAGACCTTGGGGAGGCTTGTTGCCACCCAAATCCCAGAGAAAACCAATTGTCCTTACCAGCGAGAAATCAATGGTAAAAGACTGTTGCGATACCGCATCGTTATCGAAAAGAGGTGAAGAACACTGGAAGTCTGGGGAGACTTGTTGTCACTCAGACCCCAGGAAATACCACTGGTTGTTGTCGGTGAGCAATCACTGACGATGATCTGTGTGAGATCTCCTAGTGAGTACAAATAATAATAATAATAATAATAATAATAATAATAATATATATATATATAATCTTCCCTAATGTGTAAATGATTTATAGAAATGTAATAAAAACTTAATAGTTTATGTTCTGCGGATATGTGCGTGTTTTTTTTTTTAATTTAAAAAATATTATGTACATATGCCGGTCAAAAGAATAGAAACGATTTTGTGCGATGCGAGGTCATTTCAATCGTGACAAAGTGTGTAAATTCCCACATATCTGTAAACATAAACACCAAGAAAGAGAAGGGTTTATTTTGCGCAGTCCACCCGCACTCTAGCTCATAATTTGTGAATGTTCGAGTAATCGCATCACATTGACATCATCATTTGTGAAAAGTAACGGCATTTGACTTTAACGTTTGATTGAACAAATAACAAAGTTAGACGCCCCTTCTTTCGTGGCGTGTGCTGTGCCGTTTACCGTGAAGTCGTTGTCGGGTAGACTACCTGATATATTTACATCGCAGCGAGGGTGGGAAGCGGGAGTTACATAATGCGGACCCATTTTTCGCATGTGTTCAGCAAGGCTTTAAAACAAGACCCCTTCTTGCCATACTGATTGTCCGCAGCGCCGAACGACGAGAGAGTTGAAATAAATAAAACAGGAGGGAAAAAGGACCACGCAACCACAGAAGCACCAACAAAATCCTACCAACAACAAAAATAACCAAGACTTCTCCCCGATTATTACATTACTCACAGAGGGACTACGTGAAGGTTGCGAACATCCATAAGTGAAAATGGACCCAGCAGATGCGTAAGTTATTGGTTTTATTTTATTTATAAAAACAAAGTCGGGTGTGGGTTTGATGAAAGTGTTTCTGTGGAACGAACTGGATTCGAACTTGGTACATCCAGGTTTGAATTCAGTTTAGTTTAAAACTACTTAGCCACTGATTTTCGGGGCCATATTTATAGGAGATATCCTAAGTGGGGAATTGGGCAGCAAGATGTTTGTTCACATTACATTTAAATTGCTGCATGTTGGTACAGTCGGGGAAACAGGGAGCAGAAGTACTTCTAAAACAAACACAGTGATGCAATACCGCGGTGATGTGACAGGGGCTGGATCTTGGTAGACAGTGCGGGACCTATTAGGTTAGAGACTCATTTTTGTGCGCTGTCCAAGATGGAGAGACTAGTGGTTTGTGACCAGCTCAAATATAAGTAAACGTGTGTACACCCTCCGTCAAAAATTACGGAACAAAAAATATGCTTCGCCAGTGTTCACACTAATATTCATATAAAATCATAGAATTACGTCAGCAATTTAATTTTTCATCTATGAATTATTATTATTATTTCAGACGGCGGGAATTGTCTGACTTGTTATTTGTTGTCTTGCTTCCCCTCAAAACTGGAAATGGTTTGGTCCGAGGGTTAGAAAAAGACAACGTTTTACTTGTTAACTTTTGTGTGACAGGATGGAAGTACATATATTTATTTATATACAAATAAATACATGTTGTTTTTTTTTTATTATAGAGTGAAGGATTAATACCATTTCTGATGACTTGAAGAAAAACGAAATATCCATCTGTCCTGCAAAAAAAATAATAATAATCGAAATACGGCCGATTGTAATTTGACGTCGGTGTACTATCGATAAACAAAGTTAGCCTGTGTCTGATAATGTCTTTAGGATCTTCAATGCAAGTCTTTCTAATGTTTCTTTTTTTCAATTTCTATAGGATAAATAGGGACTGAACTATTGTGAGTTGAAAAAACAAAACAAAACGGCGTCATTTCTGATCACATAAAGAGAAAAAACTCACACCAACCGTGGTCAGTGCAGTATATGTTTGTTCATCATGATACGATCCTCCCAGGCATTACCTACTTCTTTAAGGAGGTAGTGTAGTATATGTTCTGTTGTCACGAGAGTATCCTCTTAGGCATTACGGAAGGGGGTAGTGTATCATACGGTCATTTGTCATTATATCATCCTAGGTATTACCCCTCTTTTGTTGTGTGGTTGTGTGGTTGTGATAGTGTAGTACTTGTTGATATCATGCTCTCAGGCATTACCTCCTTTATTAGGGAGATAGGGGTAGTGTAGTATCTGTTCTGCTGTCATGAGACCATCTTCCCAGGCATTATCTTCTTCAGTCTAGTACAAGTTCGTTGCTAGTATAATAAATAAATGTGAAAGTCGAGCCTATTTCTTGCACTTACAGTAAAGTCAAATTAATTCAACTATACACAATAGATGCGCCATCTTTTTTTTATATACTGCTTGTGTATATCAGTCGTAAGGTTAACTAATTTGCATATTAATTTTGAAAAAAGACATTTTATATTATTTGTTATTGTTGTTTTTTTAATTCAATGATTGTTTTAATTTTAAGGTGCTTATATAGATTAGGGCACATATGAAAAACGCAGTTGCACAGGTGAAAATCGCAGTTTCAAATAAATTAACCGGAAAACGCTTTGATATACTTATGTATCAGGCAAAAATAGGTATATACATAAAAAAATAGCAAATATTATCGAGTAGAATTTTCATTAAAATAAAGATAAGTTTTAGCGTATTTTACGGATTCGCCATTGATTAAAGTGAACAACACGTTAATTAAGCGGACATAACCCAGTCTGTCCGATAAACAAGTAATAAATTCATGGCGTTCGGCAAAATACGATATAACTTATTTTTATTTTCAATTAAAATTCTATTCGATATTTTTCTCATTTTTGGTGAGGATACTTATTTTTGCCTGACACGTAATTATAAACAATAGTTTTTATTTGGAAGTGCGTTTTTCATATGTGCCCGCATCTGTAGAAGCACCGATTTTAATATAATAAATAGTTCGGTTTGACAATATAGTTTTATTTCCTGGACACATATTTAGCATTTGTGTTCAAATGTTCCTTTATTTCGAGGGGCCGACTTGATTTTCAACAAGTTGTGATCTATTTAGAAATTGCAAGTGAAAAGGCAAATTGATTTATTCGTTCTTTTCCTTTCTTTACGATCACATTCAAAAGATAAATTAATTTCTATCGAGATTACCAAAATGTTAATGTTTATCTATCTATATGAATTAATTAGAAAGATTGCGTTTCGTGTTTACAACAAAGTTATGAATGAAATGTTTATTATTTTAAATTATATTTCAAGTATTTCAAGTAGCTAGTATTCATATAAAATAACGTCTAAATCAATGAAGTTTTTTAAAAAAAGAAATAAGCAAGAAAGAAAACGTCTCAATCCGGAAAGTTTACATGAAGAAAAACGAAAGAAAACACGTATTTATTGGTATAGAAAGAAAAAAAGAAGGAGAAGAAAACATCTCACTATCGAAATAGAGTGATGGATTTCTTCCGAATTAATTTAAGACTGCGAGAGGGTTGTCTGAATTGCTATTTTGTTTTTACTGCTGTTCACCCCAAACAAGACACAACGCCGCTGAGACTTAAGGGATTCCTGTGAATTAGGGGAATCCTAAGTGGGGAGTTGTGCAGCCAGATGCTTGTTCACATTACATTTTAACTTCTGCATGTTGGTTCAGTCAGGGAAACAAAGAGAAAGAAGGGAATTCCAAAGGCTTACAGTTCGAAGAAAGAAGCTATTAGAGTAGAAAAACCTCCGGCATCTGGGACCTCTATAGTGAAGGGGTGAGATTTTGCTGACTGTCGGGTTGATCGGGGGCATTTACATAGAGGGAGAACAAGTGCAGCAGAAAGTGGACCTTGGATTTACTATCGCTTCCCTTATTTTGTCCTTTAGTCCTCACATTCTATGAGCGATGTTTCTGACAAAAGGGGGAGAATTGCTGTTTATCGGGTCGGAATCTATCAACTTAACACTTATCATTGCCTAGTTTTTGACCTTGAAGTAGTATTTTTAGCTCCTTAGATCACGTGGAGTCATGCTTTGATTGCAGCGATTTCATAAAAAAAAAAACACTCGTCGGGGCGCATTCCATTAAAATACTTGTAAAACAAGCACAGGTATGCAACATTGCGGCGATGGGACATAACCTTGTGCTTGTTATATAGTGTGGGACCTATTAGATTAGAAACTCTTTTTTGGACCCTGTCCAAGAGGGAGAGGCTAGTGGTTGGTGCACCAGCCCAAATGTGACAACAATACTCCACGCATATGCGAATGGTGGCTTTGTAGAGATATAGGATACTGACAGGTGTGAGAAGTTTTCTAGCTCGTTAGAAAGAGCCCACCTTCCTTTGCAGCAGCCTTGGCAATGTCTTCTATGTAAATTTTCCAATTCATGTTATCTGTGAATGTTAGGCCGAGGAGTTTAAATGATGAGCTTTCAGGTAGGGTGCTATTAGCCATGGCAATCGGTGGTTTAAAAAGTTTCTTATAATGGCTGAAGGAAAGGGGTTTTGTCTTTGTAGCATGAAATGATACCATCCATTTATGACCCCATTCCGCTACAGATTGGAGATCATCTTCTAAGGAATCAACCATTGCCTGGGATATGCGTTTTACCCACATGTTGGAAATAGAGCTTACTGCTTTCTCCTAAAAACTTGAAATGGTTTCGTCTGGCAGTTTTTTATTCGCTAATTTTTGTGTGACGGGACGAATATATATTTATATATAAATAGTTACATATTGGTCTTTATTATAGAGCGAAAGGTTCGTAGGAATCAGACTGTGCGACTTGATTTTGTTGTTCGTTCTAGAAACGGATAATTACAGAAAAAACAAAAGGAAGGTTGCCAACATACAAAGTGAAAAATGATGCTATAGAACCGACTTGATTCGAACTTGGCACGCCCATGTCATCAGTCGACAAAGGTATCCATTTCACCTCCGTATGTTAAGTGAAAAGTGCAACTCCAACTCCTGCAAAAATTGTTACCAAAAATTTTGTCAATTTTTTAAGTCCAAAATCTCTAGGCGAGTCTAGCTTTTAATAGGTAGTGTGGACTACTGCATTTTATAAATTAATATTTTTACAATATGTGGCCCTACTATACTAGACTAAACTCATATGAATCCGCATTGTACGGCTTTGTTTACCGGTTTGATTCCGTTGTTGATCAGGTACTCACAAGAGGGGGAGTGGGAAAAGAAGACCTTTTGAGCTTTTCTCCTCCCACTGTTACAAATATTTGTACTTGTGTGTTATTTCTTCAGGACAATCATCCTGAGGAAGTCTTGAAATAAAGATGAAACGTTGATGAATATATAGATAATATTTTTAGTTTTCCTTTCTTCATTTTCCATTACGTTGGAATATTAGTTCCATTTTTTAACATATATATATTAAATCCACAAAACAGTTTTTCATGGTAAACAACTGATCATCCTTTAAATAATGTTAAGACTAGCGTAAATTCTTGGAAGCAAACTAATATAGTGACTGCAAAAAGTAAATTGACTTACAAGAAAGTGATTTTCCACCGAACGACTTGGGACTAAAATGTTTTGTTTTTTTTGTTGTTGTATTTCTATATAGTTTTAATGGTTGAGAACCTTCCGAGACTATATATATATATATATATATATATATATATATATATATATATATATATATATATATATATATATATATATATATATAGTCTCGGAAATTTCTCAACCATTAAAACTATATAAAAAAATAAAAAAATATATAAAAAAAAACAACTTATAGTCTCAAGTCTTCCAGTGGAAAATCACTCATGTAAGTCAATTTATTTTTTACAGTTATTATATTAGTTAGTTTCTAACACTATTTTAAGGGATCATCAGTTGTTTATCATGAAAAACGGTTTCGGGAATTTAATATATATATATATATATATATATATATATATATATATATATATAATTTTTCAACAAATTGGCGATATTTCAAATAGGATGACCCTTAGAGTAAATGTGGTATTGTGGTGACTGAAATGATTCCAGCTAAGAGTAAGATTGATAGCATGTGATAGAGGATGATCAACGACTCCCACTTCCCACACTTTTGATGGCCTTGTGCCATGCTATATGTCATATTTTTTAGCAAATAAATAATTTAAAGTGTAGTATCTGTTTTGATCCTACACTTTATCTTTTCTGTCCACGGTTAGTGAAGGAGAAATCATTCTAGACTAAGGCAATTTTTATTTTTCTCTCAATTTAGAATGCGCATTTTTGGAGAGCTAGACTCCCCTACATTAAAAATCGACCTTGTGTCTAACTGCCTCCGTGGGGAGACACGTAAATAGGATGACACATAATTAATAACACCATTAACTAAATCACTTCTCTCCAAAATCAGATTATACCTTTTTAGGCGATTACATGTGAACACCCTGAAAAACTTGTCAGAAAGAAGTAGAAAAAAAAACAAACAGAATTATTTTAGAATTTAGAGTAGGAGATCAGTTTCGTATATAAATTTAACATAATATAATCCTCATTTCTGGGTCATTCTAAATTTGTAGGGCTGTTCATTACATTTTATTACCACTAACCCTAAGTCCGACTGGAAAGGTCATAAAACCACACGTAATTGCTTTAAAAAGTTAGGACCCCCCCCAAAAAAAAACGCACAGAATTTATCTCACATGTCAAACTTATTTTATTAACTGCCCTAAAACGCTAGAATGGACCAGAAATGGGGGCTCATTTTACGTTAAATTTAGACATGGAACTGATCCCCCACATTAAATTCTAAAATAATCTTTTTTCCCAACTAGTTTTTCAGGGTGTTTACACGTAACAACCTAAAGAAACTAGAATCTGATTTTTGTTTGGGAGGGATCCTAAGCTAAAGCTTAGGATTCTCATCTATAATAATAATAATAATAATAATAATAATAATAAAGTTAATAATAATAAAGTTAATAATAATAATAATAATAATAATAATAATAATAATAATAATAATAATAATAAAAATAATAATAATAATAATAATAATAATAATAATAATAATAATAAAAATAATAATAATAATAATAATAATAATAATAATAATAATAATAATAATAATAATAATAATAAAAATAATAATAATAATCCAGACTCCAGGGAATACCACAGGTTGTCGGCAGTGGGTGACCACTGACGATGACCAGTGTGATAACTCCTAGTGAGTAAATAATAATAATAATAATAATAATAATAATAATAATAATAATAATAATAATAATAATAATAAAAAATTATTATTATTATTATTATTATTATTATTATTATTATTATTATTATTATTATTATTATTATTATTATTATTATTATTATTATTATAATAATAATAATAATAATAATAATTAATGATAATAATAATGATAATTAATGGTAATAATTAATGATAATAATAATGTTTTTATATAGTAAAAGAATCTACTTAACTTCTACTTTACATTAAAATAAGTTTAAACATGAAACAAAAATTAATAAAACATGTTAGTAATTAATTTTTAATTCATAAAAAAAACATTTTATATTTCTTTTAAATAATTTAAGAAAATACACACTTAAATTTTTATGTTGGCAGGCAAATTTTCAGTCTTTCACGTAGTCTGTGTATTTGTGTCTTGTCAGTGGAAAGAAAATGAACTGAACTGACAAAACGGTTTCAATAATTTTAATAACCAAGAATCATTTTTATTATTAGTCTTTGATTTTATTGTCTTATATCTCTACCATCCACCTTTTATGTATTTAGAATCTTTTTACAACCAGTTAAGAGACATGGAAACTAAAATCAAAGAAGAACTGACGCCAAAGTGTGGACGTGCATAGAGCCTTGAAAATCTTTAAATTCACTAATTCATTTATACTTAATTCAACCAAGCCTTTGAAAAGGTTCTAAGTTTTATTTTGCACTTTTGGGCCACCTCTTTTTAGGTTTGTCAATGCTGAAGGATTGAACAAATGCCCACATTTCATTTTTTATTTGCACAAAGAATACAAATTTACATCGTATTTTTCATGTTATTATGATGTACAGATTTGAATTTTACTGGTAGTTTAAAAACAATAAATATTTATCATTTTATCATTAGTATCAACAATAGAAAAATAAATTTTTATTTTTATTTTTAAGAATCGTTTTTGGAATCGGAAATTAGACTAGAATTTTTCCGATTTCGATTAATCGTCTCAACACTATTTAACACATTGAATTTTATCAGCTCTGTTATATTTGTAATTTATGATGTTGAGCATAAATGACTATTGTTTTATTGGTGTTTGAAAAGTCATTTTTCTTTTCTGAAATATACAGGGTCTTCAAAAAGTCATTATCTATTTAGAAATTTTAATAACATCGAAACTTTATTTCTGATAATAACAAAACTTATATACAATGAAAAATATATATTAAAAATGTATGTCATTCAAACTAGTGTCCCCTATTTGCCACATATTTCCGAAAACGACTCACAAATGATTGCATCACATTTTCCAAAATTTCCGGAATAATTCTCAAATATTCTTTTTTTGATAAATTACTTTCATTAATCAATTGGTCGTAGTTTTCTTCTGAAAACTTCATTTTTCAAGAAAAAAATCAGGAAGCGCGAAGTTCGGTAAGCGTGTAGACCATTGTAATGGCCCATTTCGCCCTTTACGATGCACAGGGAAAGCTAAACAAGATGGCGTAGTACAAGATGGCGTAGTACAAGATGGCGTAGTACAAGATGGCGTAAAACAAGATGGCGTAGTACAAGATGGCGTAGTACAAGATGGCGTTACAAAAATGATGCAGTAAAACAATTTTAATTTTTATTTCTTTTTAGTGTATAAGTTTTGTTATTATCAAAAATACAATTATGCTGTTATTAAAATTTAAAACTAGATGATAATTTTTTTAAAACTCTGTATATATATATTAATATTATTTATTTATAAATATTTATTTATTAATGATAATTATTAAGCTCCTATAAAGTTGAGTTCTTTCAAGAGATAATAGATTGATGATTCATAAATTAGCTACATTGCATGGTTCTATCCCTTGGGATATATACTTCTCTTTAGAATCACATAACTTGTGTTTACATTGAAAGAATACAAGTCATATTTCTCTCGCATTTCAAAGCGTGGTCGTCGCGTTGGCCGAATGGTTATGAGACCATGGTTCATGATATTTGGATCCGGGGTTCGAATTGTTCGACCGACGATACAGTTACGTAATTCCATACTGACAAGCATAAAATAAAAAAACATGATATATATATATATATATATATATATATATATATATATATATATATATATATATATATATTAATAATATCTATCTATCTATGTATCTCTCTATATATACACACACATACATCGTAACCAACAATATTTTCTACACAACAGATAGGTTGATATTGTAACTTAAAAAAATTATAATCAGCATTACGTGTCTTTGCATGTTTTTATTTTAATAAATATGTCAAGAAAATTGGTTTCAAATTGTTCACAATCAAAACACTAAACGAATTTTAGCTTTTAACATCCATGAAATTTACTTTGACGCAGAAAAAACACACTTTAACTGTTTATTTTGAAATAATTCTTTTTTAAAAATTAATATTGAATTAAGTTCAGTTTTTATATAAATCGAATCGGGGTTCTTCTTTTATTTGATACAATTTAACAAATTTTGATAAAACTTATTTTTAAAGCTAGCATTCATTATCGACTGTCTTTTTTTGTGGGGGGGGGGGGCAGGGGGTGAAATAATTCGTTTATATCGTCATTTACTATTTCGAAAAATAAATTGGCATACCCAAAAGTAAACAAACCTTTTTTTCTTCAAACTTAATGAGACAGTTTTTTTTTAAAGTTTGACTGGTATGTTTTTAATTATCTCTTCTTAAGTCTAGAGAAAATTGTTTGTTTACATTTTACAAAGATTTTTTAATTATGCTTTTAATTTTATGCTATGCACATGTCTTATTGTGTTTATAAAAAAATCAAATCTTAAAAAGAAAACAGTAATTCTTTTTTATTTAAGATTTAGTCCGAACACCTTTTTAAGAAGTAAATAAACAATTTCTCGATTTTAAAAAAATATTCCCTCTTACGTCAGAAATTTTTTTTTAATAAAGAGTTTATTTTCGCAAATATAATTTTAGGTTCATATTCGAGTTTCATGTGATCTTTATGGGTTAAAGTTGTGATTAAATCTGTTTCATTTTTTAATTTTAAATAATACCCCAAGAAATATTTCAGATGCTTCGGGTTGACGGGCCTGGATTGCCTGAATACCGGTAGGAATCAAAGGTTGCTCGAACGAAGAATCTAGAATTGCCTGAATAGAGAATCAACAGCAGCAGTCGTCATGCTTAGTTAAGCTGGTGTAAACAGTAAGACCCGACTCCTTTCCGCATATTGAGTATAATCTCGAAATAGAGAATCAACAGCAGCAGTCGTCATGCTTGGTTAAGCTGGTGTAAACAGTAAGACCCGACTCCTTTCCGCATATTGAGTATAATCTCGAAATTATGCCGTCGATTTTCCAAATTCTCTGTATATTAAGATTTATACTATGTTGCCGCTTTTTGTTGTCATTTATACACGTCCAATGCAATCCCTATACCATACCGAAAGATCTAACATTCGGGTTCTTTTACCGAAGACAAGATTTCCAGTCAGTCGACATACATCTTTTTAGCTTCTAACGTTTCACTTTGCTCTGAAAAAATTTCATTCTGAAAGGGGATTCTGACGCATCAAATTCATTTCAGTTGAGGTTCTATATTATATGATAAATGACATTTGGATTATAAGTTTTTGAGTATATTGTAAAAAGTCAAAATTGAATTACATTGAGAACTATTTTTTCGCTATTATTAATAAAAACATATCAAAACAATAACTCATACTGCTTTATTCTCTTAAGCCAAATTTGCGAGTTAATTTTATATATTTTCTAAATGATCTTTTAAAGCTTTCCTTGTCATATTGACAGCGTAGTTTATTCAAGAAATACCATTTTATGCCTCTGTTTATTCAAAGTTATCTGTCTATTCATTTATAGGAATTCGTCAATAATTGTCAAATTTACAAACTAGCTTATCTTTGTTCTTATAATGTTATATGTAAAACTAATCTCACAGGGATATTTCCCCTGTTTTTAACTGCTATATCATTTATCTCAGTAAATTTACATTGCCTCCTGTAAAAGAACTGAATTGCATGATCGCCTGGCCTGTTATAGAGATGGTCTTGTATACGTTACAACATATCTTTATTTTTCTTTTTTTTCTTTTTTTTTTCTTTTTCAGGTTTTCTCTCAACGAACCATATAAGATAAATGCGGTGGAGAATATTTCCTTCAAGAGCCATGCAAATAGACTAGAGTTTCTGCAACGGGTTCACTTCAATCCCTTCTGCATTAATCACCAAGATGTCATTATCGATCTGTTGACCGATTCCGGCACGAATTCGATGAGTGCTCAACAGGTGTCAAAATCCTTCTTGGGCGACGAGAGTTACGCCGGGTCACACAGTTTCACGGCTCTCAAGAAGAACGTCGAGTTCTTAACGGGCTTCGATAACGTTTTGCCGATCCATCAGAAACGTCTTGGCGAAGAGATACTATGCGAAATTCTGGCCAAACGAGACAGATTAGTGGTTGCCAACACTTTCACCCACACAATGGAAGCTAATCTGAAAGACGTTGGCTCAGTCCCAGTCAGCCTGGTGACAACAGACAACTCAGGACATTTTGGAGGCAATTTAGATATGGGGAAATTTCGCGGTATCGTATCGGAAAAGGGCGCAGGATCAATAGACTTTGTCATTCTGAACGCACCGAGTAAGATTCTTGGAGGACTGCCGGTGAGTTTATCTAATATGAAAGAAGTTACCGATTTCTGCAGGGAACACTCGATCCCTGTCTTTCTTGAGAGCAGCATGTACATCGGAAACAGCTGGTTTATAAAGAGCTTTGAGATCGGCCAATCAGATCGTGAGCTGGTAACCATTGCGCAGGAGATGTTCTCTTATTTCGATGGATGCATTTTGTCATTCGCAAGAGACGGAATGTCCTTAACGGGCAGTGTGCTAACATGCAACGATGAAGACCTGATGATGAAGATCCAATCGTTGATCATACTCAAAGCAGGTTTTATCTCCTATGGGGGAATGTCTGGTCGATTGATGGAGAGAAGCCTTGTCGGTTTGTTGGAGGATTTCAACGACGTCTACCCCGACTTCCGGTTTGAACAAATGCACAAAATCGGAGAGCTGTTTAAAACGAATGGGGTCCCCATTATCGAACCGATCGGTACGAACACAATATTTATTGACATCGATGAGATTTCGAAAAGGCCTTCTTCTTCTTTTTCTTCTTTTTCTTGTCCGGCTTGGTCGTTGAATTGCGCTGCTTATGTTTACGGCGGTGTTCGAGGAGCCGAGTACGGTCGGCTAACCGGTCTGGATTCGAGTCTACCCGACAACCATCCCTTAGCAAAGAAGGAATTGATTAAGCTTGAGATACCCCGTCGAACGTATACCATGTGCCATTACTTATATGCAGCCCGGGTGTTTGGTCAGCTGATTGCAAATGAACACCTCATTTCAGATATACGACTTTTAGAATCACCACCTGGGCGTCTTAGACACTTGAAGATGAAACTGGAACCTGTGAACCCGGAAAAGTTGAGCAATACTCGCTTAAAAGAAATAAAGGAAATAGAGGAGTAAGAGTCTTAAACAGCAGTGAATATGACATTGATTGGGACTGTGATGTTAGCGACGGCCACTATGTTGGCAATATCCATGTAGATAGTGTCCACAATCTCGGTGGCATCCGACACAGCCACTGCCGTTTTTTAAATAAAAACTTTACTGTATGTATTAGATAACAAACAACTAATTTCATATCAAATTTTGGGAGCCTGTATATATATATATATATATATATATATATATATATATATATATATATATATATATATATATATATATATATATATATATATATGGGAAATTAAGAAGGAAAAAACAAGAGATATTTTTTATATATTCATCAACGTTTCGTCTTTATTGTAAGACTTCCTCATGGTGATAATTTTAAGAAAAATGTCATACAAGTACATCGAAATATTGGGTTGACATGATGGGTTGATAAGGAAAAGTAGTAGCCGTGGCTACTAAGAGCGCTGGACGTAAGTCCGGACTGCGAGAAGTCAGTCAGTAGCAAAGTGTGAAATGAATATGGAAAGGTTTGAGTGGGTACATTAAGTCAGTAGTGAAAATGGGGAGGGGTGAGAGTGTTAGTGAATTTTTCTTAGGGTGGGAGAAGGGGGAAGGGGGTGCTGAGGTTTTTTGTCGTTGTGAGGTGTGGCATAGATTTTGAGGGGCTGGGGAAAGAGGAGGGAAGGGGAGAACTCTGTGTCTTATATATATATATATATATATATATATATATATATATATATATATATATATATATATATATATATATATTGATTGGTTGCATTCCCCCCCCCCAAAAAAAAAAACGTCAGACCACAATCATCAGTTTTATTCATTTTTTATTTCGACGGAAAGCTTATTTTTTCCGTCTTACGGACGTTTAACGACCCGTAAACAAAATTATAAGAATTAAAAAAATATATAAAATTGTTTACGGGTTGTGAAACGTTCGTAAGACGGAAAAAGTAAAAGCATTCACCGATATTTAAAAATAATTATGATTGTGGGCTGGCGTTTTTTCTTCGTCATTGAAATGAAATCAATCAATATATATGCTCTGAAGCCGGAAACATAACTTCATTGAACTTGTAATCTGAAACAATTTGGGCAATGGTATAAGGGATATATACATTATATATATATATATATTATATATATATATATATATATATATATATATATATATATACAAACATTATTGGTTACGTATGTGCATAACTGTTTCGGTTGTATTCTTCGCAGAGGGTGAACCTCTTCAGACCGAAGACGACGTTATATATATATATATATATATATATATATATATATATATATATATATATATATATATATATATATATATCCACTTCTCTTTCGTCTTTCGTATGAAGAGGTTCACTCTCTGTGAAGAGTACAACCGAAACATGTATGCACATATGTAACCAATAATATTTGTATAAATAAAAATTTATACTTAAGAACAGCTCTACTTGTTATTGAGCACTTTATATAAACACTTGAGTTTCAACGGATTTACATCTACAGAAATTAATACAATACATGCACTATATATATGCGAGAGGTGGGCTCATTTCTCGCACCTAAAGTGAAGTAAATTTAATTCAACTCTCCACAATAAAAACACCCTATCTTTTTTATATACTGCCTATGTATATGCAGGCTAAATCATAAGGTTACCTAATTTGCATATTGCTTTAAAAAAAAGAACAATCTCGTAATGAAATATTTTTGTTATATTTTAATTCAATGATTGTTTTTATTTTAATATAACTAATAGTTCTTTTTTAAGCATATTGTTTTATTCCATGGAGAAATATATTTAGCAATTGTGTCCAAGTGTTAATTTTTGGTCTTTTCTGTAGGGAGACTAACCTAATTTTCAACAAGTTACGTTCTATTTCTAAATTGTAAGTTACCCCACCCATCACACGCACCACCGCCCAGAAAAATTGATTTCTTCTTTCTTTTCCTTTCTTTAGAGTAACATTTAAAACATAAATAAATTAGTATCAAAATTCCCAAAATGTTAATGTGTATTTATCTATATGGATACACGAAAACATTTTAATCTCGTGTTTACGACGAAGTTATGAATGAAATGTTTATCATTTAAAATGTTTGTTTAAAGTATTCTTTGTGGAGAAGTTTGCGAAGAGATAGCGAGCTGACGAGACCAGCTTGTATATATATATATATATATATATATATATATATATATATATATATATATATATATATATATATATATATATATATATATATATGTGTGTGTGTGTGTGTGTGTGTGTTTTAAATGACTAAAAGGTTCTTTAGACTGTATATTGGGTATTTAGATCTGTATGGCTAGGTTTCCGTCCTCTTATCTACTTGCCTATCTAGTACCAAAGGTACTTAAGCTTTTTTTATGCAACTTTTATTCCTATATGATTTTATTGCTAGCTACCATATCGCAGAATGGTTCTTGGGTGTAGTGTTTGGATATTATTATTATTATTATTATTATTATTATTATTATTATTATTATTATTATTATTATTATTATTATTATTGTTACAATTAATGTTGATATGCAAATTACCATATCACACTGTAGTCTTAAGAGTAATATATTATTATTATTATTATTATTATTATTATTATTATTATTATTATTATTATTATTTATTTATTTATTTATTTATTTATTTATTTATTAGTGCCAAAGGTACTTAAGCTTTTTTATGCAACTTTTATACCTATATAATTTTATTGCTAGCTACCATATCGCAGAATGGTTCTTGGGTGTAGTGTTTGGATATTATTATTATTATTATTATTATTGTTGTTGTTACAATTAATGTTGATATGCAAATTACCATATCACATTAAGAGTAATATATTATTATTATTATTATTATTATTATTATTATTATTATTATTATTATTATTATTATTATTATTATTATTATTATTTATTTATTTATTTATTTATTTATTTATTTATTAGTGAAATTAAACCTGAATTATTTCTACATTTGATTATTGGGGAAGTGGTCGTTTGATCAGTACCATTTGATAGCCATGAATTTTATAACTGTCTTGTTTTAAAATCTCCGAAACGGTTACATGGTAAACAGCTGATGATCCCCGTTTTAATATTTCACGCTCAAGTTAAGGTCCCCCTATTTTTGTTTCACTGTTAGATACTTGAATCCCCTTTTTATTTATGAATTTTACAACGGTGGATCGGCTTATGCAAGTGCTAAGTCTGCGATATCTTCGTTTTAGTTAGCTTCTCTGGGAATTTAAACTGCATTTTCTTTGTTTGTTTTAAATGACTCAAAGCTTCTTTAGAATATATATATATATATATATATATATATATATATATATATATATATATATATATATATATATATATATATATATATATATATATATAACTATTGAATGCTAAATTCAAATGACTATTTCTTTATTCATTTTTCCTAAAAAATCCAAGTAACTTTACGGACTGTTTCGTCTACAAACAAAGAACAACCATATATATATATATATATATATATATATATATATATATATATATATATATATATATATATATATATATGTGTGTGTGTGTGTGTGTGTGTGTGTGTGTGTGTGTGTGTATGTGTGTATATATATATATAATTATAAAGAAGGAAAGATGAAAATAAACAATTGCATAAAATTGCATAAAATGGATACAAATTTTATTACATCGAAAGTTCAGAAGAGTTTTATCTTTGAAAAATCATGGTTTAAGGATTAGTATAACTCCTTGCATCTGAACTTTCGATGTAATAAAATTTTATGTAATTTTATGCAATTTTTTATCTTCATCTTTCCTTCTTTAAAATTGATTGCTCTACTCAATGTATTGAGCTTTACTTTATCACGATAGATCACTTTACGATAGTTCACTTATCGTTAATTCTATTATTATATATATATAATAATAATAATAATTATTATTTCATGTATCCACATTAAATGTTATAAGGAGATATAATCTTTTATGTATCAATTTTCAATATTTACTTCAACACGTGCGAGTAGAGGTAGGTAGTAAGTTATGTAAATATATTTATTGCAATTGCCATAAATATATTTGAACTTAATTAATTATATATATATATATATATAATTAATTAAGTTCAAATATTAACAAAATGAACAAAACCAATACTTTTCAAAAGTGCTCAATATATATTAAAGTTTATATATATATATATATATATATATATATATATATATATATATATATATATATATATTGGATTCTTCATACGTGCGACTCTTCAGAAGTCCAAAGATCGTGTCCATATACATCAGAAAAACAATGCTTAAATTTATATAGGATACATACAATATAGTTCAAAAAAGGAACATAGGTCTATCTAATAGTTATTAAGGGTAATCTTTTATACGAACAGAGTTAGGAAAATGTCATGTGGAAAATATAACCGTAAGTTAATAAAATAAATTAAAGTGAAATGAGAAAACAAATTTAAAGTAAATAAACGAATAAATAAATATATAAACGAGTTAAAAGAAGTGAGAGGAAATACGAAAAATCACGAATATTTAATAGGCTAAAGTATAATTTAAGGTTTATCTAGGAAATATACTTATAAATTATTAAAATGTCAAGCCCAAAAAATCCGTGAAATAATATTATAAAATGAAATATTCAAGTGAATAAATAATATGATTTGTTTTATCTATCGTTTTTTATATCGTTGTATTAATTTGCATACACCTTGAATACACTTTTCACTGTTATCTACTGCATCAATAGCAAACGAACTTCCCGCCTGGATAACTTCTTTCGCTTTTGGACCACCATTCACCACTTGGATTATTTTTTAATCAACCTATTTGATATCTTTCCTGGAGCTATTTTTAACTTTTTGACTTGAATGAACTGTATAGGTTTACAAAAAAGTATGTTTTGGGCCGATATATTTGATGTTTTATATACCTTTATGTATTTTCATATATATTTTTTTATATATTTTCAAAGTTTAATTTTTATTACCTTCAGTAATGTCATTGCGGTAATGGTCCTCTGAGAAGAAGATTTTTTTTGAAAACTCATGAGTTAAGGACTTTAAAGTATTTTGTCTGAACAACTGAACTGTAATAAAATTTGATTCGTACCTTATTTTATTCGTTCACTTCATCTATTGCTATATATATATATATATATACTATTTTTTATAAATATTAATTATTGTTACCTACAGACAATAGTGTTTACTGCTGTATGCAATCATCAGTGTCAGGAATGTTAATTACTTCTGGTCTAAGGATTCGAACCAATTCAGAAACGCTGAGCTCTTACCCCCAGGCCACCATTAATCAACATAGAAAGAAGAGAATTTAAAGTCTACAATGTAAAATCGGCAGACACGTATAGCAAGCAGGGAGTGTTCACCTTGCAAGGGCAATGAACGTTGCTTAGCCTCTTAGTGTGACTGCCTGTTTGTAAACTCACATAGCGGGACATCTCTGTATTGAAGGAAGCGATAACACTATTTTTATAAATATTAATATTTTTTTTTACTTACAGACACTAGTGTTTACTGCTATATGCAATCATCAGTGTATGGAATGTTAATTTACTGCTGGTCTAAGGATTCGAACCCATTTACAAAGTAACCTTCGACTTAAGTGCAAATTATTGTACGAATCGTTTCGCTTAAAGTTAACCAACCAACGTTATGTCAATATTGGATCTGCTCACCTTAATCTCATCAAAAAGCACATAAAAATGTTCTTAATTTGAAAAAATTATACAACGTAGTGTTACATGATAGATAAACGTTCAAAAGGAAACATTGAACTCACATTCGATCCTCGGACGTCCGCCATCTTGAAACCAAAATTCAGAGTTAACAACATAAATCAAGCAGCCTATTCCAGCAATTTTTATTTAGTTTTATTCTTCTATTTTAGCAAGTGATGCTTATTGTTTATCTATGAAATATTTAAATCAACTCAAAGATAATTCTCATTGCATATTTTATTCATTTGAATACAAAACTAAGTGCAGAGTTAATACAAATTATGTTTTCTATTTGAATGGTTTTCCCCTTATTCCCGAACATTTAATTTGATTAAAATGCCATAATGGTTACTATTTGAAATAAGGTACATTTTCTAATCTTTATATGAAAATCCCTTATATAATTTTGTGTTCTTCACAATAGGGTATAATTTTAAAATATCAAAATTCTAAACATACGAATGTCAGCTAAAGTTGTTATGGTATATATGATATTTATAATGAAACCAATCTATTTTGGATATTTTCCTGTCGGATGCCGTTACTTACTAGTAGGTAACGTGTAGGCGTTGGATGTATATTTTTCAATAAAAATATTTATTTCTTAGTTTAAAATGTGCAAAATTAGTTTTATTCCATTTATGTTTACCTAGAGTAATCAGTAAAAAAAGTTTCTCTTATCTTATCCTTACTGTTACACCGGCCGTTCTAACAAAAGGGAAACTACACCGGTTCTCACTATAAATAGTGCGAGTAGACAATCACCAGGAAGAATAAAAAGGACAGTATTGTAACTGTCTAGCCGAGTGCCAATCAGTTTCCTTACCTTTGTACCTTTTATGTTAATACACTTGTTATCTTAACCCAACTTCGACTTGACTTCTTCTTTTTACTGTTGGACTACTTCACAACACTTACCCTAATAATCAGATGCATGTATACATATATATTAGAATGTATTCAATTTATAGCCTTATACCTCTATATCTACATTCAACATTTAAGTAGCGTTCATATCAGACTGTTTCTTGGTTCCTAAAACCATATCTTAGTTATCTTAATTGCCGACCATATTTCACTTTTACTAGAGACCAACATCTATCTTACTTATGATCTACCTTTGCTTACACATACGATTGATTTAACCTATGTCGCTGTCCCTATCTATAATCTCATAGATATTTAGTATCTCATTATTCCCGATATTCTTGTTCCTTATCTACTCTTAGGTTTTCAGTTTATTTGTCCTACCTTATCTTTAATATTCTCTATACTGTTAATTACTCTCTAATTTACGTTGATGACTAATTTATACATCAGGTATCTATACAGATCTGTGACGAGAGAGAGAATATATGCGGTTCAATGCAAACTATTCTGAACCACCTCCTGTCTCTTATTCAATAATTTTTCCTTAGACATAACCATGTGGTAAAATTTACAAATGCAGAGGTTGCATCTCTTAGATTTGTTAGGTTGGTACTTCCCTGCTTTAATTAATATAAACCATTTCAGGCTGAGTGTTTTACTACGTAGTTCCCTAACAAATTTAGCTAAAGTTGTAGGTGTCTTCACTGATTTAGGACTAGGTTTCTGAAATGAGTATGCATGGTTTCTAAACCTGCCCTTAAAACTACATACAGTCGACCCAATATATGCTCTAATTCTATTTCTTTCTATGATCTTGCATTCATATACTACAGGAACAGGACGGATATTCTTATATATATATATATATATATATATATATATATATATATATATATATATATATATATATATATATATAAGAATACCGGTCCCAGGACAATTAAAATTAATTCCCCTTAACAGAACAGTTTCGCCACACTTTTATGTTACCATACGAAGATTAAAATCAAGATATAATGATACTAAATCTTATGTCTAAGATCCTTATTCCAATTTTGATTCTAAAGAATGTCTAACATTTAAGGCTTAAGCTTAAGGAGTGTTAAGAAGACCTAGAATTTCAGGGAATCTTGCTTAATTGGTGTCGAATGACGATGGATTAAATACAATGCAAGTATTTTAATTTTCAAATTGGATGTACTACCCATATTATGCTTCCTGAAAAACCTTTTAAAATGGTCCAAAGAACTGAAATTTTGAGAATATTTCACAAAACCCGGAGGTATCTGAGTTTTCACGAAGGGCTTTCACCCCCTTTGCATTAAACTCAATTAAAATAAATATAGCTCACATTACGAATCATTACACATAGTAATTATCGGTTAATTAGCTTTAATAGAAAATCCTGTACATACAATTATATATATAAAAATATACACATACCTAATTTTATATGAAAAAAGATTTATTTTATAACATGTATATGTATATGAAATAATAATGTAAAATTATATATATATATATATCTATATACTACTAAAACTCTATTGGTCTTGTATGTTTGCAATCAGCTTTCAGCTTTCCGGTTTTCAACATCCGGTTGCGCATGCGTAAATAGCATCGTCTTCCAATCTGTTATTCCAATTCCGTTAAACTCTTATGATTAACGAACGCATGAAATTTTTCATTCTGGAAATTTTTATATCGCTTTTAATATAAACAATTTCATTTAATTTCATCAAATAGTTTTTTTGTTTTCTTGACGACTAAAAACATTCAACGGGAGCACTTCGTAAAGTCTGTCGCAGTTTCAAAAAACCTCCTCCCTTTTAAAAAACAAAAACAAACAAACAAAACAACAACAATCATTATTAATATCAGCGATCGGTGAACGAAATCACCTCCCACTTTGCCTCTCATAGATTTCACCACTCCTACTCCCTCTGTTTTCGTTACGTGCGCGAGAAAGCTTAATCGGTAGATGCACACATTTCTATTACATTAAATAGTGTTTCCTTTTGTTGTTTTTTAAACAGCAAATATTTGAATCATATGTTTTACACATATTACATCCAAAAAAAAAAACAATTATAATAAACAGAACGACTCATAGAAATCTATCTATATTCTTTTTTCATTTTAATACTTACATAGAAATCCTTCTGTTATGTAAAAAAAAACACCTCCCACTTTGCCTCTCATAGATTTCACCACTCCTACTCCCTCTGTTTTCGTTACGTACGCGAGAAAGCTGAATCGGTAAATGCACACATTTCTATTACATTAAATAGTGTTTCCTTTTGTTGTTTTTTAAACAGCAAATATTTGAATCATTTGTTTTACACATATTACATCCAAAAAAAAAAAAACGGCACATGTTCGTCTTTTCTCACAGTCCGTTTTTCACAACTTTTTAATGACCAGTTTTTTTTTTCTTTTTTCGGTGTACACTTACCTATCAGGCTGCTAGAGAATTCCGGGTTTTTTGGGAAAAAATTCAAATATTTTACATTTTAGGAGCGGGGATCAGTTTCCAATGTTAATTCAACGTAGACTGATCCCCCACTTTTTGACCATCTCAATTTTTTTAAAAGTCTTTTTCGGTGTACAATTACCTATCATGTCAGTAGAGAATTCCGGAGTTTCTGGAAAAAAATTTCAGAAAATTTAGATTTTAAGACGGGGGATCAGTTTTCAATGTAAATTCAACGTAGACTGATCCCCTTCTTTTTGACCATCTCAAATTTTAAAAATTATTCTTCTGCTTACAAGTACCTATCATGTCGCGAGAGAATTTCGGGGTTTTTGGAAAGAAATTTAAAAAATTGAGATTTTAAGACCTAAAAAGTTGTGAAAAACGGACTGTGGGAAAAGACGAAGAAGACTGATCCCCCGTCTTAAAATGTAAATTTTGTTAATTTTTTTTCCCAAAACTCCGGAATTCTCTCGCGACATGATAGGTTATTGTAAGCAGAAGAAGAATTTTAAAGATTTGAGATGGTCAAAAAGAGGGGGATCAGTTTACGTTGAATTTACATTGAAAACTGATCCCCCGTCTTAAAATCTAAATTTTCTGAAATTTCTTTCCAAAAACTCCGGAATTCTCTACTGACATGATAGGTAATTGTACACCGAAAAAGACTTTTAAAAAAATTGAGATGGTCAAAAAGTGGGGGATCAGTCTACGTTGAATTAACATTGGAAACTGATCCCCGCTCCTAAAATGTAAAATATTTGAATTTTTTTTCCAAAAACCCCGGAATTCTCTAGCAGCCTGATAGGTAAGTGTACACCGAAAAAAGAAAAAAAAACTGGTCATTAAAAAGTTGTGAAAAACGGACTGTGAGAAAAGACGAACATGTGCCAAAAAAACAATTATAATAAACAGAACGACTCATAGAAATCTATCTATATTCTTTTTTCATTTTAATATACTTACATAGAAATGCTTCTGTTATGAAAAAAAAACCTATTTTCTATATACCACAAGTGTCACGCTCATACATGAATTCCATAGCTAATATAACAAACTGACCCAACGGGTCACGGGTGGTCTAGTATATATATATAAATATATATATATATATATATATATATATATATATATATATATATATATATATATATATATATATATTACAGAAGTTCAGATCAACATAGTACCTTTGGTTTCAATGTTGGAGAGCGGAACCAGGCAAAAAATACTAAATTTTCTTGGATTTTAATTATAATTATAAATTGCTCACTGGCTTTCTTCAGTCATATTTGATGGGAACTTATATAATATTATAAACAAATATTACACTCTTATTATCTTATCGTATCGAGCACTCTGTTGGTTTTTTTTACCAGATGAAACATATATATATATATATATATATATATATATATATATATATATATATATATATATAGTCTCGGAAGTTCTTTTAACCTTCAAAACTGAAAAAAAAAAAAAAAAGAAAAAAAAAAATTTTTTGTTGAAAGATTTTAGTCTAGTAAGTCTAGTAAGTCAATCAATCTACTGCAATCACTATTTTAGTTTACTTCCAAGAATATACTCTAATATAAATATATTTTTATATATGTTTTTATATATAAGGGATCGTCAGTTGTTTACCATGAAAACTGTTTCGGGATTTTAAAAACAAAACAGTATTTCTTTATCATGGCATCCCAGCAGCGTTGATCAGACACCACCTCCCTATTTAATAATTATTTTTTTAATTTAAAATGTTTACAAATATTTGATTTTGTTTTGCCTCCAGATTTGTTTTTCTAAAGTATTAAAATATAGTTTCTCCTTACCTGTGTTGTTCCTTTCAAAGTGAGTATTTACTATTTTACAGAGAACATCTATTTTATAATAGAGTTAGATTATTCCATTATAATAACCCCCCTTTTTTCCCCCCTTGGTTATTTTCTTTGTCTACAAATGTTTTAAAATTAAAAATATATATTTATAAAAATATTTCATATATACATATATATATATACATTTATTTATTTATTTATTTAATCATGGACTATTTACATATGTTATACATTTTTATAGTAGAGTTTTGGATTTCTTTTATCAATTTCTTTTGATTTATTTCATATAATTTAAAAGCGTCAGGATAGCGTGTTATTGCCTTATTTAATTGTCTAAATATTTTATTTTTATCTTCACCTTGTTTAAGCATTCTTATTACTAATGAAGTGACTGGAGGTATAAAATCCATTAACCTTAAAGTAACGCGGGCTATTCTTAGAAATTCGGACATTATACTCCCATAAAATATATACATAGGACAGGTACTACTTTTATGCGGCATACGTACGATATGAAAGGGAAAAGAATTTCTTTTATCAAACATTTTATAAATAAATCTACCATCCTCAATTTTTATATCTAAATCTAGAAAGGTAGCATGTATTCCTGTATGTTCACAATTTAATTTTAATTCCCTAGGATATATTAAATGTTTAGTATTTTCAAACTCCTCTCTATCATTTATACAGACCAGGTCATCAATAAACCTCCTGCAGCCGTGGTAACTATATGTTCTAGATATATCATTTTTTATTAATGCTGACATATATATGTATCCATATCTATGTAATAGAGATTTGCCCAAAAAAATATATATATATATATATATTTCTCCTCTGATGATAAGATCTCGATCTTTGAAAAGCCTTGGCTTTAGGAAAGAATAATAAACACTAGTTTATTACTGAATACACCTTGCATTGAACAATTGAAATTTGAAATAAATTTGGACAATCGTCGCATATTTATCACTCTTTTTTCTTCTTCTCTCTCTCTCTCTCTCTCTCTCTCTCTCTCTCTCTCTCTCTCTCTCTCTCTCTCTCTCTCTATATATATATATATATATATATATATATATATATATTGGTACAGAAAAATTAGTACAACATTCGTACCGTCGGTTTCAAGCACAGAATGTTGTACTAATTTTTCTGTACCAAAATAAATAAATCTTACGCTCTTAATTTTTAATTTTTAATTTTAATTCTCAATTAATCGAGAACTCTGCTGGGATTTTTCCTGCTATATTAAAAAGAAGTTATATATATGTGTGTGTGTGTGTGTGTGTGTGTGTGTGTGTGTGTGTATGTGTGTGTGTGTAACAATATATATAAGTATTACAAAGAAGGTATATATATATATATATATATATATATATATATATATATATATATATATATATATATATATATATGATTATTTTTTATTTATACAGACATCTACATAATCTGCGACACTGGCATGTGGATGTTATCGATCGACAGCTGTTAGAACTAAGATCTCATCAGGCAGATTATATTTGGAAATAAAAATAATCATATAGATATAAAAGCTCTATTTGATATTAAGCACTCTTTATAAGCCCGGTTGATATTCTTTGGATTTTTATTCTGTGGATATTTACTTTTCCTGGATTAATATATATATATATATATATATATATATATATATATATATATATATATATATATATATATATATATGTGTGTGTGTGTGTGTGTGTTTGTGTGTGTGTGTCTGTGAAAATGCATATTTTTTCATATACTTTATATTCTTTATATGTATCAACTTTTCAAAGTGCAATCTCGATGATTTTTAACATATGACAACAGAGCATATATAAATTAACAACATTTTGCTATATTACAAACACCAAGATTTTATTCATCTTACCAATAATTTTTTTAAAAACAAAAAACCTTGGTACAATTACAAGTACCTGTATGTCAATCCCGGATCTTTCTTCCATGGACTCATAAGTTCGCAATCAGAAAAAATACATAGCAATGCAACAAAAAAGAATCCAAAACAAAAATCAAGATGGCTGCTCTTTCTTGGTAGCGATTTCTGAATCTCTCTCTATAGAGATTAATTCGATGTGAGTTATCTGGTTTTTTTATTCTTGTTTGTTGCATTGCTATTTATTTTTTTCTGAACTTTCTGGTTTTCTGATGAATCCATGGAAGAAAGTACCGGGATTGACATACAAGTACGGTTGTTCTTCTATTGCACGAAACGGATCCGTAATTGTACCAAGGTTTTTTGTTTTGAAAAAAAAAATTATTGATAAGATGAATAAAATCTTGGTCTTTGTAATCTAGCAAAATGTTTATATATATATATATATATATATATATATATATATATATATATATATATATATATATAATCCAGGTAAGTTTACATTCACAGAGTAATAACATATCAGAGAATCCTTACTAGAGAAGTCCAATAATAATAACAACACCTTTTGCTTACGGCCACACACACAGACATACACACACACACACACACACACACACACACACACACACACACACACACACACACACATATATATATATATATAATATTAGTATTTCATGAATTCACATAAAATTTTATAAGGAGATATATATTTTTATGTATCAATATTCAGTATTTACTTCAACAGTGCTCGATTCGTAAGTAGAGCTAGGTAGTAAGCTATGAAAATATATTTATGGCAATTAAGCTACACAGATTCTCCCGCGTTTCATCCCCGGGGCTATATATATATATATGTATATATATATATATATATATATATTATTGTACATTTTATTTTAGTTGTGTTTTGCTTACTGTAATAAATGTTTTCTCATAGCAATTGTTTTTTGTTTTGTTGTTGTTATTGTATGAAACGAAGGAAGTATTTTTCCTTCGTGGCAGTACGCATGCAAGTCAGCACGTGGAGCGACCTTTGAGTTTATTCTTCAAGCATCACATCTCTTTTCCTTTTCAAGCGCTTTATTATAATGAAAAATAAATTTATTGCCTCGGAATATTTTAGATGACGATTAATAATTTGTATTATTGGGATTATTCGGACTACTGTTCTCATCTTGGATGTTATTCTCACAATGTTTTGACTGATGTTACTTCCGAACTTCTTTATGTGCGTCTTGTCGAACTCGGGAATCTTTATGTGGAACTCGGGAATCTTCATGTCGAACTCGGTCGTGGCTGACGAAATGAGAGCAGACTACCCCCATGAATTAAATAAAGGGTTCCGTTCGAAATTCTGTACAATTCACGGGTTTAACATACATATTCCCCCCAAGGTCAGAGGTTACATCGGCCGAAACGTTGTGAGAATAACATTTAAGATGTGAACAGTTTTCTGAATAATTCAAATAATACAAATTACCAATCTTCATCTCAAAATTTCAGAAATTTCAGAAATATAAATGTTTATATATGGTATTTATTTGTTTACATTTTGATGGACTACAAATACAATCGCTATTATATATATATATATATATATATATATATATATATATATATATATATATATAAATGGATTTACATATCTGATGAAAGCGGACCACCGCTTGAAACGCGTTATAGATAAAATTATAAAATGATAAAATAACAAAATAATAAATAAATGTGAAAAAAAACATTTTACAAATGTTGGTAGCCTTACTCCTTTACATGTATACTTTTCTCTCGTTGGAACTGCACTAATACTGCACTACCCTCTTATATATATATATATATATATATATATATATATATATATATATATATATATATATATATATATATATATATATATATATATATATATATAAGTAAATTTCGCGTACAACAAAATCGTAGGATAAATTTCAGAGGAAACATTTTTATATTAATGAAACGGGCGGGTGGAAAAAAAAAGAAAATTGCTAAAATTTTCCTTAAGGCCTTATCGTCTGACCCTCTAAGGGGAAACGTCAGAATGATAAATAAAAAACGAAGAAAATCGAATGAGATATGAGGGGAAAATTGTTTAAGTTGAGGAAAACAATTGAGAGAAAGAAAAAGAAGTAAATCTATCAACGTTATGGTGGATTTAAATCATTAAAGATCTCCAACTGATGCTTCAAAATCTTTTGTCTACACAGGCTAGGTCGAAAATTGTTAATAACTAACGCCTCAATAATATTGAGATTGTAGTTCGACCTGGCACTGTGTAAAACAGAAGACCACCCATCGGAATAGTTTTCAGAACAACTATTTGTACTAACCAGGTGATTACCGATGGCTGATTCCTGTGCTTGAAAGTTCCCGGATGATCTCGAAACCTTGTTTGAACGAATATCACGTGGTATGTGTTGGGATATTCTGATTTCTAATCTTTGAGATGTCTATATATATATATATATATATATATATATATATATATATATATATATATATATATATATATATATATATGGGGTAAGGTACACGATAATTCATGAAAATGAAATGTCGTGATGGACAAAATGTGTGAAAAAATGACAAACGGAAAACAAGTTGAAGTGCAAGAGAAAAACAAAAACAAGAGATTTTTTGACCGGTTTCGTTCGTGGCGAACGTCTTCAGAAAATGATCGAACGAAACCGGTCAAAAAATCTCTTGTTTTTGTTTTTCTCCTGCACTTTAACTTGTTTTTCGTTTGTCATTTTTTCACACACACACACACACACACACACATACACACACACACACACACACAGACATATACATATATATATATATATATATATATATATATATATATATATATAAAGCAAGTTTATATGTGTGTCGCGGCATCACAGTTAAACGGTTGATCTAAGATTCAAATTAACTGAAGATTTGAAATTAGTATCTTTGATCTGATGTCCTGAAGAAGGTGAGAGGTTACATCGGCTTAAACGCTCTGAAAATGACATCCAAGATGAGAACAGTAGTCGGAATAATCCAAACAATACATTCTTTGTTTCATGTACTACAAAAAAAGGTAAATTTAATGAATAGTTTAGTTATTAGTATCATAATACTAGCAGAATACACGTCCCAGGACGGGTATAAGCAATAAATATAGCATTAGTTTTGACTTTTAATGTCTTACTTTCTTTACGAATATGCTACTGTTTCGGTGGTATTTCCCTAAATGGTATAGTTTATAAAAAAAAAATGTGCTCACAATACTCACCCTGTTTCCTAGAATACATATTCCATAATTAATAATAATTTCAATATTTAAGAATGTTACAATGCACATACATATTATTGGCGCACCAATCTTTTAAAAATGGATTACTTAACTCTTAAATGTTTTATTTTTTATATTGTTTGACATCGAAGATACTGATTACCTATTTAGCGGGTGTGCTGATGCGACATCATACTAATACCTACTCACACTTGCCAACAGGCTCGTTGCAGATGTGAAACAAGTTGCAGTTTGACACATTTTCGTTAAATATTATATTAAATAGGCATTTTGTTGGAATGTGTCATTTTTGAAACAAAAAGCATTTAAGGGTTAATGTTACTCAAAATTTGATGTAGAGCAATTCTTTTCTTTATTATGTTTTTATATCTAACTTATTTTAAACGTTGAGGGGGGGGGGGCGAGTTTGGATGGGCGCACCCCCTACCCCTAAATGGTAAAGTTTACAAAAATGTAATCCGGTGAGCAACAATGACGTTGCTCACCGGATTACCGAGAATATAAATTCAAAAATTAACTATTGCGTGACGGGGTGGATTTATAATTATTTATAAATACACATTGGTCTTTATCATAGAGCGGGGGATGAAAGTATTCTATATGAAATACGAATCGACAGTTTTATGACAGCCAAATAATTATCGAATTTTGTAACTCACAAAGAAATCACCGTTATTGGATGTATATGAATTTGAAAGTTTTATATTTCGGCGATTGTGCAGTATATTCAACAAGAAGAAAAGGGGTAAAAACAAATAACTGTCACCAAACGCAAGAAACTTTACTTTTCACGTGTGTTTACTGATTGTAAGATTTATTATCTATGCATTTGTTATCCTCACTTTTACTTAGCCAACCACGCGTGCTTTCCAACATAGCCGAAATTTTTTTAGAGGAATTTGGTCGCAAATTGCAGACTCGAATAATAATAATAATAATAATAATAATAATAATAATAATAATAATAATAATAATAATAATAATATTATTATTAAATAATAATAAAAACTTACCGTAATCCGGACCTTGGTTTACGGTTCCACTACCCCCCCTTAAAATATTTTTTTAAAATATCCCATGAGATATAACGAATACTGATCCAACGGGTCACTAATTGTCTAGTCTATTATAAAAAGGGCAGTTGTCTGTGTGTATGTTTGTGTATGTCTAGCTAAAAATTATTTAAAAAATACAAAACAAACACCCACAAAGTTGGTATATTCTTGATCGGCGTTGTCTTGGGCCAATAATATCTAAAATCTAAAAATATATATTTATTCTCTGGTGATCAACTGGGCCAGGGGGGAAGGTCAATTTTTCAGCCATTTTTAATGCTATCTATTATATAAAAAAGAGGAGAATGATTTACATTATTATTATTTTCAATACATTGAAACAAGAAAGATAAATTGGCTGGGCGGAGGTGAAAGAGTGGTGGTGAGAGAGGGATGTGGAAAAACAGGGAAGGAGGAAAAGAGAAAGATAGAGAGACAGATTGAGAGAGGTAGGCAGATAGAAGTTTTAACACTTTTGACCTGGACAACGCTGGATAGGGTTGCTAGTTTAATATAAATATTTCACAGACTGACAATGTTTTAAATCGGTAGTTTTTTTAAAACACCGTGTATATTAAAGTCCTGCACACGGCCCGATTCACGTGCCTTGGATGTATTACCTCTCAGGTCGCCTCTGTGTATATGCATATGAACATGTGTGTGTGTGTGTGTGTGTGTGTGTGTGTGTGTGTGTGTGCGTGTGTGTGTGTGTGTGCGTGTGATAGAGCGGCGGCCATCATTTTATGTCTGTGCGACTTCTTTGTTCACAATTAGAAACACAAAATAAAAATACAATCAATTTCAACGACGCCATTTTTTTTTCTTCGATTTTGAATCGCATCTAAGCTGATAATTATTTCTGAATTTCACTTTTATTCCAGCTTTTGTTATTAAAATATTGAACAACAACGTCAAAACGTTGTTATGTTTATTTTTATTTTTTTTAAATCGAATACTTTGTTAAATACTTTTCACCGAGTCATTTTAGAGACATACGTCGCTGAAGGATATTTTATCTTCCCGTTTTTTAGGTGAATCTTAATGAATGTTCGTAGGTCTGTCACGCTTACCTTTGAAACAGCATTTTCATTTGTCTGTCACGCTTAAGTTTGAAATGAAATTTCCATTGGTCTGTCACGCTTAAGTTTGAAATCGCATTTTCATCGTTAAACGCGCAATTTGAACGAACGCATCTTAAAAATGGTCCGTTCTCCTTTCTTTCTCAACAAAATATTAATTATCTTTTCTGGTTCAGAATTGTTTCCTTTATTTCTTTACTTTTTAAATCACTGTTTCTCTCAGAAGATTACCTTTTTCTTTGATCTCCATTTTCATTCTGACAAGTTTGAAATTCAAAATGATCCATCTCATTTAAAAAATGGTCAACATCTCATGTGTCATGTAAATATTCCATTTTCTTTCGAATTTATGTCGCTTAAAAAGTTCATTAATTTTAAAAAATATTCTTTTTTTTTATATATCAATGAGTCGCCATTTATCAATGCGAAACACATATCCAAGGCAATCGCTGAATTATTAGAAAATGAGCTAAAATCTGCAGTAGAATGGGGCCCAAAATGGATGGTCACATCCAATGTTACCATGACAAAGCTCCTTTCCTTTAACAATTATAAGAAACCTTTCCAACCACCGATTGCCATAACTCATATCACCCATCCCGAGATTTGGTTGGATCTTTTAGGATTTGGGATTTGAGAGATTGAATACTTTTGTACGTTTTTAGTTGATTCCTCCACTTCCTTCATTTCCAGACTTTCTACACTTCCAGACTTCCTCCACTTCCAGACCTTCCTCAACTTCCAGACCTTCCTCCATTTCCAAACTTCCTCCATTTCCAGACCTTCCTCAACTTCCAGACCTTCCTCCACTTCCAAACTTCCTCCATTTCCAGACCTTCCTCCACTTTCAGACCTTCCTTCACTTCCAGACTTTCTACACTTCCAGACTTCCTCCACTTCCAGACCTTCCTCCATTTCCAGACCTTCCTCCACTTCCAAACTTCCTCCACTTCTAGACCTTCCTCCACTTCCAGACCTTCCTCCACTTCCAGAATTCCTCTACTTTCAGATCTTCCTCCACTTCAAGACTTCCTACACTTCCAGACTTCCTCCACTTTTAGATCCTCCTCCACTTCAAGACTTCCTCCACTTTCAGGCCTTCCTCCACTTCCAGACTTCCTCCACTTCCAGACCTTCCTTTTGCTCCTAGTCATTCTATTCTCTACATTATTAACAGACTTTATGGACACTCCACCTATTCTTGAAATTTCCTTTGGTGTGACGAGTGCATTTAGCAAATCACAAACTCTTTGACGTTTGCTTTCCTGATTACTCACATGGGCAAAAGTTTCCGATAAGGTTCTGTTAGGTATGATTATGATATCAATATATGCTAGGTTTCAAAACAATTAACTTAGTGCCTGCTGAGAAAGAACAACTTAAAGTTCATTGTAAATTTTGCTCCCCTACCCCATATATATATATATATATATATATATATATATATCAGCAAGATCGTGTATCGAATATAGAAGTACGTGTTATACGTAATCATATGTGCTGGGCCGGGCACTTGGTTAGGATGGACGATGATAGACTCCCTAAATGCTGTTATATGAGGAACTGTGGCATGGTAAGCATCCGAGACAAAAGCCAAAAAGACGCTTTAAAGACATAGTTAAGGGCAATCTTAAAACCCTTGACATCAACATAGAGGACTGGAAAAGGGTGGCTTTGGAGTGACAAGCTCAGCGAAAGTGTATCTATGACGGCTGCGGTAAATCTGAGGCAAACTGAATATACTCTATCCTGAAATGTGCTTTGTGGAAGCGGTCAATGCCCAACGTTACAGACACACGTCAGCACGATGTTTTGTGCAGTTTATGTGGCAGAGTCTGTCTGTCAAGGGCTGGTCTACTTACTCAAATGAGATCCCATGAGCGAGACCAAATACGCGAATATCAAACAAGACTACAATATAGCTACACAGAATCAGTAGCAAGTATGCTTGCATGTCATATCTGCAGGAATACTTGTAAAAGTAAGTCGGGGCTGCTGAGCCACCTGTGTACTCACAACCTGGAATTCCAATCTTGTAGATATAGCATTCTTCTGTAAATTACGTATTTGTTATTGTTTTTACTGGCGATAGTAACGGCGTTTTGGTATGGTATGGTATGGTTTGGTAGTTTTGTTTTACGGCATATCAACCCTTTTTGGGTTATTTAATGCCGAATCTGGTCATTATAGTAAAAGTTTTTATGCTTCAAGTTCTTTATATCTTCAAATGTTTAATCATCGTTTTTGGTTTGGTAGTTTTGTTTTACGGCATATCAACCCTTTTTGGGTTATTTAATGCCGAATCTGGTCATTATAGTAAAAGTTTTTATGCTTCAAGTTCTTTATATCTTCAAATGTTTAATCATCGTTTTTGGTTTGGTAGTTTTGTTTTACGGCATATCAACCCTTTTTGTGTTATTTAATGCCGAATCTGGTCATTATAGTAAAAGTTTTTATGCTTCAAGTTCTTTATATCTTCAAATGTTTAATCATCGTTTTTGGTTTGGTAGTTTTGTTTTACGGCATATCAACCCTTTTTGGGTTATTTAATGCCGAATCTGGTCATTATAGTAAAAGATTTATGCTTCAAGTTCTAAAAATAAAATAAAAAAGGGGAGGGAGAAAGGGAGAGGGGCTGTTGTTTTTGGTTTTGGTTTTGTAGAACATAATTAAGTTTTACAAAAAAAAAAAAACGTCAATGTAGGTGAATTTCGTCTCAGGTAGCCACAGGGCAGCCTGATCTGGTATCACCAGCGGCGTTTTGTATTTTTTCTCACTTCCTAAGCGGTAAATGCAGAAGGTTGCATTTTTAGCCGCCCTTAACTTAATAGGACGTATTTTTTATTTATATATATATTTTATTAATTTTTTATTTATATATATATTTTATTAATTTTTTATTTATATATATATTTTATTAATTTTTTATTTATATATATATTTTATTAATTTTTTATTTATATATATATTTTATTAATTTTTTATTTATATATATATTTTATTAATTTTTTATTTATATATATATTTTATTAATTTTTTATTTATATATATATTTTATTAATTTTTTATTTATATATATATTTTATTAATTTTTTATTTATATATATATTTTATTAATTTTTTATTTATATATATATTTTATTAATTTTTTATTTATATATATATTTTATTAATTTTTTATTTATATATATATTTTATTAATTTTTTATTTATATATATATTTTATTAATTTTTTATTTATATGTATATTTTATTAATTTTTTATTTATATATATATTTTATTAATTTTTTATTTATATATATATTTTATTAATTTTTTATTTATATATATATTTTATTAATTTTTTATTTATATATATATTTTATTAATTTTTTATTTATATATATATTTTATTAATTTTTAATTTATATATATATTTTATTAATTTTTAATTTATATATATATTTTATTAATTTTTTATTTATATATATATTTTATTAATTTTTTATTTATATATATATTTTATTAATTTTTTATTTATATATATATTTTATTAATTTTTAATTTATATATATATTTTATTAATTTTTTATTTATATATATATTTTATTAATTTTTAATTTATATATATATTTTATTAATTTTTAATTTATATATATATTTTATTAATTTTTTATTTATATATATATTTTATTAATTTTTTATTTATATATATATTTTATTAATTTTTTATTTATATATATATTTTATTAATTTTTTATTTATATATATATTTTATTAATTTTTGATTTATATATATATTTTATTAATTTTTTATTTATATATATATTTTATTAATTTTTTATTTATATATATATTTTATTAATTTTTGATTTATATATATATTTTATTAATTTTTTATTTATATATATATTTTATTAATTTTTTATTTATATATATATTTTATTAATTTTTTATTTATATATATATTTTATTAATTTTTTATTTATATATATATTTTATTAATTTTTTATTTATATATATATTTTATTAATTTTTTATTTATATATATATTTTATTAATTTTTTATTTATATATATATTTTATTAATTTTTTATTTATATATATATTTTATTAATTTTTTATTTATATATATATTTTATTAATTTTTTATTTATATATATATTTTATTAATTTTTTATTTATATATATATTTTATAAATTTTTTATTTATATATATATTTTATTAATTTTTTATTTATATATATATTTTATTAATTTTTTATTTATATATATATTTTATTAATTTTTTATTTATATATATATATTTTATTAATTTTTTATTTATATATATATTTTATTAATTTTTTATTTATATATATATTTTATTAATTTTTTATTTATATATATATTTTATAAATTTTTTATTTATATATATATTTTATTAATTTTTTATTTATATATATATTTTATTAATTTTTTATTTATATATATATTTTATTAATTTTTTATTTATATATATATTTTATTAATTTTTTATTTATATATATATTTTATTAATTTTTTATTTATATATATATTTTATTAATTTTTTATTTATATATATATTTTATTAATTTTTTATTTATATATATATTTTATTAATTTTTTATTTATATATATATTTTATAACTTTTTTAT
>OY744547.1:52504881-52524881 GCA_963556195.1 Sepiola atlantica
AAATCTATCGATGACAAAAGAAAGAGACTGACTTTACTTTATATATTAGATAAGAAAATGAAGAAAAAAACACATCCAATTAATGAATCTAAAATATAATGTCCGCTTATGACCAGCGGAATCTTCTTTTAGAAATTTCATTTGAGAAAAAGTTGAGTTTAGTAATCTATGATAGTTTAACAAATTGCAAGGAGTATCGACAATAGAAACTTTTATTTATTAAAATAAAAAAATACACAATTTCAGATCACTCGACCTAAAAAACAAAAATATGATAAATTAGTGCAGTTTCTGAAAAAGAATATAGAATGAAAAAATATTGTTGAATAATTCAAATATTTTATTAACAGAAATATATCATGATATAAGAACAATAGGCAGATGTGTATTACTGTGCTTTTAAAAATTCTTCTGCATACTATCGATTAGAGCACCAAAGGTGAACCGATGGCGCCCTATAAAATTTCTATTACTGAATTTTCTTTTAATTCGTCTGAATTCGATTGATTTATGACATAACAATTAGGACCGACGGGGATCCGGCACCTGGGGCGCACTAGTATGCATCTTGGCGATGATGTAAAAATAAGTAGAGATATAAGGCTACTACGTATTCAACACAAATCGACTGTTCAAAAATCGGCCAGAGTAGGCGACGATATGTCTGGAATCGGCTAAGAAAAAGCGTGTTAGTTATCATTTGCAATAATCACAACACAAAGAGGTTCATTTACCAGGTGCTGGCTAGCTGGGCAGGCAAGGAGGATGGCCAGAGATGGCCATCTAAGCTGTCATCATTAATTAGGACAGAGGTCTGTGTCACAGCGAGAGAGCGAATAATTGTTTTATCATAATAGCAATAAAATCTAAAAGAGAGAACTCCATTTATCTGAATCGTTGAAAAGGGGCCGCCCCCCCCAGACTCCGAGAGAGAAAGAAGGAATAGAGAAATAGGTTGTAGGGGGAAAGGGTAAGAGAAAAGGACCTTGGGTGAGAACGAGAAGGCAGATCACAGTTACACAGTTAGTTAGAACTGGGATCGCGGCCCGGACGGTCGTGATGCTCGCGGCTCATGTTAGCCGAAGCTCAGACTCAGCCACCGTTTTCTAAACATAGATTAATGACTTAATTAAGAACTTGCAATGGTAAATAAATTCACGCACAGAGAGGAAGCCTGGAGAAGACAGTTCTTACGATACAGTAGACATTGAGCTAATGTAAAATCAATTCTTTCCTTTAATTTGTTAATAATTATTTGATACAAAAAGAATTCGCCAAGTTGTTGAATTATTCCTATTATCGATTTGTTCTGTTCGAATAACCTTGCCTTCACAGAGACAAGATCGACAAAGCCAGCTATCATCAACCTGGAGGAATTTCGACCGACATATCCTTTTTTTATTGCCACTATGACGATCATCGGCCAAAGAGTGCTCACGGTCTGGCAAGATCTCTGTGTAGAGAACAAGAGATGTGACCACAGAGATAGAGACACGAGTGGACCACCTATGTTACAAGTGGTTCCGTGACACCGGATCCGAGTGAGGCATATGTTATACTTGGCACCGCGACCAATCAATCTTACAATCCTTTTTACAAGCCAACCATATTTGGTAGAAATAAACGTCTGTCTATGCCTGACTTGTCCACCAAGTTTCAGTTACGAATGTCCAACAGTCTTTGTTTTATCAGTGTTCAATGATATGCAGAGTTATGGTCTTTTTTATGGAAGTCGCTTCAGACGAGGCATGAAGCCATTTGATGTAAGGAGCTAAAAAAATACTACTTCAAGGTCAAAAATTAGCCAACGATAAGTGTTATGGATAGATTATGACCCAGAAAACAGAAATTCTTCCCCCTTTGTCAGAAACATCACTCAAGGAATGTGAGGACTAAAGGACAAAATAAGGGAAGCGAAAGGAAATGAATGTAAAGTCCATCCTTATCACCATTCAATGATGTGCTTCAAATGTGCACCTGTGCATTGCAAGTGTACCGGGATACAACTAATTCTAGATGTGATGGCCTCTTCAGTTCAGGAATAGTCTGGGAGTTGTATTGATAGACGTTATCTTTGAGATAAACCTAGAGATAAAAATATGGGGAGTTATGGTCCGGTGAGTGTGAAGTCCATTCAGGGTGACATCTATTGATGAGACAATCACCAAAATGTCCACACTTATTATTGAACGACGTTAAAGCAAAATCTGTTGGACTTCATGAGTTAAACTTGGTGGTCAAGTCAGGCATAGACTGAAGTTTATTTATACCAAACATGGTTGGATTGTGAAAGTGTCCTCAAATATCATTGGATGGTAATAAAACAAAGACTTTGTATTATTTGAAGAAGGTTGGAGGTTATATCGGCCGAAACGTGAGAATAACATCAAAAATGAAAACAGTAGTCCGAATAATCCCAATAATGCAGATTATTAATCCTCATCTAAAAAATTCTGAAAAAAACAAACTGTTGGACATTCATGAATGAAATTTGGTGGACAAGTCAGACATAGACTGAAGTTCATTTTTATCAAATATGGTTGGATTGCATACAATAGTTAAAGGATAACTATGGAATTTTCATATCGATATATGGAATCCTGGACCTGGAGTGACAATGGTGTGTCAACAAATATTTCATTAAGAAAAACATACATTCAATAGTATGGCCACGTTGAAAGAATGCATGAGAGTTTTTGGGTTAGTAGACGTAGACCAGTTGAGTTAGCAGGTTCAGTTAACAGGAGAAAGCCAAGGAAAACATGGGAGGAAGTGATAAAAATTGACCCGAGGGGAAGAGGTATAAATAAAGACCTGGTCAGAGATAGGTTACTTTGGAAGTCAATTTTTTAAAGCTGTACAACACATGCCAGCATGTAAAACGGGTGTTAAACCGAATATAATGATGATGATAATGAATATAATGATGATGGTGGTTCGGAATTCTGTATAGATTCCCGAGTTCAACAAGACACACCCGAAGAAGGTCGAAGCTTACATCGGCTGAAACGTTGTGAGAATAACATCCAAGATGAGAACAGTAGTCATAATAATACAAATAATCCAAATTATCAATCCTTATCTCAAAAATTCCGAAACATAGTCATCGATTTTTGTTTTTCAGAATAAAATGATTCCATCCAGTTAGATAGTGTTACACCGGCCGTTCTAACAGAAGGGAAACTACACCGGTTCTCACTATAAATAGTGCGAGTAGACAATCACCAGAAAGAAAAAGGACAGTATTGTAACTGTCTATCCGAGTGCCAGTCAGTTTCCTTACCTTTGTACCTTTTATGTTAATACACTTGTTATCTTAACCCAACCTCGACTTGACTTCTTTTTACTGTTGGACTACTTCACAACAGACAGTATGAAGTTCAAAACTGTTTGCATTATGCAAATATCCCAATGTGTTCAAAAGATATGAGAATCTAAATATTTAATAAAGAAAAACATAAATTTTTATTTATGGAAGCCACCTAATTGTGGGGATTTCTCTTTCCGAAAGAAAGTTCAATTCTGGCTCTAGAGAAAATAGGAATGATACTTGAAGATAAACACTGAACCTTGAATTGGGGACGACAGCTTTTGAAGAAAAGGAACAACAACTATGTATATTAATTGAACTATTTTGCTTAGGCAAGTAATAAAGCATGATGTACAAACAGTAAAAGGAATGAGGGTTTACGAGAACATACAGTTTATTTGTACCAAATGTGGTTGAATTGCAGAAAGGATTGTGAATTTTATTACTGATTCCATGGGTGGCATTTGTTTTATAGTTTCATAGCATGTCACTTTGATTCTTATTTCCACTTAAAGAAAGAATGACTTGCTGGTTGAACATGTACGATGTTGAAAAAACATATACGATGTTAAAAAAACATGTACGATGTTGAAAAAACATGTACGATGTTGAAAAAACATGTATGATGTTAAAAAAACATGTACGATGTTGAAAAAACATGTACGATGTTAAAAAACATATACGATGTTGAAAAAACATGTACGATGTTAAAAAAACATGTACGATGTTGAAAAAACATGTACGATGTTAAAAAACATATACGATGTTGAAAAAACATGTACGATGTTAAAAAACATATACGATGTTGAAAAAACATGTACGATGTTAAAAAAACATGTACGATGTTGAAAAAACATGTACGATGTTAAAAAAACATGTACGATGTTGAAAAAACATATACGATGTTGAAAAAACATGTACGATGTTGAAAAAACATATACGATGTTAAAAAAACATATACGATGTTGAAAAAACATGTACGATGTTAAAAAAACATATACGATGTTAAAAAAACATGTACAATGTTGAAAAAACATGTACGATGTTAAAAAAACATATACGATGTTGAAAAAACATGTACGATGTTAAAAAAACATGTACGATGTTGAAAAAACATATACGATGTTGAAGAATCCTAAACAAGTGATGAAACCAGGGCATCACTGATGTCTCATTGCGAAGTACATGTATTTCTCAATAAAACACCTGACGGTCATTTGGAATGAGTTCTTGTCGAATGGTTTGATGCCAATCCGAAGATGATATACGGATCTAATGTCGCCGTGTATTAAACTGGTAAAGTCCTCAGGAGAGATGGAGAAAAAGTATAGATTATTTGGGGCATCCGGTACTATAAAAATATGATTTTCATATATAACTGCTGGAAAGGATTATTATTAGACTGGGCCGGTGTTTAAGAGAGATGGAAAACGATTCTAAACTATAAAATGTTATTTTAATAAATAAATTATCTTTAATCAAATGTTATTTTTTTCCATTTTCTCCGTAAATATTCAAAATATTTATCGGCATCGATCATTGACATCGATCGATGAATTATGACATTATCATGCTTCGGGGTTTTTTGAGAAGAGGATTGATAATTTGTATTATTTGAATTATTCAGACTACTGTTCTCATACTGGATGTTATTCTCACAACGTTTCAGCCGATGTCATATCCAATCTTCTTCATGTGTGTCTTGTTGAATTTGGGAATCTTTATGTCAGACATTGGAATCTGTACGGAATGTCAAATGGAACCCTTCAGTTAATCCACAAGGGTAGTTTGCTCTCGTTACGTTAGCCATGACCTGGTAGAAGTCCACATGGAAGATTGGAGAGTAGAAAATAAACCTTGGGTTTACTTGAAGCAGCTTCGTAACTCTCACTTCCCTTATTTTGTCCTTTAGTCCTCACATTCCATGAGCGATGTTTCTGACAAAGGGGGAAGAATTGCTGTTTTCTGGGTCGGAATCTATTTATATAACACTTATAGTTGGTTAGTTTTTTACCTTGAAGCGGTATGTTTTAGCTCCTTACATGGCTTCATGCCTTGTCTGAAGCGATTTCCATTAAAAAAAAATCTCAAGTAATTCTTAATTATATTCTTAACATCGTCTGTACTGAGGATTGAACCTTCAACCCCCAGAAGACTGTCATTTAGAACTGACTATTACTCAACACTTTATATGTTGTGTCACGTGTCCATGTGGACAATTCTGCATAATTGGACCTGTGGCGTAACAGATAAAGTGCTAAGTAATTTTGAGCCATGAGTCTATATGGACTAGAACTTAATTAAGAATTACTTAAGATTTCTACTCAGTCAGAGCTGATGGAACTAGACCAGCCTAGACCTGTGGATTAAGCAGCACTTTTATCCGTTGCGCCATGAGTCTATATAGACTAGAATTTAATTAAGAATTACTCAAGATTTCTACTGATGGTGGGTGCCGTGGCCGTACCAGTTGAGACGCTAAATTAATTTTTTTTTTAAATTCAACTTCAAATTACAAAACGTTTACATCAAATTAAAAAAAATCTCTGCTTCGCATTTATACAAGCCCAATTTCAAATTAAAAAAGCTCAACATCATATTTAATGCTTCATTTCAAATTAAGAAAGCTTAACTTCACATTTTAATAGGCTCAACTTTCAATTTAATAAAAGCCCAATTTCAAATTAAAAAGCTCAACATCATATTTGATGCTTCATTTCAAATTAAGAAAGCTTAACTTCACATTTTAATAGGCTCAACTTTCAATTTAACAAAAGCTCAATTTCAAATTAAAAAGCTCAACATCATATTTAATGCTTCATTTCAAATTAAGAAAGCTTAACTTCAAATTTTAATAGGCTCAACTTTCAATTTAACAAAAGCCCAATTTCAAATTAAAAAGCTCAACATCATATTTGATGCTTCATTTCAAATTAAGAAAGCTTAACTTACAATTTTAATAGGCTCAACTTTCAATTTAACAAAAGCCCAATTTCAAATTAAAAAGCTCAACATCATATTTGATGCTTCATTTCAAATTAAGAAAGCTTAACTTCAAATTTTAATAGACTCAACTTTCAATTTAACAAAAGCTCAATTTCAAATTAAAAACAAATCATTTTCAAATAAAAAAATTCAGCTACACCTCAAAAGCTCCACTTGAATTTAATAAAGGCTCAATTTCAAATTATAAAAAGATCAACTTTAAATTTTTTAAACCTCAATTTTAAATTGAAAAAGCTCAATTTAAAAAATAAACAGCTCATATTCAAATAAGCTCATTTTTATATTTAAAAGAGCTCAATTTAAAATTTAAAGAGCTATACTTCAAATACATACCACAAATTTATAAAAATTCAATTTCATATTTAAAAAGCTTAACTTCAATTAAAAAAATAAAACTTCAAATCAGAAACGCTCAACTTCACATTAAAATAAACTCATCTTCATAATAAAAAAAATTCAACCTTAAATTTAAAGAGCTTAACTTCAAATTGAAAGGCTCAACTTCAAATTTATAAAAGTTCAATTTAAAATTTTAAAAATCTCAGATTCACTTGAAAAGTATAAGTACAAATCAGAAAAGCTCAACTTCACATTAAAATAAACTTATCTGTATATTAAAAAATCTGAACTTCAAATTTAAGAGCTCAGTTTCAAATTAAAAGCTCAATTTCAAATTTATAAAAGGCTCAATTTCAAATTTAAAACTCAGCTTCAATTAAAATACTTCAAATCAGAAATACTCAACTTCACATTAAATTAAACTCATATTCATTTAAAAAATCTCAACTTCAAATTTAAAGAGCATAAGTTCAAATTGAAAGGCCAACTTCAAATTTAAAGAGTTGTAGTTCAAATTTATAAAAGTTCAATTTAAAATTTAAAAAGCTCAGTTACAATTAAAAAATACAATTAAAAATCAGAAAAGTTCAACATCCAATTTCAAATTTTAAAAGCTCAGCTTCAATTATAGAAATACCCAACTTCAAATCTGAAAAGCTCAATTTCACGATGAAATAAATTCATCTTTATATAAAAAATCTCAACTTCAAATTTATAAGCTCAACTTAGGATTGAAAAGTTCAACTTTAAATTTATAAAAGTTAAATTTCAAATTAAAAGAGCTTAACTTCAAATCAGAAAACCCTTGACTTTACATTAAAATAAATTCACCTTCATATGAAAAATATCAATTTAAAATTTAAAGAGCTCAACTTTATAAAAGTTCAAATTTAAAAAGCTCAGCTTTGATTTATAAACACAACATCAAATCAGAAAAGCTCAATTTCAACATTAAAATAAATTCATCTTCATATAAAAAATCACAACTTCAAATTTAAACAGCTGAACCTAAAATTGACAATTTAAACGTCAAATTTATAAAAGTTTAATTAGAAATTTAAAAATCTCAGCTTCAATTAAAAAAGCACAATTTCAATTCAGAAAACATTTACATTAAAATAAATTCATCTTCATATAAAAATATAAATTTCAAATTTAAAGAGCTCAACTTCAAATTCATAAAAATTCAATTTTACATTTAAAAAATTCAGCTTTAATTTAAAAAAAAAACAACTCCAGATTAGAAAGGCTACATTTTATTTTAAAATAAACTCATATTTAAACATCTCAACTTAAAAATTTAAAGAGCTCATCTTAAAATCCATAAAAATTTCAGATTTAAAAAGCTCAGTTTCAATTAAAAAAACACAACTTCAAATCAGAAAAGCTCAATTTCACATCAAAATAAATTCATCTTCATATAAAAAATTTCAAATTCAAATTTAAAGAGCTCAACTTCAAATTCATAAAAATTCAATTTCACATTTAAAACGTTCAGCTTTAATTTTTTTTAAAAACAACTCCGGATTAGAAAGGCTCAATTTTACATTAAAATGAACTCATATTAAAACAGCTCAACTTCAAAATTTACAGAGCTGAACCTTAAATCAGAAAAGCTCAATTTCACATTAAAATAAATTCATCTTCATATAAAAAATTTCAACTTCAAATTTAAAGAGCTCAACTTCAAATTTAAACAGCTCAGCTACAAATTTATAAAAGGTTTATATCAAATTAAAAAAGCTCAGTTTTAATTAAAAAATAAAACTTCAAATTAGAATAGCTCAACTTCACATTAAAATAAACTCATTTTCATATTAAAAATCTCAACTTTAAATTTAAAGAGCTCAACTTCAAATTAAGTAAAATCAATTTCAAATAAAAAAAACTGAATTAACAAAGACTGAATTTCTGTTGATTTGTAAATGCTGCTTTTTATTCTTTTTCTGACTCGTCTTTTTGATCTTTCGACAATATGTAGATCAATACGGTGGATCAATTCTTTAATCCTATCAGATTATCTGAACGGCGGTTCATCACGTAGATTTTGTTGTTGTATAGATGCCATGTAGCAGTAATTCAATCTCTCTCTTCTTCTTTCTCGTTTTTGTCGTCTTCTGTTTAATATTAGGTCGTTACAAAAATAATGGCCGATTTTCGAAACATACATTTATTCATGAAAAAATGTGTCATCTTTCCAATAGTCTGAAAAAACCTGAAACTGTTGCAGTGCTGACAGCAAGTGTCTGAGACATGAGTATTTTGACGTGGATTTTGCTCAACAAATGTTTGCAATTGTTCATTGTCAAGATTACACGGCCGTCCTCTACCTTCTTCATCTTTAAGGCTCTCATCTCCACTACAGAATTTCTGGAACCACATTCGTACTGTTCGATCATTTATGGATCTATCTCCCCATGCTCTGTTGATATTGGCAGTGACAATATTTATTCAAATAAGAGGGCCAATTTAGCGTAAACGTTAAGTCGTGCATTATATTTTTGTAACCACACTTCCAAGTAGATGCCACGTGGCAGTAATTCAATCTCTCTCTTCTTTTTTCTCGTTTTTGTCGTCTTCTGTTTAATATTAGGCCGTTACAAAAATAATGGCCGATTTCAGAAACATACATTTATTCATGAAAATTTTCTCACCTTTCCAATAGTCTGTAAATGACGTGAAACTGTTGGAATACTGACAGCAAGTGTCTCAGACATTTCTTTGATACTTTGAAGTGGATTTTGCTCAACAAGTGTTTGCAATTGTTCATTGTCAAGATTACACGGCCGTCCTCTACCTTCTTCATCTTTAAGGCTCTCATCTCCACTACGGTATTTCTGGAACCACATTCGTACTGTTCGATCATTTATGGATCTATCTCCCCATGCTCTGTTGAGATTGGCAGTGACAATATTTATTCAAATAAGAGGGCCAATTTAGCGTAAACGTTAAGTCGTGCATTATATTTTTGTAACCACACTTCCAAGTGTGTCTTAAGAACCCTTTTTGAGACAAGTATTCCAACTAGTTGTTAGAAAAATAATGGCCGTTTTCAGAAAATTACATTTATTCATGAAAAATGTTTCACCTTTCCAATACTCTATAAATGACATGAAACTTGTTGCAGTGCTGACAGCAAGTGTCTGAGACATGAGACATTTCTTTGACACTTTGACGTGGATTTTGTTCAACAAGTGCTTGCAATTGTTCACTGTCAAGATTGCACGGCTGTCCTCTACCTTCATCTTCAAGGCTCTCATCTCCACTGGAACCACCTTCGTACTGTCCGATCGCTTGTGGATCCATTTCCACATGCACTATTGATATTGCCAGAAGTTTCGGAGACATTGTGTTCAAGTTGAACTCTTGCAACATAAGAAGGCGATGGTCATGTTTTGGCATGTTCATCATTGAGAGTCTTCTATGCTTCAAAAATACTTTCTATCTGATAAAAAGTTACAAATTATTATTGAGAACACATTAATTATTATATATGTCAAAATTAATCAGAAATAAACTACAAATACTGTGTTAAAATGACTTTTTAAAACCCAGCACTTCAGGTGGATATTATTTTTGTAACAAAACAGCGGTTTCAAAAGTTGTTGGCATCATTTGAGGTGTGAATAGCCGAATAACTACATGTCCTTTCTAAACGAAATTGATTATACTTTATGTTGAACAATACAAGATTCATTCATCAAAATTTGAACAATAAATTCAGACAGAGAAGGAGGAGGCGTGGAAGGTGGATGAATTGCTGTTGTCATTTGGGTTTAAGAATGCTTTCGTTATTTTTATTTTCCAGTATATGATATACACACATGATACTCTCATCGCTGGAGAGAGCAGCTGTCCACAAACCCAACCGCTCTTTCTTTCTCTTGCGGTTCGCAAAAAAGAGCAAGATTTTATCAGATTATCCGCTATGTGTCTCTGGCGACTTCCTGTGTATATCGTCATATCCTGACACGTAGCTTTAACTTTAAATTTTAACTTCTAATGGAATTTTCCACTTTCTCCTTACCCTAGCCTTATGTTGTAAATTGCGTTTTTAACATTATTTTTACACACTCGCATACAAAATCGCTACAAATAAACGACTCATCATCTACATTGATAATATTTATTACAAACGAGTTATCAAATCAAATTTATTGGCCAAAATATCAAAGTGTAATAAGCCATGTTAAAAAGCAGAAGATATTAACATCTATATACAGTCTGAATGTTTGTCCAAGGTCACTTTTAACCTGTTTATATATAATGAAAAGGTAGAAATAGATATACATAGATGAAGATATATCTGTCTTTATATATATATATATATAGTCTCGGAAGTTTCTCAACCATTAAAACTATATAAAAAAAAATAAAAAAAATATATATATATATATATAAAAAAAATATATAAAAAAAAAAACTTATGTAACTCAATTTATTTTTTACAGTTATTATATTAGTTAGTTTCTAACACTATTTTAAGGGATCATCAGTTGTTTACCATGAAAAACTGTTTCGGGAATTTATAATTATTTCTACAATCAGACAACGTCGTAGCGCACACAAATCATGAAAGCCACAAACCGGAAGTCCTAGACTCGAGTTTCGCACTCCTTTGAGCTCATCAGTAGAACATATCCGAACTCAGGATTCGAAACCCGAGTCACTTGCATGCGAGGCGAGTACACTTCCACTGAGTTAGCTAATAAAACTTTCTTGTATGTGGGCTGCGGCGTTGTCTGTTCGACAGAAATATTCCCGAGTTCGAAGAGATACACCTGAAGAAGGCCAGAGGTTACAGCGGCCGAAACGTTGTGATGATAACATTCAAGATGAGAAATGTAGTCCGAATAACCAAAATTATGCACGAACAGAGAATGCTGTGTTTCTTCCGTTGTGGCAAAAATGACAATGGTGCATCTTCTGCGATTACCTGTGAAGACCGCAACTAAACGTTGGGTGAAAAACTCTTCGAAAGATATATTTAAATTCCAGTTGATGATGTTGTACACCAGAATCAGATCCCTTTGCATCCTTTGATGCTCAAGAGAGAAAAAGATTTAATCGTTGAAGCCGTTCTTTGTAGGTAAAGTGTGGAGAATCCCATGACCATCCTGGTTGCCAACCGTTGAACACACTTTAGGTGAACGATTTGTTTTTGGAGATAGGGATTTGTTGCTTGGATGACATGCTCTAGAATTGGCTGTACCAGAGTAATGTATAAAGGACGGAATGTGTTTGCTGTTGGGTTGAGAAAGGATCTCCGGATCGGGTAGAGAAACCGTCTGGCTTTGTTTGCCATCTTAAACTTACTGCACTGGTAACCCCTCTACCAAAATACCACCGACCAACACAACTAGCAGCAAAATCCCACTCCTTCACTGTAAAAATCCGAAGATGCTGGAAGATTTTCTACTCCAATAGCTTTTCTCTTCGGAGCACTTGCCTTTGGAATTCGATTCCTGCTTCCTGTTCCTCGATCGTTTCTATTTATCTTCCTCCCACAAGGTAAGATGTGACACAAGGTCGGGAAAGTGAGAAAAGACCAGCGCTCGAGAATTTGAGCACTCTGGCCATTTAAAAATTGCTTGGGCGTCTCAGGCGATTAGCAATAAACTAACCCCCTCTCAAAGGGTGAGAAGGCAAAGCCTGGGAGGGTGCACCTCCTAGAACTGCACAGGATGGACAACCGATAGACCGGCGTAAATCAAGACCCGAAGGCCCGGACAATACCGGTCTCCCCGACCGTACCAACACGCATAAATTTAAATGTAATGTGAACAAACATCTTGCTGCCATACTCCCCACCCATATTGCTCTCTTTAAATCTGACCTCTATCACAGTAGATTATTACGCTTCCGTGGCAATATGCCTTGTTTGAGGCGAATAAAAGCTTTTCAAATATGGCGCCTCTAAAGTGCATTTGTACCGTAATTAATAAATAAACACAAAGCTCAATAGCATCTTCATAGAGTAAGACCAGTGCATGATAAGAAACTATTTTTCATCTTTCATCTAGTTCTTACACTCAACCGTACACTATAATGTACATGTTATATGTTGGCTTCCTTCCACACCGAGAAACAATGACGAGTTGGTTTGAAGGAGTTATTCACAACTCTAACGAAATTCTTTCCATTAGCGATGATATTGAATAGTTAGGGTTAGGGTTAGGGTTGAATAGTTGAGGTGAAAAACTGATGCTCATGGTGGCAGTAGGCGGAGAGCCGATAGAATAATGACTGCATTTTGTGCGGGTTCAGAGGTAAATCCCAGCTTGAAGACCAGGACTAGACGTTGTTGAGACTATCTTGAAGTTGATCATAGTTGCGTCTAGGTGATACCAACTTCACATCGTCTGCAAAAACCTTTTTAGTTAATTCATCTGGCTGATCATTGGCATACAGGAGAAAAAAACCTATCTAACTCATATATAGGTAAAGGATTGCATCCATGAAGCACCCCACTACATGCACTCGCCTCCATGGAAAGACAACCATTTACTTGGACACAAAAGGTCCAATAGTGAAGGAACAGCTCAATCCACTTTATCACCGAGGGATGAACTTTGTATGAATAGAGCCTTCGAATGGTTAGGGTTATTAACCGACTCAAATGAATTCATTAACCGACTCAGATGAATTCACACTATCAGTGCTAAGCAGTATAATTACGAACTAAAGCACAACAAAATCTGAGGAATTAATAGAAAAATGTTCCGGAAGTCAAACAGCCCATCTAGATGTACATTGTTGTAAATTTGCTGGAAGAAAATAGACTAAACCCAAGAAGCAAAGAATGGGTTATTTGTTGTGTTTGAATTCCTTACATCATTACAGCTTCCAGAAGAGTTTATTGGTAACTCAAAGGCATTCTTAATTTGTTCATGTAATCTTAAAATCCTGTTGAACACATTCGCATGTTCATAATTTTCTAATTTTGATCAATGATTTCTCTAATTTGAATTTGATTGGTTTTACTTTGAAATTGAGCTTTTTGAAGTTAACATTGATCTTCTTTAATTTGTAATTGACCTGTTTTTAATTCACAGTCCATTTGATTTTTATTTAATTTGAGGATAACATGTCTGAATTGTGAAGTCGATTTTGAACTCTTTCAAGGCAAGGAAGAGTGCTTTGAGCCGCACTTCCTCAGATGTAGCAGCTGTACCCCATCTTAGGACGTGTTCTACTCTTATATCGGTATAGTATTGTATCATGGGTCAACACGTTTTTATAATTAAAGTGTGATTTGTTTTACTTTGAAGTTGAGCGTTTTAAGGTTGAGCTTCTTTAATTCGTAATTGACCTCTTTTTAATTTACATTTTTTTTTTGATTTGAGGATAACAAGTCACATTTTTCAGATTCATTTTTAATACAAGAATAAAATATATTTCAATCACAGAACTTATTATATATTTATATTATTTACTTTTATTTATTGTTTGTGCGTTATTATTTGTATTTTGTTTTGGAATTTTTGAGATGAGGATTGATAATTTGGATTATTGGGATTATTCGGACTATTATTCTCATCTTGGATGTTATATTTGCAAAGTTTCAGCCGACTATCTTCATATATGTCTTATCAAACTCGAGAATTTTTATGTCGAACTCGGGAATTTCAAACTGAACCCTATAATTAATCCATGAGGGTAGATTGTTCTCGTTCCGTCAGCCTCTAAGTGACAGTCTTCTAAAGGTTGAAAGTCCAATCCTCACTACAGGCGATACTAAGAATACAATGGAAATTATTTAATTAAGACTTTTACCCGGTCATGGCTGACAGAACGAGTTGGAGTGGGGTTTCAATAAGCTAATACAGTAGCATTTCTGGTCAATAAGTAAACAGTTCGGAGGGAGGGAAATGTCCGCGTATTTAAACGGATTTTTTTAGACAAAATTATATATAATTCAGAAAGTTTAAAAGTGTTCAAATTGGGAATATGGGCTCAGACGGTTGGAAATCTAGAATTTGCGTGTTTAAGATGTAATTATCCGGATATTTATAGTATTACAGAATTTAATGTTTAAAATATTTATAGATTTCCCAGCTAGTTAAATATTAGAGGCGTGACTAATTAAGGTACTTTAATATATTACTGATATTAGGATTGGGAGTGGCGTTAATATGTTTGCATCAAGGGAGTTCAAGTATAAGGATTATGGAGTGGGATTAGGTTGATCATGCAACCGAAGTGATAACAGGGAGTATTGAAATTACAGATAGATTTAAGAGGGGGCAAATGGGACATTATAGAAGTAACCGGGGAGCGCAATTTAAAGGTGAGAGTTATGGAATCTATGATGTTGATGGATTGTATGCAAAGAGAGAGAGAGAGGAGAGGCAATGGATAAGAATGTAAGAGGGGTTAGCTAATAATTGAAAAAGGGGATAGGAGTTAGAGTGTTGGAGTAGATGAGATTAAGGATTAGTGGAGTGGAGAAGAGTAATGTTAGTTTTCAATTTATGTTGAGTATTATGGGTTAATAAAGTTTTTAGGTGCACAGGGAAAAATAGGCTATGTTGTTGGGATGATTAGTGGTAAAGTTGGAAAAGTGAGGAGTTAAAAAGTTAACAAATTATAGAATTAAAGAATTAGTCAAATATTAGAGGGGGTTGTTGGTTGGGAGGAGGGGTGTCAGAGGGAGTAATGAAATTGATGTATTTAAATTTTCGTTTGTGCCTGCAATTTGAGGTTAATAATATTTTTGCTTTTAGCTGGTGTAGCTATCATAAATATTTCTAATGTACATAGTTGGCAGAAAGCGGATCCTTGAGTGTAGGATCTAGAATTTTTTAATATTGACCAATGTAGGGAGTAGGGAGTGTTTTTATAGTTAACGTTTTTTATTAAATTGGATAGAGAGGTGCCAGTGGTATTATTGTTATTGTGTTTGAAGGAGTAGATATAGTTTGAGATTCGGGTATTGATGGGGAAGGCACTAGCCCCAATGTAAGTGTGTATTTTGTATGGGGTTGTTATTGTGGTATTTGTGTTATTTGTAGTATCGGGAGTAGTTTGGGTTTGCATGCTCAAGCTCTGGGCCAAAGTTAAGTTGGAATTGTTAGGTGGAGAAGATAAGAGAGGGGTAAGATCAAGGTGATTGTTAGTTAGCGGGGGTTGTTGGTTAGTGTAAGGGATATTATTTAAGATGTTTTTTAGTATTGGGAGTTGGGGATGTCGAGGACTATAGGGTGAGGGGAGAATTTGCATGCTGGTGTTAGTTCGCATAATAGCATTTTGGGGAATTGTTTTACAGTACTTGCATTGACAAATCGAAGATGAAATAGATTTGTTATTCGCACATCTTTATCTCTCTTCCTTCATTTATATATATATATATATATATATATATATATATATATATATATATATATATATATATATATATATATATATGGTACATGTGTTAGTTTTTGTAGATATTAATGCGTTGAAACTGCAGTAAATATATATATATATATATAATTACAATATTATTTACACAAACATGTGCATCCATCAAAAAGCAACGTTGCACATTAAAAATATGTTTCATTGTCAAACACAACCACTATTTATTCTACTTTGATTTCAATGGAAAATTCATATAACTAAAAAAATAAGTTTATTTTCTTCTATATTATCCTTCTTCTTCTTCATTTTCTTCTTCTTCTTCTAATTATTATTATTTACTGACAAGTCATTATTGGTGATTGCTCACTGGCAATAACCAATCTCTTTTCCTGAAGTCTTAGTGAAAACAAGTCTCCCTAGATTTCCAACACTCTTCGTCTCATTCTATAACCACTGCATATCATTTTGCATTATCACAACTGCCGTTTACTATTGACTTGTTACTGGTAATGACCATTGGCTCTCTCTGGAATTTGAGTTGCATTAATAATAATAATAATAATAATAATAATAACAACACCAACAACAACAATAATAATAATAATAATAATAAGAAGAAGAAGAAGAAGAAGAAGAAGAAGAAGAAGAAGAAGAAGAAAAAGAAGAAACTGAGAGGATGTATCCACAAAAAAGACGTACTAGAATGGATGACCAAAGGAAGGACAACGCTTATACAAAAAAATGCCCAAGTGCACGATCCCAAGCAACTACAGACTAATAACCTATTTACTAACAATGTGGAGAATCCTGACGGCACAACTGAGAGAACAAATCTACCAATCCCTAAATAAACGTGGACTACTGCTCGAAGAACAAAAAGTATGCTGGAAAGGGAAAAGATGGAGGCATAATCTGCTATACATCGATCAAAAGACCCTGAAAGAGATAAAAAACAGAAAAAAGAACATATCCATGGCATGGATTGACTACAAAAAAGCTTACGACAAAATCCCTCAAGCATAGATAATTGAATGTTAAAAATATACAAAATACCCGACAGGATTATTAATCTTATTAAGAAAGCAATGGAAACATGGAGACTAGAACTGACAGCTGGAGGACAACACCTGACTGAGATCAAAAATACAAAGAGGCATTTTTCAAGAGACTCTCTATTACCACTACTGTTTATAATAGCTATGATGCCTCTCAACTACATACTCAGAAAATGGGATGGCGGATACAAGTTTACAGACACTTAACTAAGAGTAAACCACCTGATGGACGACCTAAAACAAAAAGAAACTTGAAAAGCTGATAAATACGACCAGAATCTTCAGTCAGGACATCCAAATGGAATTCGGAATGGAAAAGCGTGCACTACTAATAATAAAAAGAGGAAAACTTGAGACAACATGGAACTCCCCAACCAAGAGGTTATGGGGGCACTAGGCGAACAGGATAGCTACAAATAGTTGAGAGTTCTGGAAGCAGACACCACCAAATCTACAGAAATGAAAGAGAAGATTGGAAAATAATTTTTACAAAGAACAAGAAAACTCTTAGAAACGAAACTATATAGCAGGAATCTAGTAAAAGGAATAAACACCTGGGCAGTATCACTAATAAGATAATCTGGACCATTCATAGGCTGGACTAAAGAAGAACTCAGGCACCTTGACCAGAGGACTAGAAAATTAATGACCATGCACAATGCACTACACTTAAAAGACGATACAGACAGACATGAAAAGAAACGAAGGGGGAAGAGGACTGGTAAGTATAGAATATTGTATGGAACACACAAAAATACATGGAGAAATACATAACTCAGAAAACGGAAAGGCTAATCACCGCAGCAAGAAACATCGTTCCAACAAGCAACTCTAGAAGCACCGAAACCAGAAACAAACCGACGAAAACAGAAAAGTGTGAAGAAAAACAACTACATGGACGCTTCAGTAGACTGACAAGAGAATAAACGAACGAAAATAGCTGGGCATAGCTAAGAAAAGGACACTTGAACAGAAAAACGGAATCTTTACTGATGGCTGCGCAGAACAATGCGATTAGGACAAATTACATTAAAGCTAACATAGATAAAACCCAGGAAAACAGTAAATGCAGACTGTGTGGACAAAGAGACGAAACAGTAAATTATATAATAAGTGAATGTAGCAAAGTATCCCCAAAAGAATACAAGAAAACTATATATATATATATATATATATATATATATATATATATATATATATATATATATATATATATATATATATAAGCTGTACCTACATACTAAGGTATATGGTAAACTGAAATTAAAATGCCATCAACTAGACCCTAGAACCTCTATCTCTGCGAAAAGTCAGCTGAATCCATCAAATAGTTGATGAGATACAGGGTGGCACATACGTACGTACGTACGTACGTACGTACGTACACACATATAACATGATTTCATAACTGAACTTTCTGGATCTCTGGGTTGCCTTGACTAATGATGCTGCAATTCTACACACTTATAGAACCTATAAAATAAAAGTTTTAACTAATTTGGTTTATTGGTTTTTGAGTTATGATTGATCAAAGAAATGAGATTTCCAGCATAGGCCATTCGTAATGTCTATTAAGGGATAGAGCGCTCTCGCGCCTCCCTTGATTTCAGTTATTTTATAGACCTAACCGATAATTACCTTAATGATCACAGAATCGAGGGAAAAATTCAATGGTGTCTTTAGATTCCTTGAAAAATTTAACACTTATCGAAACTTATTTGAATGTTCTAACTGTTAACACATCGATTTCTATAACATACAAAAACGCATTGACCTTTATATAAATAGAAGAGAGATCAGCAGGACGTGTGTCTCGGGTTTGGCCGTGAAAATTGAGGACACCAAAAAATTGCAATCCTCACAAGTAAATTTACCAAAAAGGACCGGAAAGCATCTTTTCCCCCTAAGTTACTAAACCTAAAGGAATATGCACATGAGTTAATCTTAGAAGGTCGATCGCATACATCTGACCAATATATCAGGAAACTATTGTGGTTATATTTTGAATGATCTTAGAATTTACTACGGTTTCATGAATTTCGATTGCTTCTTCTTAACTAATATATTTGCTTAATTTATATAATTTAAGCGAGGTGACGGTGGCTAAGTGGTTAACGATACAGACTGATCACCTGGTGTGCCAAGTTCGAATCCAGTTTGTTCCACAGAAGCACTTTCTCTTAGGATGTTGGCAACTTTCACGTGGTCCTTCCTGTAAGTAGCCGATGTCTTTCTAGAAAAGGTTCTAACTAGAAAGATATCGGGGAAACCAATGCCAACAATAGAATAATCTGTTTCACACGAAATGAATATAATTTAAATATTGAAATTTGAATTCAACTCAAATGTACAACGTTGCTAAAAAACACATGTCTGAAATATTGGAAAGCCATGAAACTGCAGGAAAAAGGGCAGATAATTCAAACTAAAATGTGATTGTTGTTGTAAAGCTCTATCTGAAAAGGTGTTGAGCTCTTGAATGCTCTTAAAGGAAGATAGCAGAACTTTAAAATATTTATTACGACTTGAACACATGTTGGATAATGGCCGTATGGGAATGGACGTATCTGCTGGAAATCGTTGGTTTGACTTGCGCGAATTAACGCGGGGTGGAGAATAGGACCTGTTCTCACAGTCGGAAATCACAGATGTGACAAGGTTACCGCGTTACGAGATCCCAGATCAGAGGCTCTGTGACGTCACAGGCCTTTGCGTGGGAAACAGAGGGATCCATGACGTCACTCGTTCTTCGTGGGAAGAGAGTTTTAGTCAGTCTAGGTTTTGGAGGCGAACCGATGAGACGTGATTTTTAGCATGTAGTCTACAACCGATTAAGGGAAATATTTCCCTAAGAAAATACAGGCGAAAGATCTCTTCCCCCCTCCACGAATGGTTAAGACTTATTTGATAAGTAACTACGATAAAGTAGTGATTTGCTTTCTCTC
>OY744547.1:52529881-52587381 GCA_963556195.1 Sepiola atlantica
TATTTCGAGGAAGACCTCTTTATCAAATGGTAGCTACTCTTTGGCCTTTTGGCTAAGATCAAAGTCTAGTATCTGTTCCGATTGATACTGCACCCCATAGACTGGTATTGTCTTGGCCTTCGGGGCTTGATTTACGCCGGTCTATGGGTCTGACCTGTGCAGTTCTAGGAGGTCCACCCTCCCAGGCTTCGCCTCCCCTCTTTGGTGAGGAGTAAGTTTATTGCTTACTGCCTGAGGCGCCCCTACCAGGGAATGCCGACGGGGCTGCCAAGACAATTTTTAAGCCCCACTTTCCCGACCCGACCTTGGGTCCCATCTTACTTGTGGGAGTAAGATAAAAACTGGCCTAGTGCCTAACTCCTGGAGAGGAGTAAATCAATACTCTTACTTCTCAACGCCGACATTTTTTCCATTTCTTGCATTGTGATAGCCTTCTAATACTCCTCTGTATACGTATTACACACAATGCTTCAAGCAAACTACCTCTCATTATATATATATATATATATATATATATATATATATATATATATATATATATATATATATATATATATATATATAATAATGGTAATAATCCAGGTGAAAAATATCCACAGGGTGGTAATCCAGAGAATTTTAACCGGGTTTATAAAAAGTGCTCAATATCAAAATAGAGCTTTATATATGATAATTTTATTTACACAGACATGTACAAAATCTGCGACACTGGCATGTCGATGTTATCGATCAACAGTTACTATAAACTGAGATCTCATCAGGCAGAGTTAGAATCCGATCTTAACCTCAGATCATATTTGGTTCTCTTTATAGTAACTGTTGATCGATAACATCGACATGCCAGTGTCGCAGATTTTGTACATGTCTGTGTAAATAAAATTACACATATACTATGTGGGATTATATTGGCAGGATTTGTCTCCGAATTTCTGTTTCTGTTTCTGTTTATTTTTATGCCATTTCTTTTTTCTCTGAACTTTTTTTCGTTTTCTTTTTGATCCGCGGATTTTTATTTGATTCACCCGCTTCAATTGGCTCATCGTGTTGTGCGCATGCGTCAAGAAACAATCGACGCTTTTCTCGTTTCCGCTTCGCTCTCTGTAAGCGAATGGCTCTCGCCAATCCGAAACGATTCTCCGGTTTCTCTGCACCGTTGTTGGCGTTTTCGGCGTTTCCATTAAAGATTCTTCTCGAACTCTTTGACCTCCGACTTTTCTTGTTTTATAAACGACTTCATTTGTTTCACCTGAAAAAAAAAAAACAACAACAACAAAATAACAAAAAATAAAGAAAATTGATTAAACGTTATAAAATATATCATGTACTATCCCCCCCTCTCTCTCTCTCTTCTACTCTCTCTCGCTCTCTCTCTCTCTCTCTCTCGCTCTCTCTCTCTCTCTCTCTCTCTCTCTCTCTCTATATATATATATATATATATATATATATATATATAATTTTTTTTTTTGAAAAACCATAACAATGTGCAGTGTTAAAATAAATGAAATAAATTTTATTTATTTTAACATATATATATATATATATATAAATAAAATAAATTTTATTTATTTTAACACTACACATTGTAATGTTTTTTCCCCCCAAAATATAATACTATTACGAAACAATGGTTTAAAAAATATGTCTAAATACCCTTTCTAATATATATATATATATACATACACACACTTATATATATATATATATATATATATATATATATATATATATATATAAATATATACACTGGCGTAGCTAGGGGGGGGGGGGCGAGGGGGGCGGGCCGCCCCGGGCGGCACACCTGAGGGGGCGGCATTTTGAGAGGGTAAAAATAGAAAGTAGAGAAAAAAATTTTAAAAAACAAAAGTTAACAAAAAATATGAAATTTTATACTATAATTTTATATAATAATAAATTTAAATGAGAACATTTGAAAACCTGAAAATGTTATGAAATGATAAAATCATTTTTATTTACTTTTTTGTCGTTGTTGTTAAAGTCCGAATTTTCGCCAAATAACATGGATGTATCAAGGAGAGAATAGTCCGATGTAGTTTTCTTTTCTTTGTCTTCATAATGTTATTATTAAGAGGGCGAGCCCTCCGAAGAGAAAAAACGTCTTGTATCGGTGCTTTTTTAAATCCGTGTGTGTAATCGCTCGGTTTTCAGAAATTTGTTGTTGTTAATAACGTTTCAACTCTTTTAAAAATAGTTTTAATATATTTTAAACAAATGTATTTATGAATGGCAAATAAGGCTATAAATTTATTTTTTGTGAGAGAACTGTCGCAAGGCATCAAGTCGGTTGAAAATTTACAAACAGATTTTTCGCGCCTTTTTTTCGGCAAAGTTATCAATGACTCTATCAAAATTCACTTCCTCGACAAGTTCCCTCTCTATTGAGAGGATTGCCAAGTCTGTAAGTTTTGTCTGGCTCATTGCTGATCTAAGGTAGTTTTTTATGAGCTTCAGTTTTGAGAAAGAGCGCTCACAGCTAGCAACGCTAATAGCTCTGGTGAGGAAAATTCTCAGCAAGATCACAATATTAGGGACGGAATCCCCAAGTTGGTATCTTTGTATAAAGTTCAAAAGTTCAAGAGGTCCATCGATTTTGTCTTTTTCTGAAGCTTTTACAACATACTGTAACCTCTTCTTTTCAGCAAAGAATTTCTCTTTTTCTATATCTTCGTCAAATCCACCAAGCTGACAATCATAATTATCATCAAGCAGATTTGACGGTATAAGAAAAGCGTATTTATTTGCAAGATTGTGAACTTGTTGAAATCTGCAAGATATTTCTTCACTCAATCTGTCTATGACAGACAGCATTTCCCGTCTCAACTCAGTATCAAAACTCAGCGCTGGAAATCTTTCAACGCCGTCAGCCTGACAGAACTTTGTTGCAGATCCAGCCCTTTTTTTTGAAGATATTTCTGGGCATCATTGATTTCTGGGAGAATAGTTTTCCAAAGGTTCAGAAATAAAAGAAACGGAAACGATAGTACCGAGTTGAGAATTAAAGATGCATCTGATCTTGTGGTTGCATTTTCTCCTTCTTTTCATACTTAAAGGGGAACTTTCATATAAATTTTTATCGAATATGTGCAAAAAGAAAGTTGGATATTTGGGTGTATATACACCGACATCAAAGAGGAAATAACATTAGATGCGAAAGTTTGAATTCATTAATTTTATTACTGTCCAAACGTTTGTTTTTGTAGCATACTTTTTATAACTCCTTGTAAACTTTACAATTGCTAGCTGGGGGATCGGACTAAATCACCCCGGGCAACCCCCACCATCTACTTAAAACAAAAGGAAAACAGATAAAATCTCAAATGAATAAAAAATATTAAAAATCAGTTTTCATATTTTAATTTTAATTTAATTGAATTTAGGAAAATTAGATACCGTAGAACTAATTTTCGCAAGGTATGAAAATTAAGAATAATGTTAACTTAATAATAATGGACCAGTTTTCCTACCTAGCAAAAAATTTTCCATGGACGAATTATCCATGGGCGAATTATCCATGGACGAATTTTCCGGGCACCCAAATGCCGGGGGGGGGGCGGCAAATTTTACTACCGCCCCGGGCGGCAAAAGGTCTAGCTACGCCACTGTATATATATATATATATATATATATATATATATATATATATATATATATATATATAATATTTACTGAACAAAATTATGTCATACTGTGATTTATTGCCAGTTTCGAAGCAAAGTATAGCTAACATGTGTTTCTAGAACAATAAAAAAATTAATTAGTAAACAAAACCCTTTTCCTGCCGTTTTTTTTTCTACTTGAATTCGTTTCCAGTATGTTTTTGGCTTAGCGAGAAACACGCGTTAGCTTTACTTTGCTTCGAAACTGACATTAAACCACACTATGATATAACTTTTATCTGTCAATTTATTTATTTATGACTCTATTACAAATTTGAAATAATAATTTAAAGGTTTGAATATTGAGCTTCATTTTAATCTAGAACTTTATTCCCATAAGAATCGATCTGAACTATAACTGTTTTTTTTATATTATCACACTGTCACACACACGCAAATCTCTCTCCCCCTCTCTCTCTCTCTCTCTCTATATATATATATATAACTGTTTTTTTTATATTATCACACTCGCACACACACGCAAATCTCTCCCCTCTTTCTCTCTCTCTCTCTCTCTCTCTCTCTCTCTCTCTCTCTCTCTCTCTCTCTCTATATATATATATATATATATATATATATATATATATATATATATATATATATATAACTGTTTTTTTATATTATCACACTCGCCCACACACGCAGATCTCTCCCCCTCTTTCTCTCTCTCTATATCTCTCTCTCTCTCTCTCTCTCTCTCTCTCTCTCTATATATATATATATATATATATATATATATATATATATAACTGTTTTTTTTATATTATCACACTTGCACACACACGCAGATCTCTCCCACTCTTTCTCTCTCTCTCTCTCTCTCTCTCTCTCTCTCTCTCTCTCTCTCTCTCTCTATATATATATATATATATATATATATATATATATATATATATATATATATATATATATATATATATATATATACCTTCTTTGTAAAATGGTAGGAAAAATCCCAGCAGAGTGCTCGATTAATTAAGAATTAAAGTTAAAAATTAAGAGCATAATATTTATTTATTTTGGTACAGAAAAATTAGTACAACATTCGTACCGTCGGTTTCAAGCATGGAAGGTCTTACCCATCCGGCTCTCTTCAGCTTCTGTTGTCATCTGTTTTGGAAATGTGAAGTCACATGACACTCTCGTTGGGACGCGTTATTTGCTCAGTGTGTTGTGTGTGTTTGTTTAAATTTAAATTTAGTGTAATGAGACCGTTGAGAGTTAAAACCAGAGGAAATTCAAGATTAAAGGGAATATATATATATATATATATATATATATATATATAAACTATGTATTTTGTTGCTGTTTTTTACTGGCGATAGCGGCATTTTGTACTTTTTTGGTCTCATTTACCTAAGTGACGAATAGTTATCTACCCTTACATTACAGGCATATATCTTTAATGCGATGGTATATAACTCGTTATCACTTAGGTAGTTGATATAAAAAATGAAAACGCTGCCGTCGCCAGTAAAAAAAACAACAACAAAATACATAACTAAATATTTAGTCGATAAAAGTTATACATATTCTCAGGCAAGGTGTCGTAGTACAGTGGTTAAACTCTAGATTGCAGACTATGTAGTCACGTGTTCGATCCTTGTAGATGACTGCTAGAAACACGTGTACATGGATTATTTTTATGTACGTTTATATTTAAAAATAAAATTTAAAATTATATATATATATTATATATTGCATAATTCATAATGTTTGGTCCATTAGTTTCGGCGTTAAGTATATATATATATATATATATATATATATATATATGTATAAAATAAATAAAAATATATATTAACGGAAAAAATACGTCCTATGAAGTTAAGGGCGACTAATAATGCAATTTTCTGCATGTTAATCACTTAGGAAAGTGAGACAATCGAAATAAAAGTAAGCAAAATAACAACGAACGCTATAAAAATAATTACATAAAAATACATTAAATATTTAAGTGATAAAAATTGGTCCAGTGGTAGAACGCTGGATTATAGACATCAATATCGAAGGTTCGATCTCTGTCTAAGTTAGCCATGCTGATGACGGCTTCGTCCATGGATTACTTTTATGTACGTATAAACTAAATAAAAATATATATTAACGGAAAAATACGTCCTATGAAGTTAAGGGCGACTAATAATGCAATTTTAGGAAAGTGAGACAATCGAAATAATAGTAAGCAAAATAACACCGAACGCTATAAAAATAATTACATAAAAATACATTAAATATTTAGGTGATAAAAATTGGTCCAGTGGTAGAACGCTGGATTATAGACATCAATATCGAAGGTTCGATCTCTGTCTAAGTTAGCCATGCTGATGACGGCTTCGTCCATGGATTACTTTTATGTACGTATAAACTAAATAAAAATATATATTAACGGAAAAATACGTCCTATGAAGTTAAGGGCGACTAATAATGCAATTTTAGGAAAGTGAGACAATCGAAATAATAGTAAGCAAAATAACACCGAACGCTATAAAAATAATTACATAAAAATACATTAAATATTTAGGTGATAAAAATCGTGCATAGAATCGTGGTAGAATAAATAATAAAAATATATTTTATATATATATATATATATAAAATGTATTTTTATTATTTATTCTACCAGTCTAGAAATATGCACGATTTTTATCACCTAAATATATATATATATATATATATATATATATATATATATATATATATATATATATATATATATATATATAATTAAAGCCTAAACTTATGAACCGAACATTATAAATTATGGAATATATATTCTGGGCAAAATATTTTTCATTCTTTCATAATATTTAGATTTTTTACTTTTTTCCCTTCATCTTTTTCTTGGTTCCCATTTTGGTAAATATTTTTCATTTTCCCGATATTTTTTGGCTTTTTATCATGGATTTTTTTTTATTCCTTCTTTTTCTCCTTTATTCTTTCCCTCCTTTCACTATTTCTTAATTCCACAATTTCTTCCTTTCTTTGTTTTCTTTTTTTCTTCTCTTCCTTAAGTAATTTTCATTCTTTCAATGCTTTCCCCATTCTTTCCTTCCATATTTTCCTCGTTTCGTTTTTTCTTTCTTTCTCTCTGTCTTTCGTTTCTGACCTTTACCGCCAACGCCGCGAAATCCGGATTTACTGATTATTCCCTTGGCTCATAATGCATTTACAACAACAACAGCAACAACAACAACAACAACAACCAAGAAACACAGCACTACAAACATGAACGACCTCTATACATTTTCTTTTTAATTAAAAGTAAGTAAACTCGTTTCATGTGGATCTTGGGCGTTTGTTTTTCAAAGCAAAATAAAAACAGCGCTGCGTATTTAAAAACGAATCTACGTCGGAGGTTTCGGTGCACCATTCACATCTGCAAATAATCGACGATGGTCATACCCAAAAAAAAGTGGCGCCAAATACGGATAGTTCAAAACAAAAAAAAAAAATTGAAAACATTGGCTCGATTTCGATCTTCTAAACAAACGTCTGCTGTTATTATAACGAATGCTGGTATTAATTACAAGTCCTTTCCTATAATTAACTAGAAAAATATCCGTCCCAGGACGGGTAAAATTAATTTCTCGAACAGAACAGGAACATTAAAATCAAGATAAAATGATACTAAACCTTATGTCTAGAATCATTATTTGAATGTTAATCAAAATCTATTACATGATTTTGATACTAGAAAATGCCTAAAATTTAAAGCTTAAGCTTAAGGGGTCTTAAGAAAAAAATAAAATTCAGGGAATTTTGCTTAATTGGCGTCTAATGAATATGGATCAAATTCAATGCAAATCTGATATAGTTCAATTTTCAAATTAAAGGTTGTGTCCACTTTATACCGCTTAAAACTCCTTCAAAATACTCCAAAGAAACTGAAATTTGGTGAATATTTATTAATTGATGTCTATGCTATAGTTCAAATTTCACAAAAATCGGATGTATCTGAAATTTCACAAAGTGCTTCCATCCCGTTTTAACCCCTTTGCATAAAACTAAATCAAACTAAATATTTCCCATCTAAATATTTCTTATCAGCGATGATCCAAAATTCATAATGATCGGTTAATTAGTTTAGGATTGAATCCTGTACATAGAAATATATAAACATATAAACATACCTAACGTTATAAAAATAGAGATATGGGTGGAAAGAAATAGAAGAAGAAACATTTGCAAAAATTGACGCGCGTTAATAGATATTTTAAAGTTAGATTTGCATAGACAAAGCGTAAAACTTCTCCTTTGCTAGACAGGTAGAAGGTGACTTGTTCTGCGAGAAACTGTGTGCGCGAGAGGGTATGCTAGCAGTTTCTTTGTACGCCGCTTAAGTGATGCTGTATGATGTATTCATGTTTTCGACCATGTCAGATGACGCTTTTTTTGTCTTTTGGCCAAGATCAAAGTGTAGTATCTGTTCCGATGGAAGTTTAGCCTCTTATCTAGTTGAATGAATGAGTTACCCCACCCTCCTGGTAATAGAAACCCTCCAAGATGCTCACTCCCCACTTTCAATTCTTTGTCCTCAGCCCCACCTTAACTTGCACTTATCTTGGAAGGACACCACCCACTCTCCAAACTCTATCCCCCACTTTCTTTTTCTCCCACTTAGATCCCACTCCCATTTAGAGACGAACCTGCTTGTTTTTGGTGCGAAACAAACCGGAAAACAGTGGGCAGTCTAATATTTAGAAAGGGTTAGGAGGGTCTTACTCACTGGGTTTTGCTTTTCTCCCCTACCCCATTATACTCCAATGAATTTCTGCAAATATAACCATATTTATTTATTTATTTATTTATTTATAAGGAAAATTTTAAGATTGCCAACTTATTTTATAATAGCCTAAGTAGGACGGCCCCTAGAGCAAATGTGGTATTGTGGTGATTGAGATGATTCTAGTTAAGAGTAGGATAGACAATTTTATCACTTTAGACAAAGGATGACCAACGACACCCCACCCCACACTTTTGATGGCCTTGTGCCTAATTTGTTTTGAATGTAAATCTTTTATATTTTCTGCAAATAAATTTTTCAAAGTGTAGTATCTGTTCCGATGGATACTGCATAGACTGGTATCGTCTTGGCCTTCGGGGCTTGATTTACGCCGGTCTATGGGTCTGTCCTGTACAGTTCTAGGAGGCCCACCCTCCCAGGCTTTGCCTCCCCTCTTTGGGGAGGAGTAAGTATTGCTTACTGCCTGAGGCGCCCCTACCGGGGAATGCTGACGGGGCTGCCCAGGCAATTTTTAATGGCCAGAGTGCTAAGGTCGGGTCGGGAAAGTGGAAATTGAAAAGCCAGCGCTCGAGAAGTTATTTAGGAATTCACCGGCCTAAATAACTCGAGCGCTGGCTTTTCAATTTCCACTTTCCCGACCCGACCTTGGGTCACATCTTACCTTGTGGGAGTAAGATAAAACTGGCCTTGTGCCTAACCTCCTGGCGAGAAGGTAAATAAATTACCTGAAGGCGGGAAATGGGAGAAGAAGGTGGTCGTTTCGGCGATGTTAATTTCATATACGATCCTGATATTATTTACCTCGGTCGAGAAGTATTTGTAGAATTATTAGTTGTTAAACAATAACTCCATGAATAATTATGTTCATTTTAAGTATTATTTTTATGTATTGATTTCTTGCACATTGCGTTTTTTTAAGTATTTCCTTATTGAAATAAAACTGTTAAGATTTTTGTTACAATTAAAAAAATAAACGTTATTTGTTTTAGGATTCTAAAAAAAAGAGAAAGTTGTACATTAACACCCTTAGCTAACCCCGTTCCGCAAAAAAACGAATGAAATTCTACCTTTTTAAGCGATTACTTGTGAACATTCTGAAAAACGTGGCGTAAAGAAGAAGAAAAAAATTAATTTAGAATTGAGAACTAGAGGGCGGCTTCGTATATAAATTTAGTCTAGAACGAGCATCCATTTCCAAGCCACTCTTTAATCTTTTAGGGTATTGATTTACTCCTCTCCAGGAGTTAGGCACAATGCCAGTTTTTATCTTACTCCCACAAGTAAGATGTGACCCACGGTCGGGTCGGGAAAGTGGGGTTGGAAAAGCCAGCGCCCGAGAGGTGAGCACTCTGGCCATTAAAAATTGCCTGGGCAGCCCCGTCGGCATTCCTCGGTAGGGGCGCCTCAGGCAGTAAGCAATAAACTTACTCCTCCCCAAAGAGGGGAGGCAAAGCCTGGGAGGGTGGACCTCCTAGAACTGCACAGGACCGTCCCATAGACCGGCGTAAATCAAGCCCCGAAGGCCAAGACAATACCGATCCATGAAGTGCAGTATCCATCGGAACAGATACTACACTTTGATCTTAGCCAAAAGATCTTTTAGGGTAGTTAACTAAAAATGTTATCACTAATCCTAAGTCCGACTGTAAAGGTCGTAAAACCACATGTAATGACCGAAAAATAATTACATATTGAAATGTGTATTACTATTTATAAAAGTAATAATTAAATAACAGATTAATCGAATTCCAACATTCACACTTTAAAAATACAACTTATGGGAGAGTAAGGCACGATTACATTACTTAAAAATGCAACGTTTTTGCTACATATTTAGTATTTTGGAAATGAAGCTAACACTTATGTGACTTACACATTATTTATTGAAATAAAACGAATATTTAGAGATACTAAAATACTCAACGCCATTTCGATATGAATTTACAAAATTAATAATTTAATAACTGATTAATTTGATAATTTGGGCTAATGTAACTTTGTATAATTACACACTGAAATTAATGAATAATCACAGATAAACCAGAAAATTTAGATAAAACGGTATTACTGGGCAACTACTTAATATAATTAGATCCTTCCTAAACAAAAGAAAAATCCAGGTTGCCCTCGATGGCCGTTCATCTAAGCAACATGACATAAATGCTGGTGTACCCCAGGGATCTATCCTTGAACCTTTGTTGTTCCTGATCTTCATAAACGATCTCCCTGATGACATAGAGTTTGAGATTGGTTTATTTACTGACGACACCACGCTTTATTCTCGCCATGTTGGCAAAACCGACGCGATCATATCCGAGGCAATGGCTGAATCTTTAGAAAATGACCTCCAGGCTGTAGTGGATTGGGGTGATAAATGGTTGATAACTTTTAATGCCGCAAAGACAAAGCTCCTTTCCTTCAATAACTACAAAGAACCTCTCCAACCACCGATTGTCATGGCAAATAACACCCTACCCGAGAGTTCATCATTCAAACTCCTCGGCCTAACCTTCACAGGTAACATGAATTAGAACAAATACATTGAAGACATTGGCAGGGCTACCGAAAAGAAGGTTGCCTCCCTCTACCGTGCTAGTAAACTCCTCACACCTGACATTATCCTGTATCTCTACAAAGCCACCATCCGCCCATGCATGGAGTATTGTTGCAACATCTGGGCTGGTGCATCATCTACTAGTCTCTCCCTCCTTGACAAGGTCCAGAAAAGAGTCGCCAACCTAATAGGGCCCTCACTGTCAACCAAGCTCCAGTCTCTGTCCCATCGCTGCAATGTAGCATCCTTATGTTTGTTTTACAAATACTTCAATGGATTATGCTCCGATGAATTGGCTACTCTGGTGCCCCCTCGACGTAAATTCACAAGACTAAATCGACAATCAACTAAATTTCATTCATTCACTGTGGAGGTCCCCAGATGCCAGAGAGCCTTCTACTCAAATAGCTTCTTTCCTAGTGTTGCTGGCCTCTGGAACTCCCTCCCTGCCCCCTGTTTCCCCGACAGTACTGACATGCAGAAATTTAAAACTAATGTAAACAGACATCTCGCTGCGCAGATACCAATTATAGCTGACCCCCCAACCTTCTCCCCTTTTCTTTTTTCTCAGTAGCCCCTTACGTCTACAGTGGTGGCCTGCCTTGTTTGGAGTGAACTATGTTTAAAAAAAAAAGCATTCACACTTCAAAAATATAAACTATGAGGAGGGGGGCACAATAACATTACTATTTTTTTGCTAATTAGATTTTTTATTACATTTATTTATATTCTATTTTGATAATCAAAAGATTTTTGTCGAATTTACGACATATCAATCCTTTTGGAATCAAACCAAACACTTACGTGACTTACACATTATTTATTGGGGACACAATCACTTTAAAATCTTCTGTTTCTACTAATTAATCAACAGTCAGATTTTTTTCATCGATATGCTTTATTTTATTTTTTACTCAAAATTGCTAATTATAGAAATTAAAGCATAAAAATAAAATTGGTAGTATGGGTTCAGGGCTGGAAGCATGAGTTTGAAATTAAAAAATAAGAATAAAAATAGTAATATGGGGTTCAGGGCGTCCAGCGATATTTTTGTAAGGTTACCGCTCCGCATAGATCTAAAATAGTTCGATTATCTAAAATAAATAAACATCAAGAAACATAATATAAAGTAAACAATTCTTATTAAAGTAAAAAATATATTTGTAAACATTTATAATTTTTTAAATATTTTTTGTAAACATTTATAATTTAAAAATATTTTTTGTAAATATTTATTATTTTAAAAATATTTTTTGTAAATATTTATAATTTTCAAAATATTTTTTGTAAACATTTATATATTTTTAAAATATTTTTTATAAACATTTATATATATTTTTTCAGCAAAATATTTTTGTTTAGTGGGACCCGGAGGATATTCGATTCTAACTTTTGTGAATTTTGAACATAAACTACATGAAGGCAATTGTAAATATCTGCCACGTTGATAGAATGGATAAGAGTCCTTGGGTTAGTAGATATAGACCAGTTGAGGTAGCAAGGTACGTTCACAAGGGGGGGGGGGGCAACGAAAACACGGAAGTAAGTGATAAGGATAGACCTGAAGGAAAAGAGGGATAAATAAAGGTAGGTTACTTTGGAAATTGATTTCTTAAAGCAGACCAACGCATTAAACCGATGATGATGATGATGATGATGATGATGATGATGATGATGATGATGATGATGATGATGGTGGTGAGTCTGATGATGATGAGTCTGATGAGTCTGATGAGTCTGATGATGATGATGAGTCTGATGATGATGAGTCTGATGAGTCTGATGATGAGTCTGATGATGAGTCTGAGTCTGATGATGAGTCTGAGTCTGATGATGAGTCTGAGTCTGATGATGAGTCTGAGTCTGAGTCTGATGATGATGATGATGATGATGATGATGATGATGATGGTGGTGAGTCTGATGATGATGAGTCTGATGAGTCTGATGATGATGATGATGATGATGATGAGTCTGATGATGATGATGATGAGTCTGATGAGTCTGATGATGAGTCTGATGATGAGTCTGAGTCTGAGTCTGATGATGATGATGATGATGATGATGATGATGATGATGATGATGATGATGATGATGATTTGGAGGTAATTCTACCCCATCCGAGGGATCTGGACTTTTGGTTATATAACTTCATACAAAGTCTTGTGAAAAGCTAATGAACCAATGTTGAGAAAATCAGAAGAATAATAGAGATACAGACACACAGATAAACTTTCCGATTCCATCGAGAAGTACGAAAAAGTATATGCCAACAATTAAAATGCATACATTATGATGTATGCATTTTTTATTTATCTTGAGTGACGTGCAAATGCATGAGGGCGTGCACTATAAACAGGCGCATAACGTGAAGGCCATCATCACTTCCGTTTTTTTTCTCTCGGAATCTTCCGTCAACGTACTTTTACCGATGTCGTCTTTCTAACCATTTTTGTCGAAAGCTCGCACCGGACATTTCGAAACTTCTATTACGCTAAAAGACAATAAACAAGGAGAGTATGACAAACTAGTTGTATTTACCCGGCGTTATCCGGGTGATAACTTTTTATTTTAATTAAGCGTTTAAAAATCGTAAGATAAATGCATCGTGCTCATTTCTGTAGGCATTATTGTAAAATCGCCCCACTTCCTAAAAATGAGATTCAACTTTTTAGGCGATTACGTGTGAACACCTTGAAAAACTTGGCGGAAAGAAAATTAGAAGAATAGGAGACAAACAGAATATACTTTTCAATTCCATCAAGGAGTACGAAATCGTATATGTCAACAATTAAAATGCATACATTATTATGTATGCATTTTAATTTATTTTAATTTAGTGACACCTTAAGTGTCAGAGGTGACCCCAGAACGGAAGTCGTGAAACCATGTTACTTCTGGACAAACATTTTTTATCTCTTTGTCTGACGTTACTTCAAGCAAGAAAAACGTTTTAAGGACGCTGTCCCCGATGGAGGGACAGCACGCATAGTGTGGTTGGTGTGTAGCGAAACGAGCTAGCTATCCGTCTATCTATATGTCTGTATTTCTCTCTCCCACGCGTACGAAAGTAACCTGTCTCTATGATGTTCTTCTCTTTGTAATAAACCTTTATTAAAAATTAAACATCGGCGTTCGAGTGATTGTATCCACAGACAATCAAGGGCCCGGGTTCCCGACGATAACACGGATGTATAATGGTTTTATACACATTATCAGCATTAAAAGTATACCACGGTTCCCGCCAGTGTGCGTATAAAATGTACTCACAGAAATGATTACCATCGGTGTGGATATGACAAAAGCCGTTTCCTTGTGCGGTGTGCAAATGCATGAGGGTGTGCAATATAAACAGGCGCATTAACGTGAAGGCCATCATCACTTCCGTGTTTCTTTCTTTCTCGGAATCTTCCGTTAACGTTCTTTTACCGGGGTCGTCCTTCTAACCATTTTTGTCGAAAGCTCGTCCTGGACACTTGAAGACTTCCATTACGCTAAAAGACAATAAACAAAGAAAGTACAACAGACTAGTCGTGAAGACATTTTTTTAAATTTACGCGTTAATAAATAATAAGACAAAATGCATTGTGGTCATTTTTGACAGTATTATTGTAGATTAACACCCTCCGCCACCACATATACAGTTGAGATTCCGAGTGGACACTCTGAAAAACTTGGCGGAAAGATAAAACAACAACAACAACAAAAACTATTATTTAAAAATTTAGAGTGGGGGATCAGTTTCGTATATAAATTTAACGTAAAATGATCTCTCGTTTCTTGGTCATTCTTGTGTTTTAAGACAGTTTATCAACCTTCTTTCTGTAGAAGATAAATCCAGTCTATTTTTTAGGGAGGGCATCTAATTTTTTAATCAATTACACATGGTTTTACGATCTTACGATCAGTGGTAAAAAATTTAGTTAACTGTCCTAAAAAGTAAGAATAGTCCAGAAACTGGAGAAATTAAAAAAAAATTTTAAATTTATATACGAAACTGACCCATCACTCTAGATTTAATAATAATTGTTTGTTTTGTTTTTCTTTTTTTCTGCCAAGTTTTTAAGAGTGTTCACAAGCAATAAAAAAAATGGGTTTTCATTTCTTTTGGCGTGGGGGGATTTAGCTGACGATGTTAATCTACCAAATTTTTCCCCAGTAATCTATTTCTTCAGATTAAAAAAAATGAAGATTTTTTCCCCTTTTAACAACCAGGTTGAAAGAAAATAAATTAATGAACAGAGGAAGAAAATAAAACATTATTTCTACCAAAACGTCTTTCAGTCGAAACTTTGTTAAGGTAGCATTCAACAATATAATGGGGGTGAATCACGGATGACTCGGCCTTTTGGCTAAGATCAAAGTGTAGTATCTGTTCCGATGGATACTGCACTTCATAGATCGGTATTGTCTTGGCCTTCGGGGCTTGATTTCCGCCGGTCTATGGGTCTGTCCTGTGCAGTTCTAGGAGGTCCACCCTCCCAGGCTTCGCCTCCCCTCTTTGGGGAGGAGTAAGTTTATAGCTTACTGCCTGAGGCGCCCCTACCGGGGAATGCCGACGGGGCTGTCCAGGCAATTTTTAATGGCCATAGCGCTCACCTTCTCGGGCGCTGGCTTTTCAAATCCCACTTTCCGACCTTGTGTCACATACTCCTATTGTGGGTAGGTGTTAAATAACGGCCTTTTGGCTAAGATCAAAGTGTAGTATCTGTTCCGATGGATACTGCACGCCTGTTCTGTGCAGTTCTAGGAGGTCCACCCTCCCAGGCTTCGCCTCCCCTCTTTGGGGAGGAGTAAGTTTATTGCTTACTGTCTGAGGCGCCCCTACCGGGGAATGCCGATGGGGCTGCCCAGGCAATTTTTAAATGGCCAGAGTGCTCACCTCTCGAGCGCTGGCTTTTAACCCCACTTGCTCGACCCGATCTTGGGTCACATCTTACTTGTGGGAGTAAGATAAAACTGGCCTTGTGCCTAACTCCGCGAGGAGTAAATAAACAATATAAAGGGAATTAACGGTGAAGGTTAAAAAATGAAGTAGGTATCTCAACGTACACCCATGAGTTCTAAATTGTGTGTGTACTCCTTCTCTTTGCACAGGGACGGTTGACGTAAGTTAATGACAACCGCTTCGAGAATCAACTACTTTACGGATATAAATAAATAAAAGTATAATCTAAAAGAAAATATAGTACAGAAAAAATATTAGCAACTAAAATCTACAAAACATTATAACTTATTATGCCAAAACAAGGTGCTACGATGGGATAAGCTATTATTAGGATCGCATTGGCCGAGATGTTTATTGGTTGATTACTAATTACGGATAAACAAATACGAAAATTAGAATAGCGATTATGATCCATATATAATAATAACAATAAGTTTTGTAACCACTATATTAAAAGTAAGTAGGAAAAATTATATAAATAGATTAAATAAATCAAAATTGAATATAAGGTGAACAAAGCAAGTGGGAGGAATGGTTACCATTATGCAAAGCAACGGAATGAATTCTAATGGAATAACTAACGAGTTATAGGTTTTATTTACTCCTCCCCAGGAGTTAGGCACAAGGCCAGTTTTATCTTACTCCCACAAGTAAGATGTGACCCAAGATCGGGTCGAGAAAGTGGGGTTTGAAAAGCCAGCGCTCGAGAGGTGAGCACTCTGGCCATTTAAAAATTGCCTGGGCAGCCCCGTCGGCATTCCCCGGTAGGGGCGCCTCAGACAGTAAGCAATAAACTTACTCCTCCCCAAAGAGGGGAGGCAAAGCCTGGGAGGGTGGACCTCCTAGAACTGCACAGGACAGGCGTGCAGTATCCATCGGAACAGATACTACACTTTGATCTTAGCCAAAAGCCGAAAAAAAGTTTTTTTTTTGTTTTTTAGTGTTGGAGAGGTAAATAAGGGGCAGGTAACTCTTCACAACAGCTCTAGCTTTCGAACAATATTTTTCTAACCCTAACCCTAACCCTAAACCCTAACCCTAACCCTAAACCCTAACCTTAACCCTTTTATGTCTAATCGACGTTCTCCTTGCACAGTAGCCACATATGCAACGCCAATTAAAGCCATCAGTTTTGATTACTGGAAAATCTTGCTTAATATTCGTGGTAAGAGTTACCTGCCCCTTATTTACCTCTCCAACACTAAAAGACAAAAAAAAAACTTTTTTTCGGCTTTTTATTATACAAGCACCGAGTTATATATTGAATTGATAAAAACGTACATATTTTAATACTAAAATATAAGTTGAAATAAAATAAGGGATATAGTAAAAAAATATACATATCACATTTTTAATAAAAATATTTTAAATACTACAGATAACTTTCTAGATATTATTAATGACGTTAACAATAGAATGGTAGAAATTGATACGGCCGTGTACTTCCGGTAACCCTGAAAAAAACGGCAGAACCCAGTTTACGAATATGGATCCCAAATGTAGAAAAGTAAATAAATTAAGTAAATGTTAACATTTAAAGAGTGCATAGATATAGTTGGGTTTTTTTTCAGTTTTTTTTTCATTATCTCTATAAACTGGTAATTATGTATTTTGGAATATATATTTTCGGCAACCTGGTGAGTAACATTGGCACATTATTATTGTTTTTGCAAACTTTACCATTTACCACCAAAAAAACTTTTAAACTAAGTTACAACAGAAACTTTAATAGAGAAAATAATTGCTATGAATCAAATTTTGAGTAATATTAAGTAATACATTTTTTTAAGGATCGGTGCGCGCTTGTGTGAGCGTCAATAATATGTAATTGCTTGATAAAATCCTAAACTACTGAATTTATAGAATATTTATTTTAGGCAACAGGGTGAATAATGTTAGCACATTATTTAATTTTGTAAACTTTACCATTTAGATGAGAGCAACCAAAAATATACAATACCCCCGAAGAAAGAAAAAAGCATTACAATTTAAAACTAATGCTATATTTACTGCCTGCTTATACTCGCACTAGGACGGGCATTCTACTAGAATATATATATATATATATATATATATATATATATATATATATATATATAAAGAATTTTATTTGATATGCAAATTACCATATCACACGGTAGTCTTAAGGGTAGTATATTATTATTATTATTATTATTATTATTATTATTATTATTATTATTATTATTATTTTTTTTTTTTTTTATTATTATTTATTTATGTATATATAAGTAACATTTTAAGCTGAATTATTTCGACACTTGATTATTGGGGAAATGGTAGTTTTATCTGTACCATTGGAGAGCCATGCATATAACTGTCCTGTTTTTAAATCTCCGAAACAGTTACATGGTAAACAGCTGAAGATCCCCGTGTTAATATTAGATGCTTACGTTAAGGTCTCCTGCTTTTGTTTCACTGTTAGATACTTAATCCCCCTTTTTATTTTATTTACTTACTATTATATATTATTTATTTATGAATTTTCCAACAAATGTTAAGTTTACACTATTTTGGATTTAGTTAGTTTCTCTGGGAATTTAAACTGCATTTTCCTTCTTTTTTTTTTTGTCTTTTTGTTTAAAATAACTCAAAGCTTCTTTAGACTATATATATATATATATATATATATATATATATATATATATATATATATAATAAGGAGAGGTAGTTTGCTCGAAGCATTGTGTGTAATATGTATATAGAGGAGTATTAGAAGGCTATCACAATGCAAGAAATGGAAATATGTCGGCGTTAAGAAGTAAGACAAAAACAAGTGATTTTAATTTATATATTTTTTCAAAAAAATTTAAGCCTCTCCTCTTTGCTCATAAAAATAAATTTGCATACGTGATTATTCTTTCCTTTCTTTTCATTATTATCAGTTATTATTAATATTAAGCCTCCTCTTCTTTGCTCATAAAAATTAAATTTGCATACGTGATTATTCTTTCCTTTCTTTTCATTATTATCAGTTATTATTAATATTAAGCCTCCTCTTCTTTGCTCATAAAAATAAATTTGCATACGCGATTATTCTTTCCTTTCTTTTCATTATTATCAGTTATTATTAATATTAAGCCTCCTCTTCTTTGCTAATAAAAATAAATTTGCATACCTGATTATTCTTTCCTTTCTTTTCATTATTATCAGTTATTATTAATATTAAGCCTCCTCTACTTTGCTCATAAAAATAAATTTGCATACGTGATTATTCTTTCCTTTCTTTTCATTATTATCAGTTATTATTAATATTAAGCCTCCTCTTCTTTGCTCATAAAAATAAATTTGCATACGTGATTATTCTTTCCTTTCTTTTCATTATTATCAGTTATTATTAATATTAAGCCTCCTCTTCTTTTCTCATAAAATAAATTTGCATACGTGATTATTCTTTCCTTTCTTTTCATTATTATCAGTTATTATTAATATTAAGCCTCCTCTTCTTTGCTCATAAAAATTAAATTTGCATACGTAATTATTGAAGCAAGCCGGACACACGTACGTTTACTTTTATTATATAGATGATCCCTTTCCATCAATCAACATGCTTTTTAATGTCACGTTAATGAATGTCTTTAAGTTTGGATCTGAAAAGTTTTTTTTTAAAACTTCTTAATTTGAAGTAAAGTACTCACAGATGAGAAGATCACACCGGGGACACCGGAGCACACGTACATTAGGCAGTTTGACAGGTTCCCGTTGAGAAAGAGACTCAGGCACCTGCAAAGAAAATAACAATTTTGAGTTAAATAATCTGTGGTCACTAGATTTTAAAACTTATTACAATGGATGCGGTTATAATGAAACCACTTGATGTAAGGAGCTAACAAGAATAAAATATGATTATCGCAAAGACAGGGGATATCTGTTAGCCTTAGTCTTCAGTGACAGTGGATACCCCCTGTAAGGGTGGCTGCACGTGTAATTGTGAAGCAAGGGTTGCGCAATCCCTAACCACACCTTTCCTGAATCGGCACTGCTTGAATCCAGTGGCAAGCAGAAATCCAATTCGACTGGAAACAATACCGAGATAAGCGGAGAGCACATACAACACTTGGTATCTCCAAATGGTCACTCATTTTAGTACTGACGACGCTTACCATCGCTTAACTTCGGTGATCTAGCATGAACCGGTGTGTCAACGTGATAATGTCGTATATATAGGTAGGAAAAAAACAGTCAGCAGGAAGAGAGTTCCACAAGCCTACAGTTCTTGGAAAGAAGCTACTAGAATAGGAAACTGTATTGCAATGAATGGAGATTATTCAAATTACTATGTGGGACGAAGTAAAAAATTATAGACAGAAAAGAACAGTGGAGAGTACGACTTCTCAAAGAAACCGAGTCGAAAGTATTCACCACCGCCATCTCACCTTCTCTCTCTCTCTCTCTCTCTCTCTCTCTTTCTCTCTCTCCTTCTCTTTCTCTCTCTCTCTTTTTTTCTCTCTCTCTTTCTCTCTCTCCCTCTCTCTCTCTCTCTTTTTCTCTCTCTCTCTTTCTCTCTCTCTTTCTCTCTCTTTCACTCTCTCTCTCTTTTTCTCTCTCTCTTTCTCTCTCTTTTTCTCTCTCTTTCTCTCTCTTTCTCTCTCTCTCTCTTTCTCTCTCTTTCTCTCTCTTTCTCTCTCTCTCTTTCTTTCTCTCTCTCTCTTTCTCTCTCTTTCTCTCTCTTTCTCTCTCTCTCTTTCTCTCTCTCTTTCTCTCTCTTTCTCTCTCTCTCTTTCTTTCTCTCTCTCTCTTTCTCTCTCTTTCTCTCTCTTTTTCTCTCTCTCTCTTTCTCTCTCTTTTTCTCTCTCTTTCTCCCTCTCTCTCTCGCTTTTTCTCTCTCTCTTTCTCTCCCCATCTCTCCCCTCTCTCTCTCCCCCTCTATCTCCCCCCTCTCTCTCCCTCTCTCTCTCTTTTTGTTTAGTTCCATCTGATGTCTCTGTTCTGCTGGTTCTGGTGTTGCTTTTACCCCGTGTGGGTTCAGCCGGCTTCCATCTTGAAGGATGAAATTCCTAAATAAATATTAACTTCACAAGCGGTTCCCAGTCGCTTGTATATTTCGGTCAAGGGAGACCATTTGTGACGACATTAATCTTTGCAGTTTGTGCAGGGCGGTATCGCCGTCCCCTCACACACAGCGCCTGGTATTCTAAAATGGTCACCCATCTGGTACTGACAAGGCTCAAGGTTGCTTAACTTCGGTGATCAAAGTAGATTATGCCATGCATCTGATGGCTAATGTATCCCTATTCCATTCTCAGACCATAAGCTTCTAAATAACCGCCCAGTTGTCACTTTAACGCCATCTTTCAAAATGACGTCACAAAAACAAAATTATTTAGCTGACACCAATATTTCGCGGTACTTCCGGTAATTTGTAATTATACTATCTGATCGTAAAGCTTTTTTTTTATATTTGAAGTACAACGTTGTAATATTTAAATATTGTAACGAGATTGCCCTTGGGGTGTAGGTGGTGGTGGTGGTGAAACTAATTGTTCGAAAAGTTTGCTATGTTAAGTTTCGAATTTAGTAAAGAATGCATTGATGGAATTCGAATACAATATTTTGAGTTGTGAGTCGATTTGAAAAATAAACAAAAGTCATTTGTAGATTAGTTAAGGTGTGCACAAAAACAAACAGTGGCGGTGGAATGAGAAAACGTGAAAGTGGAGTTTGTAACTGGGGAGCGAGCATGTCATCAGCGCTTGTTCTCGCTAGGGCGGGTGTTCGGGGCCTCCACATTACATAAAATAGAAGAGTATGAGAAAGGGATGGTGTCGCCACGCGGTTACATCTAATATAGTAAGCGATGAAAATTCTTTTTGTGTTTTTCGAGTCTTCAATTTAAACCGCAATGCGAGGGAAAGATTCTTGTAGAGATGCGAGAATTTCCGTTAGAAAGGACAAATGCGCGTTTATATTTAGTCTGGTCGCCTAAACTTTTGGTTGATGACGAAATCCAATGAAACATAGCGTTATATTTAGTGAGTATTTTTTAAAAATATTTAGCATAAATGTTGAATTGAAGGTATAGGACGGTTTCAACGAGATTGTCCCTGGGGGTTTGGTGCAGATGGCAATTATACTAATTGTCACGAAAAGTATGCTAGGTTAAATTTGAAATTTATTGAGAAATGCGTTGATGGAATTCGAATACAATATTGTGAGTTGTGGGTCGATTTGAAAAGTAAACAAAAGTCGTTAGTATATTTCATTAACTTTGCCCAATTATCTGTGATATATGTGCTCGCGAAACTACACAGAGTTAAGATAGCATAGTATGAAATGACGCAAGTATTAAATATACGCTAGACTCATTAAATTCATTTTAAATAAATCTCGGCGATGACTTCTTGAATCAACACTCATTATAAACTCTGACACAATTAAACAACGTAACGGCTTCTACAATTTATCTCCTTTAATCAGCAAATTAATACTAACAGAACAGAACTTGGATTTAGATCCAGGCTAGCAATTTTACACCAAATACCCAACAAAAACTTACTACATAACATCGATATTACAAAGAAATACAAAAAAAAAAACACTCATCCCATTTTATAAGCACAGCACACATTTTGAATTCTAACATCTATGGTTCGTTCGAAAAAAAACAACATTATCTCACGTCATAATCGCACAACATTATTTTTAAATTCTACCGACTATGTTTCGTTTGAATTTTTTTTTTTAATTGTCACGTCACAAACGCACCACATATTTTCAAATATTGTACTCGTATGTTATTTCTTCAATCAATCATCTGGAGAAAGTCTGGAAATAAACACAAAACGTTGATGAATATATAAATAATTTTGGTTTTGACTTTTTCATTTTCCATCACGTTGGAATATTATTTTCTATAATCTTCATCATTTCTTCTAACACTCGTGTTATCTTAGACACTGGAACATTTTTACAAACACGGACTTTTCTAAGCGAACACTTTAATCGCTCAAAAATATCTTTCACGTAAATTTCTATAGAGATAAATATGTTTTGTTCTTTAACCTATGTTTTTTCTTTCTATTTCATTCACAACAGCTTGTTGGTGAATTTAGCACTTGCTAAATGGTGACCCATTCTCTTTCATTCATAATATGGATTTCTATCCATTTGTCTCATTCGCCACTTTATAACATTTCATTGTGAGCGTGGCTCTTGGTAGATTTCGTCTACAACGCTATCCAAGCCAGAAGCCACGCTATAATACCATGGTTCTATTGAAAAACAGATCCAGCAGAAATGACGTCATAGATTGACCCTTTTCAAAGTGACCAACCGGATATAACGTCATACCTTAGGGCTATTAAAAAAGAGACCACCCGGACATGACATCATTCTTCGGGGCTATTCAGAAAGATATCAAATGGGTGTGACGTCATTCCTCGGGGCTATTTTAAAACAGACAACCGGGCATAACTGCATTCGAAGTAGCTATTCAAATAGGGATCAACGGGAGATGATGTCGTATCGTGGCGCTATCAAAAAAGATCACACAACATGAAAAATCCTTCGAGACTGAGGGGATTTTAATTTTTGTCCCAATCTTGAGTGCCTCTTTTTCGGATAGCTGGGTTTTTTTCACACATTAAAAAGTGACCTTGTGTCTAAATCTGCCCTGGTGGGGAGGCAAGGAAATAGGGGCATCACACATTGGCGCTGTGCGAAAAGTGATTCACTGGACATGACGTCATACGTTGATAATTCATTCACTTAAAAAGAAAGTCACGTTTGTCAAATCGCACGTGTTATCAAGTTTTTATTAACGTACTGTAATCACTCTTTCTCTATTTTAGTAGGGATTAGTGTATTTCTGATCTGAGGTGCTTCTACCGGGGAATGCCGAGTAGGTCGCTGAGGCATTTTTTGTTGACTAGCGTGCACTTCTCCTAGTTCGCTCCATCCATCGATATCCCACAACGTCGAGAGACCTAGTCGGGGAATCATGCAGATATTTTATCTGTCATAACTTTTCAGTGGGCATGATAGAACCTGGTGGAGCCAATGTCCTCTCCAGGCCACATACGGTCACCCATCTGGTACTGGCCAGGTTCCACGTCGCTTAACTTCAGTGATTTAACGGGAACCGGTGTGTCAAAACGATTATGCCGTATATAATAGTGCTCTTGCTCTTCAAAACCTGGCCTTGTGTCTCACCTCCTGGCAGGGAGGGAAATTATACTTCGATCTGCTATGCTTAATGGGTGGAAATGCGCGTGAATTGTAAACATTGCTAGAACGAAATAATGGAGGTCATTACAACAGTGGCAGCTTAGTAGAGATATACAAGGCAAGAGAATCGCATTGTTACAGCAGTGAACATATGCGGTTGACATAACCAGAGAATGAAGTACGCGATGACATGACCAGACAATGAAATACGCTCTGACATGAACGGTGATCGAAGTACGCATTGACACGACTAGAGAATAAAATACGCCCTGACATGACCAGGGAACGAAGTAGGCACTGACACGATCAAATAATAAAATACGCCTTGACATGGCCAAAGACGAAGTACACGCTGACATGACCAGAGAATAACAATACGCTCTGACATGACCAGGTAACGAAGTAGGCACTGACACGATCAAAGAATAAAATACGCCTTGACATGGCCAAAGACGAAGTACACGCTGACATGACCAGAGAATAAAATACGCTCTGACATGACCAGGTAACGAAGTACGCACTGACACGATCAAAGAATAAAATGCACTCTGATATGACCAGGGAATGATGTACACGCTGACATGACCAGAGAATAAAATAACCATTGACATGAGCAAAGGATGAAGTATACGCTGACATTTCCAAAAAGTATAGCTGATGACCGGAGAATGAAGTACACGCTGACATGATAGGTGAATTGAAGTACATCTCGACATGATCGAATAAATCGTATACATGCTGACATAACAGTAACATCAAACACCCGTTGGCATGACGGTAGAAGAAGCAAGTACACTTTGACACGGCCGAGAAATGAAGTGCATTATTGGCTGGCTGAAGAATGAAGTACACGATAGCGTTATCGCAGATTCGAGAAAATTTTGGCATTTTGGCTGTATCGAAGATGATGATAGTGTTGGCAATTGCGTTATGTTGGATTAATTTAATTTTGTGGCATTTTCAGACTTCCATAGTGATGTGTGTGCGCACGTGTCTCCCTGTCACGTAAAACGCGTTTGCGGATCGATTCTCCCAATAAGAAACGCAATTTTACAGAAATATCTTGGACCGCTCCTGATCACGTCGTATACATCGACCAACCAAGTATTGGAAAAAAAGCATGACGTCTGTTGGGAGGAGAAATAAACACAAACTACATTGCACACCAAATCAAATATTGAATAGTCTTCTTATTTATGTACTTCCCCCTCCACATTTCAGTGTTATATATATATATATATATATATATATATATATATATATATATATATATATATATATATATATATATATATATATTAATATATATATATATAAGTGTAAATTAGTCGTCCATATATATATATGTGTGTGTGTATATATATATATATATATATATATATATATATATATATATATATATATTAATATATATATATATGTGTGTGTGTGTGTGTGTGTGTGTGTGTGTGTGTGTGTAAAGGAGTAAGGCTACCAACATTTGTAAAAAGTTTTTTTCAACATTTATTTATTATTTTGTTGTTTTATTATTTTATAATTTTATATAACGCGTTTCAAGCGGTGGTCGGCTTTCATCAGATATGTAAAATGATGAAAGCGCTTGAAACGCGTTATATAAAATTATAAAATAATAAAAGAACAAAATGATAAATAAATGTTGAAAAAAACTTTTTACAAATGTTGGTAGCCTTACTCCTTTACATATATACTTTTCTCTCGTTGGAACTGCACTGATACTGCACTACCCTTTATATATATATATATATATATATATATATATATATATATATATATATATATATATATATATATATAACTTCTTTGTAATATAGCAGGGAAAATCCCAGCAGAGTGATCGATTAATTAAGAATTAAAGTTAAAAATTAAAAATTAAGAGCGTAATATTTATATATTTTGGTACAGAAAAATTAGTACAACATTCGTACCGTCCGTTTCAAACACGGAAGGACTTAGCCATCCGGCTCTCCTCAGCTTCTGTTGTCATCTGTTTCGGAAATGTGAAGTCACGTGTCACTCTCGTTTGGACGCGTTATTTGCTTAGAGTGTTGTGTATGTTTGTTTAAATGTAATATAAGAAAGGTCTAATAAGGTTTGAAAAAAAAGGGGGGGGGGGGTGAAAAGTAACAGTTGAGATTTAAACCGGAAGAGATTTAAAGAGCAATACATTGTTAATAAATAAAAATAACATTTGGTATATTTATTCATTCAGCAATAAACTACTTCTTATAAATATGGAAAAGCTCAATTTTTTTTCAGAAAATGACTGAATATAAAAAGGAGCTCCATTCTCATTCGCTCCATGTGCGCGCTCCCTTTTAGAGGGATCCCCGTGTAAATGTGGCGAAAAATAGAATGTTCGAACCTCTTGAAAAACGTCTCTTGTCGATTTCGGCGTCTTATGGAGCCGGAAATACGGTGTGTTAATCGGATTACTTTTCTTCTTTATATTACCTGTCTACTTCGAAGGTAATACCATATTATTGATTACATACGTGTTGTACACCCTCCGCGACAGGAAAATAATGCTTCGCCAGTGTTTGCACCAATATTAATATTCATATAAAATAAAGTCTCAATCGGCGAAGTTAAAATAAAAGAAAAAAGAAGAAAGAAAGAAGAAAAGAGAAAGAAAGAAAGAAAGAAAGAAAGAAAAAAGAAGGAAAAAAGAAGGAAAGAAAGAAAAAAGAAAGAAAGAAAATAAAAAGAAAGAAAGAAAGAAAAAAGAATGACAGAAAAAAGAAAGAAAAAAAAAGAAAGAAAGAAAGAAAAAAGAAAAAAAAGAAAAAGTGTCTCAAATAGGAAAATTTGATAAAAGTAAAAAAAAAGAATGAAAAGAAAAACGTATTAATCAATATAACACGAAGAAAGAAATAAACAAAGAAAACGTCTCATTATGGGAATAGATTGAATGATTTTTTTTTTCGAATTCACTTTAGACGGCCGGAAGTTGTCGGACTTGCTATTTGCTTTCTCCCATTCCCTAAACACTTGTAACGGTTTCGTCCGGCAGTTTTTTTACACACTAACTTATGTGCGTTATGTTTATTTATACTAGCAAATATTCATTCCTCCTGTCGCATATTTTTGTTAGCCTGTGAGGATGATATAATGAATAACAATCATATAATACACCTCTGCACCCAAAAGGAAGGAGGTAATGCCTATGAGAATGGTATCCTGAAGAACGAACATATACCAAACTACTCGTCTCCTCTCCCCAAAGGAGTTAATTCCCGAGAGGATGCTCCCATGACAACCGAACAGATACTACACTACCCACAAAGGAGGAGGTAATGCCTGGGCGGATGGCATAATTACAACAGAACAGATGCTACACTACCCCCCCCCCCAAGGAGGTATTACGTCTGGGATGGTAGTATCATTACAACAACACAGATACTACACGATTCCCCTGAATTGAGCATTAAAAGACAGGACAATAGTACACTTAATAGAAGTGATAGTATAGACGGCATCAGACAGACAGATATCAAATCTCCATTAGTAATTGTTGTGAAGTAGTCCAACAGTAAAAAGAAGTTAAGTCGAGGTTGGGTTAAGATAACAAGTGTATTAACATAAAAGGTACAAAGGTAAGGAAACTGACTGGCACTCGGCTAGACAGTTACAATACTGTCCTTTTTCTATCTGGTGATTGTCTACTCGCACTATTTATAGTGAGAACCGGTGTAGTTTCCCTTCTGTTAGAACGGCCGGTGTAACAGTAATAGATATAAATACACATTGGTCTTTATTATAGAACTTGAATGCCTGCGAGACACAGTCCTTGAGTGTCTAAGGTCTCTCTGTACAGGGGTTTGTTAGGACCATAGGGATACTTTTCCCTACAAGTAAACTATTATTCAAAATAACATAGTATTCGAAGCCCAAATAAGATCCCCTCGGTATGGCATCCCACACTGGCTTATACGAGGAATGGTTCACCTTCTGCGAGTGATGTTGCCTCTAGTGAAACAGCGCTTAGCTGGATACTCTACCAGACTAGATGAATTCTTGTCCTAGAATCCGGTAAGACCAAGAAACCACAAGAAAGATAAACTGTAACATAATTAAGTGTCGAATTGAGGAAATAAAAATTCGTGTTCTTCACTTCTCAACGTTTGAGAGGTAGAGGAGAATCTTGATCGAACATTCTGATATCTATGTATCTCGTATAGAGATCAAGTGTTAGCCCCATAAAGGAATCCCTTGATTTCTGAGAACTTCGACTGAAGTAACATAAAACAAAAAGAGTAGATGATACTGTCTGTAAAATGCCATATTATTTCATTGATTTTCAATAAAGCTGTCGTTATAATTGGGAGACTTTTTTTTTAGTGATTGGATTGTTGACAAAGCGACAACATTCTACGATGAAGGTAGGCGTCGTTTATCTGCTTTTGTGTTCTGTTTTATGACGTCTTTTTTTTTGTGTGCGACATTTCCGTCTGTCATGGCAACAGATTTTTCTCTTGGATGCATTTCCGGCCAGATTAATTACTCCTTAGGACGGACAAAGAAAGTGAAAGCAATTTTTTCTTTTAACAAAAAAAAAAATGAATATACCTGACTTATGGCGTTACTTTACCCTTACAAGGTGGCCGGTGGGCAACTCGCCTCCGCCTCCTCTTGACATTATTAAACATATCTTTTTAAGATGCGTCCATCCTATCTACACGTTTAGCGATAAAAATGCTATTTCAAACTTAAGCGTGACAGACCAACGAACATGCTATTTTTAAATGCAGCATGACAGACCAATACTAAAGGTTGCAGGCTGTCGGCGATTTCCCTTGAACGATATTTAAGTTATTTTGGCAAGTAATATTTGTTATTGATAATAGTTATTAGTAGTAATAATGTTGTCGTCGTGTTTTGCATACCAAATCGAGGATACGTCCTCGATAATCATTCCGCTTACTTGACCTTTTGGCTAAGAGCAAAGTGTAGTATCTGTTCCGATTGATACTAAACCCTATAGACCGGTACCGTCTTAGCCTTCGGCCTTGATTTCGCCGGTCTGTGGGTTTGTCCTGTGCAGTTCTAGGAGGTCCACCCTCCCAGGCTTTGCCTTCTCACCCTTTGAGAAGGGGTTAGTTTATTGCTAATCGCCTGGGGCGCCCCTACCGGAAAATGCCGACGGGGCTGCCCAGGCATTTTTTGTAGGCCAGGGTTCTCTCCCTTCTCGAGGGCGCTGGCTTTTCAAATACCACTTTCCCGACCTTGTGTCACATCTTACCGCTGTGGGAGGAAGATAAATACAATAATTCCGACAGAGTCTGGTCCATTTGAGTTAGGTGGCCTTTTTTTCTGTCGGGCTGAGGTATTGTTGTGTACAGTTCTAGGGAGTCCAATCTCCCATGCTCTTCCATTTTCTTTTTGAAATAGTGTTATTTTATTGCTAATCGCCTGAGGCGCCCCCTACCGGGAATGTCACCGAGGCTGCCTAGGCAATTTTTGTAGGCTAGAGTGCTCTTCCTCTTATGCGCTGGATTCCGACCTTGTGTTCCGCGGTGAGATGGAGGTAAATATTAATAATAGTTAGTATTAGTAATAGTTAGTATTAGTAATAGTTAGTATTAGTAATAGTAAGTATTAGTAATAGTGTTTCTGACAGACAGAGCCTCTGATATTAGTTTGACAAGTAATAATTCATTATTACTTGTCAAAAGTAGAATGAACTCTTCAATTTTGAATTACAAATAAAGACTCGCACATCCTTGCTGTGTGATTCGAAAACATAATTGACCCTTTTCTTGGCCGGGGTTTGAGGCCGGATGACATGTTTACATGACTCTCCGTTTTACATGGCTTTTGCGCCGCTGGTGTCGTGTCGTCAGATTTCGTTTCTTGTGACAGTTTAGATGGAATTCCACAGACAACTAACGATTTCAGCGTGGCAATTTCACCACTGGTCGTAGCATTCTTGTGCAGAATAGTTCCCAGAAATCATCAAAGTATTTAATTTACTTTACATTCTCTATAATGTGTTTACCCTGGCAATACATGCATTTTCATTGTGTTCGGGACATTTTACGTATGTAAATATGCACTCTTTCCATGTATCATGGTTGTCTCTCTTACGTTTTGTCTTTACCAAACTTTCTTAGTGAGAAATAAATGTATGTATATATGTAAATGCAATTGTCTCTTTATTGTTACTGTTTCTTTGTCATTGTTATTTTCATGTTTACTTCTGACCCTCGTGTGTTCTCAAGAAAACACATATTAAAAACTACGACGCTCGTCTCGGAGATGAAGATCCAACACGTGCGTCGCTATTAAAACGTATAAAATGAAATAGCTACTATTCTTATTTCAGAAGGCCAAACAAGGTGTTATTTAATACTAAAGCGTGACCGACAGATAAGGCCTCTTATAGAAAGGCTTGGACGCATTTAATTTTTAATGCGTCCAATCAATTTTCGCATTTACCGATAAAAATTCTAATTCAAACGTAAGTGTGACAGACCGACGAAACTGCTATTTCAAGGTTAAGTGTGACAGACTAATAAAAATACTATTTAAAACTTACTTGTGACAGACCGACAAAAATGGTAGTTAAAACATAAATGTGACAGACCGACGAAAATGCTATTTAAAATTTATATGTGACAGACCGACGAAAATGATATTTCAAGCATTAGTGTAACAGACAGACGAAAATGTCATTTCGACTTAAATTTGACAAACCAATAAAAATACTATTTCACAGTTAAGTGTGACAGACTGACAAAAGGATATTTCAAAATTATGCGTGAGAGACCGATAGAAATTATATTTTAAACATTAGTGTGACAGACAGACGAAAATACTATTTCAAACTTAAGTGTGACAAACCGACGAAAATGTTATTTCAAACGTAGGTGTGTGAGAACGACAAAAATCCTATTTCAAACAGAATGTGACAGATCAACTACAATTCTATTTCAAACTTATACATGACAGATCAAAGAAAATATTTCAAATTGACTGACTTACGAAAAGTATGCATCAAACAAGCGTGACCAACCAAGAGACGGACAGAGCTTCTAAACGAGACGCTTGGACGCGTCTAAAATAAGATGCGTCCATTAAATCTGTGTGTTTAAGCAATACAAATGTCATTTAAAACTTAAGCATGACCGATTGACTGACCGACGGACCAAACTTTTGATAAAGATACGGAGACGCATTTGAACACATATATCTGCAATATAATAAAGTAAAGTCGGTTTCTCCATTATACATCTATATAATAAAGTAAAGTCAATTTCCCCCCGTCGCTTTGACTATTATAGCTTTAGAACTAAAAGCTTTATATGCTAATCTGTTCCGCCCGTCACTTATGCCAATTCCTCATACGTGTTTTCAGAAAATATGCGTTCGTTTCGTTTTCTTTCAAAATGTTCTGGTTAAGCTGTTTCTCCTAACTAAGTCTTTTTAAGAGGAGGTCGCAGCCATTTTCACTCTCACACTAATATCTACTCCCACGGCCCTCAAATTCACCGGGATTTTTTTTAATAGGGTGGTTTTAGCTAAATCACAACAATAATTTAACATTTTCCTTTTTACTATTGTCTATATACTATCCTAGATTTTAAATCAAAATAAGGAACGCCGCCTAGGAATACGCTATAATTTCTTCAACCTGTCTATTACATATACTTTTTTTACACATTATTGATTAGCAGAATATTTTAACGCACAGCTTCAAGAGTACGCCGAGCGAGTCAAAATAGCGACTTTGCCTGAAGCCTACTTTACTTCGTTTCTCGGATCCACGTAAGTAACTTTAAAGTAATATGTTGCTATGTTTTTTTTATTAATGTATTTGCGAAGTATTCCAGAATACACAGATATACAGGGTGGGCAAAAATAAGGGTCCTATTTTTTAAAATTCATAACTTTTTTATTTATTGATTTTTTAAAATCTTTTTTTTAGAATAAGTAAAGGACCCTTTCCGAAGCAAGCATGAGCCGTATTAGCCCTAAGGAACGTACCCTCATTTAGAAAACATTATTTTTGCTTAAAAAACTCAAAACAGTGTAAAAAACAATACTTTAGTTTTTGTAAGTTTTAAGAAGTGTTTTTCGGCTAAAATTTGTTTTGTTTATTTCAAAAAATCTCGGAAGGGTCAGTCTACACACACATAAAGTTTGGTGAGTTTAACTTTTATTTTGTGGAAGTTATTCAAATTCAAGTTATTCAAATTTAAAGATAGGACCCTTATTTTGGCCCACCCTGTATAACTATTAACAATACCCGTAATTCGTTTCCTAATCATACTTTTCATGTTTTCCTTTTTTTCTTTTAACAAATGATAGAATCACTCTCGTAGTTTAATGTTGGGGCCCAGAATGTTTTGCTTAAATATACTTTCCTGGGCAACACCGTGATACGGGTACCGCTAGCCAATAAAGTTAAGTTTATCGATTTGCGTGATTAAAGGATCCCATCATACAAAATCCATATTTGATTTTGACTAGCCATTTTCTTTTGTTGAAGGTTGGTCCATGTTGTTAAGAACAATAAAATATAATTCGAATTAATATCTTCCAGAAAATAATTTATCTGGGTCAGTATTATCTTCGAATAGCCGCCATTTTTTAAAAAAGGGAGATAACTCCATACAGACTTACCATCTTTGTTTTGAACAGAAAATATTTTGGAAAAAAAGAAGTAACTCTGTATTCGTCCAACAGACTTATCTCCCTTTGTTTGAAATAGAAAAATAATATTTTGAAAAGAAATGAGAGGTAACTATGTATTCGTCTAACAGACTTATCTCCCTTTATTTGGAATAGAAAAATCATATTTTGTAAAAAAAGGAATAACTATATATTGTCTAACAGACTTTCTTCCCTTGTTTGGTACAGAAAAATATAATATTTCGGGGAAAAGGGAAGGTGACTGTGCATTCGTCTAACAGATGTACGACCCTTTGTTTAGAACAAAATAATATTTTGAATAAACAAAGAGAGGTAACTCTGTATTCGTCGAACTCACTTCCGTTTGTAACCGAAAAATAATATTTTTGGAAAAAACGGTAGGTACCTCCGTATTCGTCAAACAGACTTACTTCTTTTTGTTTTGATCAGAAAAACATATTTTGGAAGAAAAGGAGGGTAACTCTGTATATGTCAAACATACTTACTGCCCTTTCCAAACGGAACGAACAATTAAAAGGCATAGCTTCAAAATAAGCTCCTAATTTAGGTTGAACCGACCCTTTTTTCTCAGTAGCCCCTTACATCTACAGTGGCGGTCTGTCTTGTTTGGGGTGAACTGTGATAAAAAAAAAGGAAAGCAAAACAAATTGCAAGAAAATGCACTACCGGGTCACGCCAGTTCGGGATAGCTAGTTGTTAATAAACAATCCTTTGTTTGATGATGAAAGAGCTGCATGGGAAAAATAATGCAATCGCAATCTTTATTCTCCTTTCATCGTGTACCTATTCGATATAGATGGACACATTACCGTCCTTGCGGGTGACAGCACTTGATGTATTTCATTAAAAGCTTTATTTCCAGGTGTAAAGTCCGGGATTTCAAAATAATTGTCCAATGGAGATTTCCCATGAGTTCGATTGTCTACAGTTTATAAAAGTATTAATCGATATGTCTATTGATCTTTTGTATTATCTATCTATTTATGCATATACTAGCAGAAACCCAAGAAACTCCTGCTCCCATTTATTTGTTTATGCGGTGTACTTACAGAAATGTCTGCTTTACCGCAGTATGTGTGTTTGTGTTGATAAGCTTTGTTTTTAATTTACAATTTATGACAGGAGCGAAACGTATTGAAAGTACCCACTTTCTCACAGAAGAGACGTTGCTAGCCTCTCTACACTCTATCGTTATTTCAATGGAGGGTGCTCGACTGAGCTCCAATCTCCGGTTCCTCCTTGTAAGACATTCACAGCAAGAACTCGTCTTATTACTACAACTGCAAATAACTTTCTTCTTCCCTATAGCTCTTTTCACACAGAAGAGACGTTGCTAGTCTCTCTCTACTCTATCGTTATTTCCATGGAAAGTGCTCGACTGAGCTCAACTCTCTGGTTCCTCCCTGTAAGACATTTAAAGCAAGAGATCGTCTATCTACCACAACGAAAAAAAAATTTCCCTTCGTCACGCGAAATTTCCATGGACAAAGTTTCTTTGCAGAAACTTCCCATCTGTGGAACACATACCGCGGGACTGCTTCCCTGTTGATTACAACTTAACGTCTTCAAATCAAATGTGAGAAAATTCTTATCATAGACCACCTCAAAAGTAATCAAACACAGTGTATGCCACTGTTCAATGGTAGTACTCCCATAGTGCTCCTAATTCCTTTCTCATTAATCCTTATTCCCGAATGGCTTTTTTTTTTGCCTTGATAAGCGGTGATCTCAATAGTAGAATAAAAATGTCCACTCATAAGTAAATGACCGGGAAGGCTGTTTCACTAACAAATACACAACAGTTAGCCACGATAAAAAAATTCTTAAAACGAACTGTGCGTGATGCGTTGTATTAAAATGGAAACAATCATTGAAATAAAAAACAATATGAACGAATATTTAATTAATTATATGCAAATTAGTGAACGGTACTACCTTTATTGCATACTCGTGATCACTATATTAGAAACTATTCTTCTTTTATTGCTGATGTGGAGTAAGCTAGTACCCCTTCCTGAGGTTGGACAATGAGATGCTCCAAGGGCATGAAAGAGAGGCAACTCTCGTCACAAGACGAGAGGAGATGTTATCCAAGTCACCGTTTGGACTGTGTACGACTCTCGATATATTTCTATTATATGTTACCCGACCTTTTCCCAAAAGAGGTCTAATCAACATCATAATAATTGTCTGAGATTGAAATCAGCATTTTAATCTCACTGTTAGAACGGGAAATGGCGCAACTTTATAAGTATAGAGAAGAGATATAGTCATCCAGAGGCACACTGTTTCACTGAATCACAGCTCTTCAGTGTGGCTAGAGGGGAAAGTGTTTCATGCTAATATAAAAAAAAAACCTCAGTCGTTTTTTCGACGGTTTGATTTTTAGCAAACATCGGCAAAAGGTAATCACGTAGAGGGTGTCCCAATCATCTCAGTGGGTTGGCGTCAAGAAGAGCATCCGATCTATAAACACTTTGCTCCAGTTTAGGAAATGAGTTCCAGAGAATCCTGACCAGCGATAAGTTTGAAAGTCAATTTATGAAGGTAGTCTAACACATGCGAGGATGTAAAACGAACGTTAAACCGAATATGAAGATGAGTGATGACAATGAAGGCAGCTCTCGGTAAAAAGAAAACGATACTAAAAATACTAAATCTTACGTCTAGAATCCTTATTCAAATTTTCCCATTTTTTGAAAATTTGCAACAGTAGCCTCACTTAAATAACTGTAATTTGTAAACTATTAATCCGATTGGGCTTACATTATGACGGATGCCATTTGAAGGTTAGTACTTAATAAAAATTATATGGATTTTTTTATTAGTGGCGGCATTTATATGCCAGATCCAGGACTTATTACGTGATATGCTTTTTTATGGAAACCGGCATGAAGCCCCTTGATGTAAGGAGCTAACAAGAACGAAATATGATTATCGCAAAGACAGGAGATGCCTATTGGCCTTAGTCTTTTCAAGACTAAGGCTATAGGTAGGAGGAAAACAGTCAGCAAGAAGAGAGTTCCAGAAACCTGCAGTTCTTGGAAAGAAGCTACTGTTAGGCGACTCACTCTAAAAATATATATTATGTAACATGTATTGAATTTTACTAATTTAATGCGAGCTATAAAGAAGCCGACGATATTTTTTGTTTAGACATACAATCTCTAGTTCTGCTAATCTGTTATTTGAGAATAATCAACGAATTCAAATTATTAAATGAAATTGCCTTTTTTAAATAATCTATATAATAGTAAATAATTAATTTGATAGCAATCTCTTTTGATGGAAACGTATTTTATATTTGATTAATCAAAGGTCAGTTATTTTTGCATGTTGTAAAACTGGTAATCTGGTAATCTGGTAATCGGGAATAACACATCTAAATCGAATGGTTATAATGAAATAAGTATTGTATTTATGTTGACGTTAGACATTGTAATAGAAGAGTCCAAATGCAAAACGCGATAAATCTAATTTTTTGAAATTGAGAAATTAAACAATAAAAGGACGAACATATCAAATCTAAACTTCGACTAAAAGCTTACTTTAATTGAAAACAAAAAATATTTATGTTGATATCACAGTATGTAACACATAATTTTGGGGTGTGGTCGAGTGTTGAAATACAACACTTTCTTGTAGCGATAGCTTCGTCATTTTCAAAATGGCTTCTATCGCATTTTGCATTCAAACTCTTCAAGTGTAATTATGGATTAATAACTGGCATTGCTCGGGAATCTTTTTCTTGTTAGCTAATTCTTTTTCTACAAAATCGTGTTTTTGTTTTTGAATCAGGAAAACGAGTGTAAATGCACGTGAAGGCATAATTGTCTAAAACTGCATTGTAGAGAAAGGAAGGTTGTTAGATGCAGGTTAACGAATGTGTGTGACGTAACGCGATGGTACAGCAAAATGGCACTACAATCATCACGATTGTCGTCACCAAATACACCGGTCATCAGACGAAGACACAGACAATCAAAGCTTAAGTTTGAAATAATAGTCTCGTTGGACTATCATTCTTAAGTTTGAAATAATAGTCTCGTTGGACTATCATTCTTAAGTTTGAAATAATAGTCTCGTTGGACTATCATTCTTAAGTTTGAAATAATAGTCTCGTTGGACTATCATTCTTAAGTTTGAAATAATAGTCTCGTTGGACTATCATTCTTAAGTTTGAAATAACATTTGCGTCTGTCTGCCATGCTTAAGTTTGAAATAGTATTTGCGTCGGTCTGTTATGTTTAAGTTTGAAATAGCATTTGCGTCGGTCTGTCATTCTTATGTTTGGAATAGAATTTTAGTTGGTCTGTCATACTTACTTTTGAAATAGCATTTGATTCAGTCTGTCATGATTAAGTTTGAAATATCATTTTCGTTTGTCTGTCATACTTAAATTTGAAATAGCAGTTCTGTGGATCTGTCATGTTTAAGTTTTAAATAGCATTTTCGTCGGTCTGTCATGCCAAAGTTTAAAATAGCATTTCCGTTAGTCTGTCATGCTTAAATTTGAAATAGCATTTTCGTTGGTCTGTCATACTTAAGTTTAAATATAATTTTCGTCGCTAAACGCGCAGATTGAATGGGCGCATATGACGACCAGTTAAATATTGGGCGAGTATAAATTGGTTAGTTGAGAATAACAGGAAATAGGGGTCAGTCGGAGTTAGCTTAATGTACACGACTTCCTGTGTGCTAGAAATGTGTGTGACGTCACATGGCCCAAAGAAACGAAGAGAGTGTGGGGGAAACGTCCTCAATTCGCTTGGAATCACACACGTGTGAACTTGTGGTTTTAGAGATGTCCGGATAAGATATGATTAAGCGGTAATTATGGACCTCTCTTTGTCTCCCCCGCCACACTGGTCAGTGGTTTGAAACAACAACAAGGCGAATAAACCACTTCTTGTCTTCAACTGTTTCTCTCGTCTTGGTCCTTATTTTCGGGTATGAACGAACTTGTTTGCAGGCGGCGTTTCCTCGATCGGGCAAGATTACTGGAGCGAACGGCCAACAAGATATGTTATGAACGCTCATGCATTTTAATTGATTGTGACTTGTGAGATGGGAGGTAATGTAACAGCCATTCTTGTTATGTAATAAATGTATTTGTAGTAATTTTATCATCTGACGTCTATCACGGATTACGATCATTTTGGTAAAAAAAAATGTGATGGGAAGAAAATAATTACTAAGCCAGTGAGGTCTGTCACTTCCTTTGGTTTAAGATTTTATGTCGTAATATTTGTAATCAAAATTCTACTGAGAAGATTAGACGCTAACGAAGAACGTCCATTCAAAGCTGAGACGCCATTATTATTACTGTCTCAGTCTGGATTAAGTGACCGGAAGCAATGAAAAAACGTCTTTACGCATGCGCTCGCTGATTGAGAAAAATATGACTGCTGTATACACTTAACAAAGAAAGAGATTAACAGTCTGTACGACTTTTTGCTTTATTTCTTTTGATAAAAACAATATTTTGATAGTTTCTGGGGAAACAAAAATGTCAAGGTTATTTACTGTTTTATCAGAAAAGTATTTGGATACCTCGGATGATTGATTTACGCAGTGATCCCCATCACGTTCTATATATCCTCCGCTCAATAATAAAGACCAATGTGTATTTATTTGTACATAAATACATATCTCTATCTGTTAAAAGTTGGGTATGTTTATAGGTTTATATACAGGGTGGGCCAAAATAAGGGTCCTATCTTTAAATTTGAATAACTTGAATTTGAATAACTTCCACAAAATAAAAGTTAAACTCACCAAACTTTATGTGTGTGTAGACTGACCCATCCGAGATTTTTTGAAATAAACAAAACAAATTTTAGCCGAAAAACACTTCTTAAAACTTACAAAAACTAAAGTATTGTTTTTTACACTGTTTTGAGTTTTTTAAGCAAAAATAATGTTTTCTAAATGAGGGTACGTTCCTTAGGGCTAATACGGCTCATGCTTGCTTCGGAAGGGGTCCTTTACTTATTCTAAAAAAAAAAAAAAAATCAATAAATAAAAAAGTTATGAATTTTTAAAAATAGGACCCTTATTTTTGCCCACCCTGTAGTTGTATGTGCAGGGTCCACTCCTAAACTAATAAACCAATCATTATGAAATTTGGAATACAGCTGCTAGGTGTACACGGTCCAAATGTGGACTATATTAAGTTTAATTAAGTTTTATGCAAAGGGGTAAAAAAGGGGTGGAAACCCTTCTTGAAAATTCAGATACCTTCGATTTTGTGAAATTTTACCAATAGGTATTAGACATAAATTAATAAATATTGCTAAAATTTAAGTCCCTTTTGGAGTATTTTAAAGGGTTTTAGGGGGCATAATATAGACACAACCTCCCATTTAAAAATTCAAATATTTCAGATTTGCATTAAATTTGATCCGTTATATCTTGAGTTTAATATTCGCAAACAGACATAAAGGTGATGTAAAGCTGTTTTGTTCAGGGGGAATTAATTTTATCCGTCCTGGGATATGCATTCTTCTAATATATATATATATATATATATATATATATATATATATATATATATATATATATATATATATATATATGGTAAACAACTGATGACCCCTTAAATAATATTAGAAGCAAACTAAGTGTAAAAAATAAATTGACTTACATGAGTGATTTTCCACTGAACGACTTGGGACTTAAGGTTTGTTTTTTGTTTTTTGTTTTTTTTTCTTATATAGTTTTAATGGTTGAGAAACTTCCGAGACTATATATATATATATATATATATATATATATATATATATATATATATATATATATATATATATATTCATATGAAATACTGAAATAATAAAATAAAAGTAAAGTTACGTACTTTACAAGCTTATTATAATCATCAAATGCTTAAACAAGTAATAAAATATGAGAATGTTCTTTAATTCATGTATTTTCAAAGTAATTACTCTTATCCTCAGAATGAAAAAAACAATAATTTATTAATTATTGGTAAGTATTAATTTAATAACTCTACAAAACAATTTTGAGTTATGCTTAAAGTAAAAATAGTCAAAATTTGTAAAGTATGCAACTTCTGTTTTATTATTTCAGTATTTTTTATAACAATGCTCTACCCCCCAATATCGAGCATATTCCTATCACGATAGGATCTAATATAAAATATTTAAAAAAATTTTTTTTAAATAAATATATATATATATATATATATATATATATATATATAGCTCATCTCTCTCTCTCTCTCTCTCTCTCTATATATATATATATATATATATATATATATATATATATATATATATATATATATATAAGCTTCTAGCTAAAGCAATATTGCAAAGTTATTTTTCCCTGGTTAAATACCTTCGGGGGGGGGGGACTGCTCATTTAATAAAATAGATACATTTCCTTTTTTCGCTATATAGCTCTCTCAGGGGGCGTAGGATGAGAAAAATGTCGGATAGAAGCCAAATGTAACTTCAGTCCGGGGTTCGAATCCTGCAACCAGTGGTACAGTTATATCTCGCCACACCGGTGATTCTTGGTGAAGATGAAACATATATGTATGTGGCTATTGAAAAATATTTCTTATAATTATATATATATATATATATATATATATATATATATAGAGAGAGAGAGAGAGAGAGAGAGAGAGAGAGAGAGAGAGAAAGCCTATCATTAATAAAACTAACAAACATTCCTAAATATATGACGGAAAGCAGTGGCTGAGCGTCAATTAATTTGAAGAGAGGAACTCAACATGGCTGCCAAGCCCAGTTAATCTTATATATTTGGATAGCAGAAACGATGGAATGCGGGTATTCGAATAACCCTTTCTAAACAAGTATACTTTCCACGTATCTCTGTCATGGCAAGGCTAATACGTTTTTCGCCCTTTACTTGTTATGTCCCAACTTTCGACTCCGAGCTGGGAAAGGAAATGTGGTTAGTGAAATAAATTTAAAATTATTCATGGCTCATAAATAACCACCAAAGAGACCCCATACGAACATGGATTCAGAATCTGAGTACGAAAGTAAAAAATCCTTTCTTTCCATTTTTCTTTCTTTTTTTTGTCTTTCTTCCTTTTCCCCTGTTCTCCTTCTTTTTTTAATTCTTTCTTTCTTCTTTTCTCTATACCTTTCCCCTTCAGTTTTTCTGTTATATTACCCTTTCCTTCTTTCGTTCGTCGCTTTCCTCCTTTCTTTACTTTTCTCGTTTCCTTCTTCTGTCTTTCTTTCTTTTTTCTTTCTTTCTTCTGTTTTTTTTTAATATCTCTTTTCATTATGCCTTTCGTCCTGTCTTTAATTAAAATTTCAATTTATTTCCCCGGGTCTACAAAATGGCCGAGCAATTCTCATTATTGTCAATTTGTTTTTATCGCTTTTTTCGCCCATAAAAATATATTTTGCAAGCCAACACTTCTCTATTTTTTAAAACTCTCTCTCTCTCTCTCTATCTCTATATCTCTCTCTCTCTCTCTCTCTCTGGCATATATATATATATATATATATATATATATATATATATATATATATATATATATATATATATATATTCATAAAGAAGCTTTGAGCAGTAATCTGTACAGAAAAGATTATGTGTGTGTCAGACCATCTTCCGCATTCATTGATATATACACATATTGATACAAGTTTGATTAAACAGAAGTGAAAGCTTCTGTTTATTCTTTTTTTGATACATGTTTTGCCAGTTGGCAAACCAGCGATCTGATGTTATGTTGCAGTGTAAGCAAGAACTTGCTATGATTGCAAGCGCTTTTGACTCGTATGAATCATCCTTTGGAACCTGATTATGTTACAAATTAAAAATTGGTGAATTTATTAAGAAAGTCGATTAAAAACGTTTCAAAACATTGGTTGAGAGTAGGTTTATACGCTCGAATGAATAATGCTTCGAGTATAGGGAGACGAAGGTTACAGTTTAAAACAGCGACGATGGCAGTGTTTTGAGTTAGTATATTACGGAAGTCTTTTGGGTAAATAGTATGTGCTACTAAATGTTATTGACACACCAGTTCTCGTTAGATCACCGAGGTTAAGCAACGTTGATCCTGGCCAGTACTAAATGGGTGACCATTTGGGAATACCAGGTGCTGTATGTGGCCTGGAGAGGACATGGGCTCCACCAGGTTCTATCATTCCAACAGAAAGTTATGACAGATAAATATCTGCCAGACTCCTCAACGACGTCCCGGGCGTTATGGGATATCATCATCATCATCAGCATCATCATAATCATCATCATTAGATGTTGGGGGATGGAGCTTTAGTGGGAGATGATGTGGCATGTTAGGTGGCGAGAGATAGTTGTCTTGGTCATGCCAATATATACATTATTTATAGAGACACATTCTCTTAGTGGGCATTTAAACACATATATGGCATTACTAGTTTTTGATAAATTGTTTTGGGACGCGGGATTATTTTGTATTAGTAAGTAAGCCGTTTTTGATTGTCTATAATATATAGTGAATCGAAGTTTAGGATGTTTTATTCGGTGACAGGGTGTTTCCTTCTGCCATTAATTTTTTGTAGGTTGTTCCAACCAACAATTATTTTGTTTTTGACAATCCACCATTTTTGTTTTTCCCGGCAAGGTGCCCGACTTCAACCAATAATTATCTTATTTTTGACAATCAATCATGTTATGTAAATTACTTTCCGGGCAGATGCGTGTCCATGCCAAGTGTACCTACTTCTGTCAAATTACCTTTTCCGTACACCCAACCTAGATATTTAACACGCAGTGTAAGCTTTAAGACAAATGACCAGATGAAAGTTTAATAAAAGTCATCGAGCAGCAGCAATGCCCTAAATTGCAACTCATCCTCACTGTGGAAGTGGCAACGTAGGAGCTATGACCTTTGGAACTCCGGTTTCTAGCAGGTCCACCTATGGCGGACAGGTCTGGCATCCATCGTGTTTTAAGGCTATAACCCGGCTAATAGTGCTCTAATGAAAATCCAGGAGTCGGCATCAGGATACGCCGCCCTCTTGTCGTGTCTGTCGCTGCGTTTGATAAGCAGAGACGTGTCAGACGTGGAACCGTAAATCAATGGAGGAAAAATGGCAACGTTTCTGCAGCGCCATTTCTTTTCTATGTTCTGGGCTAAACTTTCCCCAACTTCGAATTGCAAACTCTGAGCAATGCTGCTCTCGTGTGTCAGAGGTAAAAACTTACAGGTTAACAAATAGGACTTCATGCAGGACAGACAGTCCTGAGGCACGACCTTTGTGAGCTCTATGCAGAAGTCTGACCCGTTTTGGCCTCCAAGAAAAAAATATGGACTGTGTATTGTTGAGAGTCACTTCGGTAACTCGATTGAGGAACGCATCTGTGAACTGAGAGAGGAGACTGCTGACTATATGTGAACAGACTATTGGAAGCAGCAGTAGCCGTGAATGCGCTTATTACGTATCGACACTTGATTGGACAAAATCTTCAATCAGCAGTTCCTTTCAGCCAATCAGAGAATTCCAGCGCACACTATAAAAAGCCAAAAATAAAACAGCGTTTTTTTTTTGTTTTTTTTTCAACATATAACGTACGTTGATACGACCTTATAAACTAATTCAGGCCAATGGTCGAAGAGTCTCGACAGACGAACGTGAGAAATTCACAGAACTACTAAAGGCAGCGCCAGCATATACATACATGATGTTAAACGAATGCTTGTATTGATACACACACGCAAACGCACGTGCTGCCAGTTGAAGTGAATACACATACACGCTCTCACTAACAAAACAGGCACGCTAATACACGCACATACATCTTCGCACTTATCTCATGTATACACACGTAAACGCACACGGCACCAGCCGAAATGAACACATGTACACTCTCTCTCTCACTAAAAAAAAAAAACAGCGGCATGCTGACACACACGCACATATCTTAATGCCTATTCAAACTCACACGGTGCCAGCCGAAATAAACATGAGCACTTAATTTTTTCCTTACAGATAAACACCTTCCTTTCCTGAGAAGATTCTTGAACTCTTTTGAACTTTCATTCTTTACGAACACTTATTTCGCATTGTCTTAGTAATGTTTTCGATAAAAAGTCATTATTTTCTATGGATAGACATTGTCATTTTTATTTTTATAATTTAGTGTCCTCTTCAAGACTGCCCCGCATTCATACGAACCCAACCACCAATCCTGGCAGATGTTCAAACCCTTGTTTCGCCTTAAAGATATGGGGACGATGGAAAGGGACATCAGACCAACCTGACGTGACTCAGACCGACCGGAATACCCAGCAACTAACTTCAACTTTTCGGGGTTAGTTAATACCAAAATCAGGCTGGCAGAGTCTAGACCATTTTTGAGGAGGGCTTGTTTTCTGTCTGGTCTAAGATATGCTCCTGTGCAATTCTAAGAAATTCCCCCTTCCTAGGCTTTATCTTCTCGCCTTTTGAGAAGGGGTTAGTCAATTGCTAATCGCATGAGGCGCCCATGCCGGCAATTTTTGTTAGGGCAGAGTGCTCTCTAGGGCGCTGGTTTTTCAAATCCCACTTTCCTGACCTTGTGTCTAATCTTTCCGCAATGGGAAGGAGATGAATAAAAACTAAACCCAGCCCATGATATGTGTGCGTAACAACAGCAGCAGCAGCAGCAGCAGCAGCAGCAGCGATTAATCAAAACAACCACCACTCTGTAACCAATGGCAATGGAATAGAGTATAAAAAAGATGAGAATTAGCAGACGACATTTATTGATTATGAAAACTTTTATTGCTACACGACACGGTTTACCATCAAATTAAAAAAAGCTGTACCTCGAATTAAAAAATCTCCATTTAAAATCAAAAAATATCAATTTCAAATTGAAGTTTGTCTCACTATGATACATTATATACACGTGAGCTAAATCTTCGGGCAATTTTTTTTCGAACCCTATAGTTAACACACAAAAAAAAACAACTAATCATGCGGTAATGTATTAGTATCCATGTCGGTCAAACCGGTGTCCAAATTGGTAACGGCTGTTGGGAATTGTATTCAACTCTAATGGTCAAATGCCGACGTTGGACATTTTCCCAATTTTATATAAAAATTTTTTTATTTATAATATATTTCAATTTATTTTTTCATTGACTTGAAAATTCAATGAGTAAGATTATAACGTTAACAAAAAAAATCAATTTCTATAAATTCAAATAAGAAAATACAACTAATTGAGTTTGATACACACTGTAATAAAATTAATTTCAAATTAAAAATAGATGGATCAGAAAAAAATGACAAAATTGATAAGCTAGTGTCGCCTGTAGTAAGGATTGAACCTTCAACCTCCAGAAGACTGTCACTTAGAACTGATTGTTAATCAATGTTTTTATCCGTTGCGCAAGTAGAAACGCATAAAAAGGAAGGTCGAACATTGCATCGGCCGAAACGTTGTGAAAATAAGAACCTTTTTTTTCATTTAGATGAAAACAAGATGATATTTATTGGCAATGAAAGCTGTTATTGTTGAAAGAAAACACCTTTTTAACATCAAATTAAAAAATATCAATTTCAAATTAAAAATAGCTGAATTATAAATTGGCTATTTGCCTGAGTATTTTTTAACTTTGAAATTCAACTTTTTTTAAATTTGAAGGTGTCCATTTATTTGCCTCCCCACAAAGGCAGAGTTAGACACAAGGTTGGTTTTTAATATGGGGAAAATCCAGCACCCCAAAAATGGGAATTCTGGATTGGGTCAAAAATTAAAATTGACCCAATCTAGAAGGATTACTCCTGTACTTACCTATGACAGCACAGATGAAGTGTAATATCAGAACAGATACTACATTTTGATCTTAGCTAAGAGTAAAAGGGTATAATTAAAACTTATTTTTAAATCCAGTGTTTGTCAATTCAACTTTTGTTTAAATTTGAAGTGAATATATTTTTAATTTGAAGTTAGCTTTTAAATTAAAGTTTATATTATTTAATATGAACTTGAGCTTTTGAACTAAAGTTTAGCTTTTTTTAATTTGGGAATGAGCTTTTAAAATTGATGCTGAGCTTTTTAAATTTGAAGATGAGCATTTAAATAATTGAAGATGATCTTTTTAACTTTGGAGGGTTTTTTTATTAAAAGATGAGCTTTAATAATTTTAACTTGTACTTTTTTTATTTAATTTGAGCTATTTTATTTAGACATGAACGTTTTAAAATTTAAATTGCACTCTTTTTAAATTACATTTAAGCTTTTGTAAATTTGGATCTTAGCTTTTTATAAAAATGGATTTTGAGCATTTATAAATTGATGTTGAGTTTTTCAAATTTGAAGATGAGCATTTGTAACATATGGGATGAGCTTTTTTATTTAAAAATGTGCCTTTTAAAATTTCCTTTTTTATTGAAGTTGAGTTTTTTATGTTTGAATATGAACTTTTAAAAAATTATGTTGAACTCTTTTTCAAATTGCATTTGAACTCATGTAAATTGAAGTTAATCTTTTTAAAGATTGAAGTTATTTTTTTAATTTGAAAATCAGCTTTTCATATTGAATTTAAACTTTTCAAATTTGAAGATGAGCAGTTTTTAATTATAGATTATTACTTTTCAATTTGAAGTTTTTTAGCATGAACTTTCAAAAATTTGAATTAAACTTCTAAAAATTGATTTTGAGCTTTTGTAAATTGAAGTTGAGCTTTAAAAGGTTAAAGTTAACCGTTTTTAAATTTAAAGATGAGCTTTTAAAATTTAAGTTGAGGTTTCAAATTAGGAGATGAACATGTTAAAATTGCAGACGAACTTTTTAATTTGAAGTTAATCATTTTTAATTAAAGTGAGCTTTTGTTTTAATTTGAAGTTGAACTAATATTGATTTGTTTTTAAACTGAACTTTTTATTTGGACTAGCATTTTAAAATTTAATTTGAACTCTTTTAAAATTAAATTTGAGTCTCTTTTTAAATTGAAGTTAACCTGTTATAATTTTAAGATGAGATTTTTAAATTGAATTTGAGGCTTTCAAATTTAAAGATAGACATTATTTTAATTTGGAGATGAGATATTTTAATTTGAAGTTGATCCCAAATCTGTCAACGTCGTTTTTTGCCAGTGTCAGCACTGAAACTAATGGCAACGGTATGAGAACTAGCAGACAACATTTATTGGTTATTAAAACTGTTATTATTAAACGGTACCTTTTTATTCTTAAATTAAGCAAGTTGAACTCCAAATTAAAAAAAGATCAATTTCAGGAAAAAGAATAGTGCATTGGACGCTAGGTTTGAAATAGAAATATGTCTCATTTTTTTTTTTGCTTCTGTCTATATCTCGATGTTATTCAACGTTTGTTTTAATTTGAAGCGAATTTAATTTGAAGTCAAGCTTTTTAAATTAAAGTTTAGCTTTTTAATTTGAAAGTGGGTTTTTTAAATTGAACTTGAGCTTTTTATTGAAGTTGACTTTTTTTATTGAAGTTGAGCTTTTATATTTGAACAAGCTTTTAAAAATTTAAGTTAAACTCTTTTAAATTGAATTTGAGCTTTTACACAGTTGAGCTGTTTAAAAATAAATTGAGCCTTTTTGTAATATAAGTGAAACTTTTTCTAAATTTTAAAATCAGCTTTTTAAATGTGAAGGTGAGCGTTTGTAAAATTTGAAATGAGCTTTTTAATTTACAGTTTAACTTTTTCATTTAAAGATGAGCTTTTTAAAATTTGAAGTTGAGATTTCTTTTATTGAAGTTGTGTTTTTATTGATACTGAGTTTTTTTTTATTCGAACGAGCATTTTAAAATCAAAATGTAACTCTTTTCAATTGAATTTGATCTTTTTTAAATTGAAGCTGTTTGAACTAAAATTAGCTTTTCTTAAATTGAACTTGAGTTTTTCAAATTTGAAGATGAGTATTTTTTTTTAATTATAGATGAACTTTTTTAATGTGAAGTTGAGCTTTTTTATTTGAGCGAGCATTTTACAATAAGAGTTGAACTCGTTTTAAATTGAATTTGAGCTTTTGTAAATTGTAGTAGAGCTTTTTTTTACTTGAAGTCAACCTTTTCCTAATTTGAAGATCGAGCTTTTTAGAATGAAACCGAGATATTAAAATTTGAAGATGAGCTTTATAAACTAAAGTTGAGCTTTTTCAAATTTGAAGATGAGCTTTATAAACTAAAGTTGAGCTTTTTCAAATTTGAAGATGAGCTTTATAAACTAAAGTTGAGCTTTTTCAAATTTGAAGATGAGCTTTATAAACTAAAGTTGAGCCTTTTCAAATTTGAAGATGAGCTTTATAAACTAAATTTGAGCTTTTTCAAATTTGAAGATGAGCTTTATAAACTAAAGTTGAGCTTTTTCAAATTTGAAGATGAGCTTTATAAACTAAAGTTGAGCTTTTTCAAATTTGAAGATGAGCTTTATAAACTGAAGTTGAGCTTTTTCAAATTTGAAGATGATATTTTTAATTTGCCAGTGTCTCACTTATTGTTGTCAGCACTGAAACCAATGGCAACGGCATTGAGTAAGATGAGAACTAAAAAGACGCCATTTATTGATTATTAAAACTATTGTTATGAAACGATACAAATTAAACAAGTTGTATTTCAAATTTAAAAAATCGATCAATTTCAAATTTGTTATGTTGTCTTTGGAAAACGAACAGTCAATTGGACGCTGAGTTTGAAATAGAAACGCCTCCTTTTTTTCTTTTCTTTTTATCTGCTTCTACCGAAATCTTGATTTCCACTTCGAACACAACACCGATTCTTTAGCTACGATAAATGTGTAGTATCTGTTCTTTCCTCAATCAGTGAAGAAGAAATCCTTCTGGACTTAGGCAATTTTTTATTTTTGTCTCAATCCAGAGTATCCTTTTTTGGAGAGCTGGATTTCCCCACAGTAAAAACCGACCTTATTACCAACTCGACCTTCATGGGCAGGTAAGTAAATAAGAGCAAAGGTCGACTATTTGGCTTCTCAAAAAAATGGGAACAAAAATATGTAAGATCAAAGTGTAGTATCTGTTCCGATGGATACTGCACGCCTGTCCTGTGCAGTTCTAGGAGGTCCACACTCCCAGGCTTTGCCTCCCCTCTTTGGGGAGGAGTAAGTTTATTGCTTACTGTCTAAGGCGCCCCTACCGGGGAATGCCGACGGGGCTGCCCAGGCAATTTTTAAATGGCCAGAGTGCTCACCTCTCGAGCGCTGGCTTTTCAAACCCCACTTTCTCGACCCGATCTTGGGTCACATCTTACTTGTGGGAGTAAGATAAAACTGGCCTTGTGCCTAACTCCTGGGGAGGAGTAAATAAATATGTATAGTCCTGTCGGCACTCTCTCACGAATGAGGGAGTATCAAGCGACCGGGAATCAACTCCTACCCTTCTGAAAAGAAGGCGGTAATGCCTAAGAGGATTTGTTAACCTGTCTCTCACTGGGTCTGTGTATTATGAAAATTCCATTCCCTGATTCTGTCCTCGTGGGGAGGCAATTAAATAAAGACTCTCTTATAAATGCCTTTTTGATATCTCAAATCAGTTAAACAGATTTCTTAAGTTTCAGAAACGATAACGATCGATAATTTGTATTTTTTTTCGGACTACTATTCTCATCTTGTTTGTTATTTTCACAACTTTTCTGCCGATGTAACCTCCGACCTTCTTTAGCTGAAACTTTTTGAACTTGTAAATCTTTATGTCGAACTACGAAACCTATACGTGATTTTAACCTGAACGTTTTATTTAATCAACGGAGGTAGATTATTCTCGTTCCGTCAGCCATCACCTTGTTGAAGTGTTAATTAATTATTTTATTGTTTTTTGATCACCTGTTGTAAAGATTGCACCTTCAACCTACAGAAGACTGTTACGATAGCAAACCTTCCGCGTGGATTAAGTAAAGGTACTCTTTGAATTCCGTGTGGATTCCCGAATTTTGCATAAAGACTTTCAAGTGGGACAAACCGCATCTCGAGAACGTGCGTAGTTACATCGGCCGAAATGTTGTGAGAATTACAACTATGATGACAACATTATTCCGAATAATCCAGATAATACAGCTTGCACATATAACAGCTGTTTTATAGAGTTTTATTTACTCCTCTCCAGGAGTTAGGCACAAGGCCAATTTTATCCTACTCCCACAAGTAAGATGTGACCCAAGATCGGGTCGGAAAGTGGGGGTTGAAAAGCCAGCGCCCGAGAGGTGAGCACTCTGGCCATTTAAAAATTGCCTGGGCAGCCCCGTCGGCATTCCCCGGTAGGGGCGCCTCAAGCAGTAAGCAATTAACTTACTCCTCCCCAAAGAGGGGAGGCAAAGCCTGGGAGGGTGGACCTCCTAGAACTGCACAGGACAATCCCATAGACCGGCAAGCCCCGAAGGCCAAGACAATACCAGTCTATGGGGTGCAGTATCCATCGGAACAGATACTACACTTTGATCTTAGCCAAAAGGCCAAGAGTATTATTTACTCCTCTCCAGGAGTTAGGCACAAGGCCAATTTTATCCTACTCCCACAAGTAAGATGTGACCCAAAGTCGGGTCGGAAAGTGGGGGTTGAAAAGCCAGCGCCCGAGAGGTGAGCACTCTGGCCATTTAAAAATTGCCTGGGCAGCCCCGTCGGCATTCCCCGGTAGGGGCGCCTCAAGCAGTAAGCAATTAACTTACTCCTCCCCAAAGAGGGGAAGCAAAGCCTGGGAGGGTGGACCTCCTAGAACTGCACAGGACAATCCCATAGACCGGCAAGCCCCGAAGGCCAAGACAATACCAGTCTATGGGGTGCAGTATCCATCGGAACAGATACTACACTTTGATCTTAGCCAAAAGGCCAAGAACGAGACTTTATTTACTCCTCGCGGAGTTAGGCACAAGGCCAGTTTTATCTTACTCCCACAAGTAAGATGTGACCCAAGATCGGGTCGAGCAAGTGGGGTTAAAAGCCAGCGCTCGAGAGGTGAGCACTCTGGCCATTTAAAAATGAACGAGACTTTCTTTACGATAAAACAAAATGCTTTACGATGCATTACACTTAATAGGCGTGGTGGTTTTTCTATTCTATTTTATTCTCATTTAAAAATAAGCAATATCGAATTAAACGCGAACAATACACAGTATTCAGCGATCAATAATTATTTTTTCTCGTTAAAAGCATTTCGCGTTAGAGGCGATTTTATAATGCATGTACGATATTGAGCTATGCAAATACAAGTAATACAACTAAAAGTAACCCTGAAGAAAATCGGAAGTTACATCGGCTGAAACATTGTGAAAAAAATAACCTTGATGAGAATATTAGTCCGAATGATTAAAATGTTATTTTATCGTGGATTGAACTCGTCATCTCTAGGTAGAATACACTCGTGAATAACTCATAACAAACGCTTTTGTACGCTTTACGAAAAGTTTAAAAACTGAGCTATGAAATTCTGCCTCACTCATTGTATTCGTCAGAATTCTCGCCAACTGACTATAACTTCTTCAATCATCTGGATCACTGCTTGAAACTCCACAGAAATATGAAAAGGTGATGGCGACTGTTTGGTGGTATACAGGTAATCTACAGCAGCTTCATGGGTCCTGCTGAATCGTTGACTGCTGAAAAACATTGTCTGCAAATGGACGAGATACGTAACAGAAACGGCATCGTGTTGCTTTCAATTCTTTTGTGGTTGTTAAATTGTTCGTTTTTTTGTTTTAGTTTTTTCTTTAAAGTGATTAAGGTCGCCTCGTTTCTTAGCTATTTTACTTTATTTTATTTCAATTCTTTTGTGGTTGTTAAATTGTTCGGTTTTTTGTTTTAGTTTTTTCTTTAAAGTGATTAAGGTCGCCTCGTTTCTTGGCTATTTAACTTTATTTTATTTCAATTCTTTTGTGGTTGTTAAATTGTTCGGTTTTTTGTTTTAGTTTTTTCTCTAAAGTGATTAAGGTCGCCTCGTTTCTTGGCTATTTAACTTTATTTTATTTCAATTCTTTTGTGGTTGTTAAATTGTTCGTTTTTTTTGTTTTAGTTTTTTCTTTAAAGTGATTAAGGTCGCCTCGTTTCTTGGCTATTTTACTTTATTTTATTTCAATTCTTTTGTGGTTGTTAAATTGTTCGTTTTTTTGTTTTAGTTTTTTCTTTAAAGTGATGAAGGTCGCCTCGTTTCTTGGCTATTTAACTTTATTTTATTTCAATTCTTTTGTGGTTGTTAAATTGTTCGGTTTTTTGTTTTAGTTTTTTCTTTAAAGTGATTAAGGTCGCCTCGTTTCTTGGCTATTTTACTTTATTTTATTTCCTGTCAAATAAAATACACATCATTGTCGATTTAAAGCACAATTACCGAAGAATAAATTTGAAAAAAATATACATTTAATTCTATGTGCCACTGGAGTCAATTTCGCTATTATGTCTTCACGAGAAGAATACCCGTCACAGGACAAGTAACATAAATTCTCAGCGCAGAATAGTTTTGCACCACTTTTATGTCTCTCTACGAAAATTAAAATACAAGATATAATGATATATGTGTAACCTTATGTTTAGAATCCTTATTCCAATTTTGATCAAAATCCATGATATGATTTCGATTCTAGAAAATGGCTAAAATGTAAGACTTAAGCTTAAGGAGTTTTAAGAAGAAATTGAAATTCAGGGAATTTTGCTTAATTGGTGTCTAATGGCTATGGGTAAAATGTAATTTAATTCTACCTTCATTAATACACAAAGAAACCAATGTAACTTTTTTACACTGTTACATATACCATGTATCTTGAAAAAGCCTATTAAAGATGTAGGCGAAATATCGATTTATACATGCCTTCATGTTTACTTTCTTGTGTTATTCTTTTGGGCTGTCTTTGCTTTATCCTTCAATTAATTGTTATTCATACACAAAGAAGCCAATGTAACTTTTTTACACTGTTATCTATATCGTATCTTGAAAATGCCTATTAAAGTTGTAGGCGAAGTATCGATTCATACACGTCTTTGTGTTATTTTTTGTTTTTTCAATGCTTTATTCGTCATTTTCATTTTTATTTACACAAAAAGAAATGAATGCAACTTTTTCACACTGTTACTTTTACCATGTATCTTGGAAAAGCCTATTAAAAATGTAGACGAAGTATCGATCCATATATGCCTTTGCGTTATATATTTTTTGGTTTTTCTATTTTATGACTAAAAATTCAAAAGGAGGCCGACTTTCCTTTATATATTAGATTATTAGCTTACGTTGCCTGGGAGTCTTTTTACTTTCGTTTTTGTTGCCAAATAATACTATAAATATGCTTTATTTTTTTTGTTATTTCTTGTATAATGTAGGGGTGAAAATAAACAGATATTTTCAGAGTTGCCGCCATTTTGAATGTTTTCATCCCACGAGACGGTTTCGCTTTTTGTATTCTTTTTTGAGAAGGAGTGGTGTGTCACAAAATTATTAAAACATGTTCCACCATCCCAGATTTTAAAATATTTTAATTATATATTAGCAGTAAGTATCATATTTACTGATATGAAATGTGAAAGATTTATTGAAAAATAAATAAATAATTGTGAAGATTTATACCCCAAATGTTGTCTTCGATTGTTTGTTTTTGTTCATCCTCTCTTTCTCACCATTCCGGTTTTCTGCATTGCTATCAGCCTTCATAAATACCCACATACTTAAATATATATTAATTTAATAATTAAATATTTATATCCACAGACAAGCGCTTGTTTTGTCTCATCAGGGTGGCTATATACAACCGACTCCCTAGCTGCACGGTTCGAACCTTAGATCTCAGGTCTGATAACTCAACATCTATGTCCATGTGCCCAACGATTCACGAATGAGAAGTATAAATACTGCGTTTGACCAGTACAACAAATCGTCTCTTAAGAGGATTCAATCTCAGCTTTTGACAGGGGAGAGAACCTTTGCATTACAGCTTTAAATCGAAACAAAAAATTATTTCCAAATAGAGTGCCCTCCCTTTAAGAGGGCCGATAATTATAATTTAATAAACAAACGCTTGTTTCATCTTATGGAGACTCATCAGTGTGGATATATACAACAGACTCACCAACCATAAATACCCACATACTTATAAAATTCTTTACTTTTATGCGCCCCTAAAGAAGGCATATTCCATTTTTATTCATACACAAAGAAACCAATGTAACCTTTTAATCACGAAAACCCCTAGAATTATCCGATTTTATTGTGCGTGCATTTTCTTGGGATTAATGGCTTTTACTCTGCATGTAAACAAACAGAACCTTGTTGACCATTTGCGCGCTGTTTATGCAAAAATTCGCCGCCATGTCAGGTTGCATCTTAGCATATGCGCATCACCAAGATATTTTTTGTATCATTCAGACTGATCAGTTTTGACGCTCTTATTATTCCGAAAAACGTATTAACAAATAATTAGCGTCTCGTTAATTTTCCGCTTTTTTATTTTTTTTATTTGCGCGTCTTTTTTGTTCAGGCCAGATTGCGTTTCCCACGCAACAAATCAATCGATCACAAACAATCGTGAAAATGTCGACCATTTGCCACTCTTTCTTTACATTATAACACCCTTGTTTAATAAGCAGAAAAAGCAAGCGAATATTGTCTTAAAAACTATCCACCATTTATAAGAATCTAATTATAAAAATCATACTTCAGCCAATCAGAAGCGCAAAAATTATACACCTCTGCAGTATGTAAAAAACGTGACGTTTCAATTTTATTTGCGCCAATCGCTGGAGTCGGTCAAATCCATTCGCTCAAGTCCTGTTCTTTTACAGAACCCTTCTTCAATAAGCAGAAAAGTAAGCGAATATTGTGTACAAAATATCGGCTCTTTATTGGATAAGAATCTAATTATAAAAATCTTATGTCAGCCAATCAGAAGCGTGGAAATCATAAGCCTCTGCAATATTTACAAAAAGAGACACGTCAATGGCCGAGATCAAAGTTTAGTATCTGTTCCGATGGATACTGCACCCCATAAACTGGTATTGTCTTGGCCTTCGGGGCTTGATTTACGCCGGTCTATGGGTCTGTCCTGTGCAGTTCTAGGAGGTCCACCCTCCCAGGCTTCGCCTCTCCTCTTTGGGGAGGAGTAAGTTTATTGCTTACTGTCTGAGGCGCCCCTACCGGGGAATGCCGACGGGGCTGCCCAGGCAATTTTTAATGGCCAGAGTGCTCACCTTCTCGGGCGCTGGCTTTTCAAACCCCACTTTCCCGACCCGACCTTGGGTCACATCTTACTTGTGGGAGTAAGATAAAAACTGGCCTTGTGCCTAACTCCTAGAGAGGAGTAAATCAATACTCCTAAATGTCGTAACACAGCTAATAGGATCGTAATGTGGATTATATTTAGTTTAATTTACTTTCATGCAAAGTAGATAAAATAGGGTTAAAGTACTTCGTGAAAATTCACATACCTCCGATTTTTGTGAAATTTTAAGCATGGTTATTAGAGATCAATTAATAAATATTCACCAATTTTCAGTTTCTGTAATCACTCGTGACCGTTATGTAGCTTTATATCAACTTGGATTTTTCATTATAACGTAATGGGGGGGGGGTGTTCTTGGATCTGAAACTGCAATAAACGTCTCTGGTCAGTGTGCTGTCTGAAGTCCAAATCTGTTGACACGTCGCAAATTGCCCTGTGGATATGTCGTCTCTAAGCGTCTTCTTCTTTCTTCCTTCTAGTAACTGTACAAAATCGGAGGAATTAAAAACAACAAATAAGCCATCATTTGCTCTTGAGTTTAGTCTGGGTTTTTTTTTTGTTACAGCAATGTACATGTAGACGGGCTGTAATTTCCCGCCCCACCCCCGTAGGCATGATTGACCTCGAAATAGTCGTCTGCTCACTGTGACGTCATCAAACCAAAAAGAAAGCAGAATTGATATAGCTTCTCTGTCATGGGGAGTCAACGGAGCTCGATGTTATTTTTTTTTTACGACGGTAAACGATTTCTGAAACAGGCTAGAAAGAGTAAGAGAGAGATAGAGATATACAGGGTGATTCATAAGTCACTTAGCTATTTATTTTTGAAATTCTCAAGTTAAAATATACAGTAATACAAAACAGAAAGTTTATTCACCAAATTCATTTATGGGAGTTTAAAATTACAGCAAATTTTCAAAATTTCCACCTTCGTTCTGCATGCATAGCTCCATTCTTTTTTGCAAGGAATTTACGACTCTTTGTAGCATATTTGATTGATTAATTGTAACAAACTCGGCAGTGATTTTTGATTTGAGGTCGTCATTGCCTTTCAACAAGTGTGGGAGATTCATCAAATTTGGCCATATGAATAACAATAAAAAATTCGCTCTTCAATTGTAAATGACATACTGCCCGAAAAAAAAGCACATATGATGATTTACACAAATTTGAATAAATAAAAATAAATATATATAGAAACAAATATATAAACGAACAAATTTAAAATAACAAATAGCAGTAATTAGAGAGTAAGATAACAATTATCAAAAGTTCATAGTATCTTTGTGTTTCATTTGGTAATCATTTTAAATAGCTAAGTGACTTATGAATCACCCTGTATGTTTATATATTTGTATGTAAAAATAAAAATGGAATAAAGAATAAGCAATTCAACAACTAAAAAAATAAACTCAAAAACTCATCTTGTAAAGTTCCACCGAGATATTTCGGCCGTAGATACGACCATTTTCGATCAGTTATGTACAAGATTTACTCATAAACTAATAAACCGATCATTATAAATATTGTAACACACCTAATAGGGTCGTAATGTGGATTATATTTAGTTCAATTTAATTTCATACAAAGTGAATAAAAGAAGGTTAAAGTACTTCGTGAAAATTCACATACCTCCGATTTTTATGAAATTTTCACAATAGCTATTAGAGATCAATTAATAAATATTCACCAGTTTTCAGTTTCTTTGGAGAATTTTAAATGGTTTTAGGGGGCATAATGTGGTCACAACATCCCGTTTAAAAAGCCCAACATTGGACCCCTTCCGCTTATTACTGTGCTCCAAAATTCGTAATGCTTTATGATTAAGAAAAATCAAAAATAAGAGCGTAATATTTATTTATTAATATTTGTATTACAGAAAACAGAAACAGAGGCTGATGAGAGTCCGATAAAGGGGACTTTATAGGCCCTCTTTGTTAGGATTTGAAACCGACGGTACTGATGTTGTTCTGATCTTTTGTAATAAAAACACACACATATATATATATATATATATATATATATATATATATGAGAAAGGAAGGATGAGAGTAATCCGACGTAATGGGAAATGAAAAAAGGAAAAACCAAAAGATGTTTTTTTTGTTTTGTTTTATGTATTCATCAATGTTTCGTCTTTATTTGCAAGACTTCTTCAGGATGATCATTTTAAGAAAAATGTCATGCAAGTACAACCAATATTTCTATGTACTTGCATGACATTTTTCTTAAAATAATCATCCTGAAGAAGTCTTACAAATAAAGAGGAAACGTTGATGAATACATAAAAAAACAAAAAAACATCTTTTTGTTTCTCCTTTTTCATTTCCCATATATATATATATATATATATATATATATATATATATATATATATATATATATATATATATACTAGCTCTACCTACCCAGCGTTGGCCGGGATGCACTGAAATCATTTTGCTTTGTAATCTTTTTTTTTTTGCACATTTGTAAACTTCAGTTTGAAATGAGTTAACCCCTTGATGATTATTATTTCTCGGCGATTATTTAAAAATATTTCATATTAGTAGTTGTCTCGACCGGA
>OY744547.1:52592381-52604881 GCA_963556195.1 Sepiola atlantica
ATCTGTGTTAGATAATAGACTTTCTTGTATGTGGCGAGGTGGCTCAGTGGAAGAGTACTCACCTCGCATGCAAGTGACTCGGGTTTCGAATCCTGAGTTTGGATATATTCTACTGATGAGCCTAAAGGAGGGCGAAACTCGATTCTAGGACTTCCGGTTTGTGGCTTTCATGTTTGTGAGCTGCAGCGTTATCTGATTGTAAAAATTCAGGACCGGTGGGACAGTTATACAAGTGTGTGGGGGGGGCGGTTAAACACATGCATATATAACTTCATTATTGATGACCGTAAAGTGGGGGTGCCGCCGTCCATATATATATATATATATATATATATATATATATATATATATATATATATATATGGGAAGTACCAAATATGATCTGAGATAAGGATTGGATTTTACCTCTCAGTTTCTAACAGCTGTTGATCGATAGCATCGACATGCCAGTGTCGCAGATTTTGTACACGTTTGTATAAATAAAAATAATCATATATATATATATATGTAAAAGCTCTATTTGATATTGAGCACTTTTTATAAGCCCGGTTGGAATTCTTTGGATTTCTATCCTGTAAATGTTTACTTTACCTGGATTACTATATATATATATATATATATATATATATATATATATATATATATATATATATATATATATATATATATATATATATATATATATATATATAATGCGTCTGTCAGTAGGCCACATTTAACCGTGACCGTGAAACCCAGTGACGTAGTTCATACTTTCAGTAACGTCACCACACGAAAATCAAATACCAGTATTCAGTGTTTTTTAATTGAAACTTTAAAAATATTTGTGACACCTTCCTTCTTCTTCTTCTTCTTTTTTTTTCTGCTTCTTTCTATATAATAAAGTAAAGTCAGTCAGTTTGTCGAATTTAGTCATCGATAGCTTTCATCCGAAAAAATCAATATTTGATTCTGACTAGCCTGTTAATTACGGCAATTATAAATCTGTGTTCGTAAAAAAATAAAAATTGTAATTCCAATCGATTTCATCGATTAGGTATTATACCCAGGACCGATATTTCCATACATTAACAGGCATTTCCAAAAAATACACCGGTAAATTTAATTTGATAATCACCACGTTTATTAGCAAATGAAATCCCTGCGTTTTGTCAGAAATACTGAGAATGCAACTGGCGTCAAAAGTCTGACCAGTAGATAAGTACTGAATCAGATCTTTCAATTTATTTATATTAACACTTCGCTTTAAGGTGTTTTCGTTATTCATTATTATAAGTAGCGTTATTCTTTTTGAAAGTCCTTCAGACACATTCGAAAAATGTGAGTTTTCTTTCGTCAACAGAAGTAAATTAATTTTTGATTTCGTTCCGTCTATACAGTTTAAAACTGTATAGACGGAACGAAATCAAAAATGATTTAAATTTAACCATTTCGTAAACATTGGTTTGCCAAACTGAATTAAGTATATAGAACAAAAACAATTGACCCATTAGCGCCCATGGTCTTTTTTGTTCATTGACCAGACATTAAAAAAAGTATACTTTACTGTGTGTTACGGGATATATTTCGCACATACATTTAACTTAAAATGATCACCCAGTTACGGGCCAACAGGTGGTATTGATCGCGGAGCAGATAGCCTTTTTAAGTAAAATATTATACACTAAATTTTGTTAAAACTGATTAAAAGTTTAGTATTCGTATGCTAAAAAATTTATTTTGGATTCAGGTTCATCAGTTTTTTGTGCAACGTCAGTACATGTTCTTAGCAATAAAAATTGGAAAATCATGTAATCAGTTGATCCAAATTAGAATAGGGATTCTAGACATAAGGTGTAGTATCATTATATATTGAGGTTAATCTTTGTAAGGGGGCATGATCGTGGCGCAAAACTGATGTGTTCGGGGAATTAATTTATCCATTCTAGAACGCATATTTTCTAGCATATATATATATATATATATATATATATATATATATATATATATATATATATATATATATATATATATATATATATATTGAAGATAGGGGTAATTTCGGGGGACAATGTTAAATAATAGTTTCCATATTATTATTATTATTATTATTATTATTATTATTATTATTATTATTATTCTATTATATTTTTTTCTGTGTGTGTGTGTGTGTGTGTGTGTGTGTGTGTGTGTGTGTGTGTGTGTGCGCGAAAATGTGTTTTAAAGGATATATGCATTTGTTTTTCGGAAACAGGTAATTGAAATTTGAGTATTTGTTATGTAGAGAAAAAAATGGCAAATAGAATTCCGTAAGAAACATTATTATATTTGTGGTCATTGCATCGACGGACCAATTGGATTTGAAGAACAAAGGGTTAGAGAAAAAAAGCTTCCTTATAAAATGCCAACAGAAAATAAAGAATGGTTGCTTTTGGAAGCGATCCCATCTTGGCTAACATATTTCTTCCTATAGTAATTGGATGGTGACTGTAGATGCTATGGGCGTCGCAGGCCAGTGTGTGACACTTTAATCGCAACGGTCAAGATGTAGTATCTGTTCCTGCTTTGGATGTCCATACCAGCCGAAGTTCACCTTGACATCATCCTGACATTTAGACGTCTGACCGTTGTGGCTTCAGCCACCCTTCTTGTTGGAATGAAGTATGGCCTGTCTTCGAGGGTGTAGTTTCCCAGGCGTTGCCTCTTTCTTCATAGAGGAGATTTGTTAATTGCCAATTTCCTTACGCACCCTTACCAGGGTCTGCTGACGGGTTTCTTCTCGACTATTTTTGCACCCAGCTAGTGTGCCCTTTCGGGAAACTGGCCCATCTCTCGTTCAACGACCTTGTTTCATGTTGTGCTTGAGAATGAAGCTCATAAACCATTCATCATAAGGCCAGTGCTGTCACTTTGATCGTAGCGACCAAGGTGTAGTATCTGTTTCTGCTTTGGGCTTTCATACCAGACAATACGCCTTAGTATCATTCTAGAATTTGGTGGGTGGACAGCGAAGACCAGACATCCTACTTATCAGAATGAGGTATGATTCAGCAAGATACTAGTGGTGGTTAATTGCCAGTGGCCTAAGGCGTCTCTACCGGGGAATGCCGATGAATTTGTGCTCAGCTAGTTTTTCACCCACCAAAGTGCAAACTCGGAGGAGATCGCTTTACTCCAGTTAAAAGTTCATGTTCTACTCATTGCTCAAGTGGGAAACTCGAAAATACCGTCTCTCACGGCGAGTAGTTCGGTAACCAAAAGTACATTTTTCTAAGTTTTTTTTTTTAAAAGATTTTGTTTGTGAGCATGATCCGGTTTTAAAATGCTTGAATTTGTTCGTTGTCAGCTGTAAGCAATTTGAAATAAAACAGTATTTTCTGGTATTTCTAAATCTAAAATAGACGACGTTTTGAAAATAGACGTCGTTTTAAAAATGGCCGCCGTTTTGAAAATAGCTGTCGTTTTAAAAATGGCCGCCGTTTTGAGGATAGCTGTCGTTTTGAAAATGGCCGCTGCTTTGAAAATGGCCGCAGTTTTCAAAATGGCTGCCGTTGTGAAAATAGTCACCATTTTCAAAATGGCTGCTGTTTCTAAAATGGCCGATAACCGTTGAAAACCAATTTGCCAGCTGTTTACCGTTGATTTCTTCTTAATAACGACTGTTGGCTTTCTCTGGAATTTTGAGTAGCAAGTCTCCTCCAATACCAGTGGAGATCTGGACAGTGCTCTCCTTTCCCATTCACCCCCCCCCTTTGACCCTTCATAAGCATTTTGTGTTGTACCAACTAAGACTGATGCCACCATTGTTTTTAAAGGGGTCAGAATATGGGATTTTTAGCAGTTTCAGTTTCCTTGAATTAGTGTAATTTTCTGTCTATATATTTTTATCTATTTCTATTTCGAATTACCTGTGGTTGGTCGGTGTCACCTGGTTATGTGAGTTGGTTTCTGCACTCAGGGATTTTCCTTCATATTTTAGCTCATGTGTGTCGTGCGTTGTATTCCACAAGCACTTCCAATTGTCTGTTTGATAAAATACAAGTCAGGGGATTCCTTTACCGTACCAACTTGCTTATCAGTCACATTTTAAAGTCAGCGGACACGAAAGCCTAACAGAGAGACGGGCTTGGGTACCATAGCCAATAAAGCTTCATCGGTGCCATAAACATCAGTAAATTCCCATTCTTCCGGTATTTCGATACTCCGATCTCCAAGCGCTCCGGTTCTTCGCGTTTCTGAAACCGCCGCCTTTCAAGTCTCGGTTGCATTGCGGAACCTTCTCCTTTTTAACAGTTATCAAGTCGATTTCTTTCTTTCTCGACGTTCCACCTACAATGGACTTGTCCACGATTCATTTTTGCCACTCTTCATTAACTTACATTATTATCATACCATTATTATTATTATTATTATTAGTAGTAGTAGTAGTAGTAGTAGTAGTAGTAGTAGTAGTATTATCATTATCATTATTCTGATTATCATTATCATTATCATTATTATTATTATTATTATTATTATTATTATTATTATTATTATATCATCATCATTATTATAATTATTATCATTATTATTCTTATCATTATCATTATTATTATTATCATTATTATCATTTTTATGTTTATCATTATTATTATTATCATTATTACAATTATTATGATTATCATTTTTATTATCATTTTATTATTATTATTATTATTATTATTATTAAGTGTCTTAAAATACACTTGAAACCATTTGACAGTATGTTATATGTCCAATTAGTACCGAATGACCAAGTAGAATTGGATCTGATGCGTAAAAAGTATTTTGTAATTGATTTCTCTGTCATCTTTGTTGTAAACATCATTCATCAATATATCGATAAATGTGGACACTTGAGGAGGGGGGGAGCAATAAATTTATCTTCAAGATCTTTCTTCACTCCACATACAGAGATGGTGCTACGTTGTTGTACTGATAGATACGATCGCGGACTACGGAATCAGCTATCTTGAGTTCAAATCCTATCAGATCTATTTTGTTTGATTGCTAATTAATGCCTTTGATAAAGGTATGAACCTGTAGTTCCAGGTCCCTCGCCTATGTTTAAAATCGTTTATTAATAGGCGTTGTGTTTGTGAGAAGTAAAAACAAATGAACTAAATCAATCGATCAATAGTTTACAATGTCTGTTGTGTTTCTGGATTAAATATCCTAAAAGGGTTGATATGCTGTAAAATAGTGAAAAACCGAGCATTGGATAGTTTGAAATAAATATTGTTTTGGCAGTAAATGACCCTAAAAGGGTTGTGATGCCGTAAAACAGGAAAAAAACAATCAATAGATATTTTTCAATAAATATTGTGTTTTCGAAGTAAATAATCTAAAAACGGTTGATATGTCGTAAAAGAGGGGGAAAACCAATCCAATGATAGTTTGAATTAAATATTGAGTTTTGGCAGTAAATAACACCAAAAGGATTGATATGGCATAAAACAAAAAGTACCTGACTCCTGGACCAATCAGATACGTTTTAAGAGGGATAAGTTCTCGGGTCTAACATACACTCCAAATCTAAAAAAAAAGAGACTTATATCTAATCTAGGGTCGGTGGAAAAATAATTGGATCATTTTACTGCTCCAGAAAGTACCTGCATCCTGATGCAATGTTCTTCCTATATTAGAGTCAGATATGTCCTAAGATGGAGTACTGCTGCCACATTTAGGGGAGGTGCCGCTCAGAGCACTCCTTCTGAGTTCAAAATCAGCTTCGGAATCTAATGAGGAGTGACCTCTTATGATCCTTACCGCCCCTTTCTCACAGACAAGACGTTACTAGCCTTTCTCTCTATATAGGAAAGGTTATCGATCGACTGAGTTCAAATCTTTTTCTCACAGAGAAGTCATTGCTAGCTTTTCTCTCTATATAGGAAAGGTTATCGATCGACTGAGTTCAAATCTCTTTCTCACGGAGAAGACGTTACTAGCCTTTCTCTCTATATAGGAAAGGTGATCGATCGACTGAGTTCAAATCTCTTTCTCACAGAGAAGACGTTACGAGCTTTTCTCTCTATATAGGAAAGGTGATCAATCGACTGAGTTCAAATCTCTTTCTCACAGAGAAGTCATTGCTAGCCTTTCTCTCTATATAGGAAAGGTTATCGATCGACTGAGTTCAAATCTCTTTCTCGCAGAGAAGACGTTACTAGCCTTTCTCTCTATATAGGAAAGGTTATCGATCGACTGAGTTCAAATCTCTTTCTCACAGAGAAGTCATTGCTAGCCTTTCTCTCTATATAGGAAAGGTCATCGATCGACTGAGTTCAAATCTCTTTCTCACAGAGAAGACGTTACTAGCCTTTCTCTATATATAGGAAAGGTGATCGATCGACTGAGTTCAAATCTCTTTCTCACAGAGAAGACGTTACTAGCCTTTCTCTCTATATAGGAAAGGTTATCGATCGACTGAGTTAAAATCTCTTTCTCACAGAGAAGACGTTACTAGCCTTTCTCTCTATATAGGAAAGATGATCGATCGGCTGAGTTAATATCTCTTTCTCACAGAGAAGACGTTACTAGCCTTTCTCTCTATATAGGAAAGGTTATCGATCGACTGAGTTCAAATCTCTTTCTCACAGAGAAGACGTAACTGGCCTTTCTCTCTATATAGGAAAGGTGATCGATCGGCTGAGTTCAAATCTCTTTCTCACAGAGAAGACGTTACGAGCTTTTCTCTCTATATAGGAAAGGTGGTCAATCGACTGAGTTCAAATCTCTTTCTCACAGAGAAGACGTTACGAGCTTTTCTCTCTATATAGGAAAGGTGATCAATCGACTGAGTTCAAATCTCTTTCTCACGGAGAAGACGTTACTAGCCTTTCTCTCTATATAGGAAAGGTTATCGATCGACTGAGTTCAAATCTCTTTCTCACAGAGAAGACGTAACTAGCCTTTCTCTCTATAAAGGAAAGGTTATCGATCAACTGAGTTCAAATCTCTTTCTCACAGAGAAGACGTTACTAGCCTTTCTCTCTATATAGGAAAGGTTATCGATCGACTGAGTTCAAATCTTTTTCTCACAGAGAAGTCATTGCTAGCCTTTCTCTCTATATAGGAAAGGTTATCGATCGACTGAGTTCAAATCTCTTTCTCACAGAGAAGACGTTACTAGCCTTTCTCTCTATATAGAAAAGGTGATCGATCGACTGAGTTCAAATCTCTTTCTCACAGAGAAGACGTTACTAGCCTTTCTCTCTATATAGGAAAGGTGATCAATCGACTAAGTTCAAATCTCTTTCTCACAGAGAAGACGTTACTAGCCTTTCTCTCTATATAGGAAAGATGATCGATCGGCTGAGTTAATATCTCTTTCTCACAGAGAAGACGTTACGAGCTTTTCTCTCTATATAGGAAAGGTGATCAATCGACTGAGTTCAAATCTCTTTCTACCAGAGAAGACGTTACTAGCCTTTCTATCTATATAGGAAAGGTGATCGATCGGCTGAGTTCAAATCTCTTTCTCACAGAGAAGACGTTACTAGCTTTTCTCTCTATATAGGAAAGATGATCGATCGGCTGAGTTCAAATCTCTTTCTCACAGAGAAGACGTTACGAGCTTTTCTCTCTATATAGGAAAGGTGATCAATCGACTGAGTTCAAATCTCTTTCTCACGGAGAAGACGTTACTAGCCTTTCTCTCTATATAGGAAAGGTGATCGATCGGCTGAGTTCAAATCTCTTTCTCACAGAGAAGACGTTACTAGCTTTTCTCTCTATATAGGAAAGATGATCGGTCGGCTAAGTTCAAATCTCTTTCTCACAGAGAAGACGTTACGAGCTTTTCTCTCTATATAAGAAAGGTGATCAATCGACTGAGTTCAAATCTCTTTCTACCAGAGAAGACGTTACTAGCCTTTCTCTCTATATAGGAAAGGTGATCGATCGGCTGAGTTCAAATCTCTTTCTCACAGAGAAGACGTTACTAGCCTTTCTCTCTATATAGGAAAGGTGATCAATCGACTGAGTTCAAATCTCTGCTTCCTGTTTGCAAAACATTCGCAGCAAGTACTCGTTTTCTATCAAAACGGAAAAAAAACATTTCTATTCTTCCTACATGTGCCAAGTGCCAGGTGGAATTTCCATAAACAATGTTTCTTTCCAAGTGTTTTCTGTCTGCTTCCCTGAAAACTACAACATGGTCGTCCTCGAATCCAATGTCAATAAATCTTTATCATAAGTTAATTTTTTTGTGAAACCACAAGAAATCAACTTAGTTCTATTCCATTAATCATTTTCAATCATCTAACAATATTCTTCGTCATTTAATCGTTTCATTAACCTTTGATCTTCGAGTCGCTTTCGGCTTGTATAAGTGGTGACTCATTAGTAAAAAAAAAAAAAAAAAAGGTAAAACTAAATATCACGTGCAAAATCGACAAGAAGTATTAAGAATGGGTTGGCCTTGCCCTCACTCTGACAACCTAGGATATGTCCGGAACAATCAGACCCTTTTTTCCGGGATGATGTATGTTCAGGCCAGGATAGGATAGAAGATTACCCTCTCAAGCAGTACCTTTTAGAAGAATAGTTGGTTTATTGGGGCGCCCATACAGGGAAATGCCGACGGGTCATTTATCGGATATTTTTGTACCTTTTCATGGTGCTTTCGAAGCGGAGCCATCTCTCTCTCTCTCTCTCCCTCTCTCTCTCCCTCTCTCTCTCTCTCTCTCTCTCTCTCTCTCTCACACACACACACACACACACACGCACGCACACACGTTAAACTGACTTCATGGCTAACATTGTTGCAGTGGGAAGCAGTTAAATTTATCTTTAAGTTTGAACGAATTCTGATTGGAAATTTATAAGATATTTCTGCAATTGTGTAGAATAGTCAACAAAAACGGGATGAAAAAACAATTAGACAACAAATAACTGTTACCAAAAGCAATAAAACTTACTTTTCTACCTACCAGGATCATTTTTTTGTTGTTTTAAAGTATTTTAAAGCGTTTTTATTGCATTTTAATATTTCGTTCAAATCCGATATTTTTACAGTATCTTTTCAAAATGGCCAACCACAGTTTCCGGAATCAACCGAAAATTTGATCACTTTTTTTTTTCGTTTTGTTTTTTTTCAATTTATCTTTTTCTTCATTTTCTCTTTCCAATTTGTTGTTTTCATCTTTCTATCGAATACAAAAATATTCAATGGTTTCAATTAGAAAAAAAGACGAAAAAATGAATCAGAAACTGTGGTTGGCCATTTTGAAAAGACACTTTAAAAATATCGTGTTTAAACGAAATATTAAAATGCAATAAAAACGCTTTAAAATACTTTAAAACACACAAAAGAATGATCCAGATTGGTAGAAAAGTAACTTTTATTGCTTTTGGTTACAGTTATTTGTTGACTTCTTTTTCACACCTTTTTTCTGTTGACTATTCTACACAACTGCCGACATTCCCTCCCGCCCAACTTTGAATATTCCATTTTCCTGGATATTTTCAATTTGGTTTTATGTTTTTTTATGTTTTAATGAACTAACTATCTGTAATAAATGAGTTACGAACAAATGTGATACATGTACAAAGTTTAACACCTAACACATTTATTTAAGCTATTTACAAGTAAGGATGAAAATAAACGTTGGACTGGCGAGCAATATGGGCGATATTTGCTCCTCCCCATACGAGAGTCGCACTATTCACCACAAAGGCCCATGAGAACCATCTTAGGAAAACCAAGAAACTCCTCAACAACGTCAAACACTCAGCCGAGCCGGGGATGCTCTGGTTTTTCTGAGAACCATGTTACACAACTTGCTGAACAACGGGTGGCTAGCCTACAGTCCGTACGAAGTCCCGCGCGTCATGAAGACCAATTTCCCTGAAACTGTGATGGTCTTTAGGTGTGTTTCCAGCAAAGACTACGTCATCCAATCCCACATCTTCGAATTTAGATGAATTAATATTGAGATGCTGTCCACTGTTTTTAAGCGCTGGATAAAAGGGGTGTCTGCGGGAAAACCACACGTGTGACAGCAGAACTTAGTTCAGTGTCACACCTCTGGGAAACCTCAGAAGTGACCGTCTAAGAACTTCCACGATTTCATCAGTTCCAACATATACCCTTCCAACTTGTCTGATTTCAATCTTTTTATTTTTTAATTTTCTTATTTCTGTTTTCGTTAGCATATGGACGGGGCATTCTTCCAAGTGCTCTTTTAAAGATTTTGTCCGTTCCCTTAAGTGCAATTATTTGGATTTCTTTTGCACTTGGTTTTCCGGGAATACTTTCCAGATACTTTTTGAAACTTTTCTTCAACCGCATGGACTATTATGTGTGGAGAGAAGTTAAGAAAGACACCAACCGTACCGTCTTAAAAACTAAGGACGAGCTGATTTTCACTATACAATTGGTGTTCAGGTGTTTTTCCGAGGATACCTTGAAGGTTGCGTGCTCCAAGTTACGGTTCCGCCTGAAAGCTGTGATTGAAGACCGAAGAAGTCTCCTCGGGTAATCTGTATTCGACAACAGTTCCTCTAAGAGTGCACTTTGGATTTTGAGAACACATTAATTATCGGCCAAGGTATGACTTTTTTTTTTTAAATTCTTTTTCGAAAAGTGTTTATCTCGAACACGCTGTGTTATTTACGCCCAGTTTGCTCAAATTTTTATTGATTTTCTATTGGCTCATTTATGCCTTCCTGATTCCAAGTTTGATAGCCGGCAATTATAGCTGTTAACCAAAACCTTATTAAGTTGTTTGGGTCTGGGAATCTTTGCAGTTTCCTGCGAGGTTTTCTTTCAATTACAATAGTTATTCAGCCATAAACTAGACCCTTCAGATATCTCGATAATATCATCGCTTACCAGTTTCTCTAAGTACTCTTTAAATTGGTTTTCCAATGCAAATGGAACACTTCTAATTGGTTGCTGTACCGGTCCTTCACCCGGCTCTACTCCAGGCATTAAGCCATGTGTCAGATTTAATGTTCGTCTCTTCAAAAACATCTGGAAATTCTAGCAGAATCATTTTAGTTGATTCTTTGTATTTAAGTATCTGATGTTTGTTCAACTTGTTTTCTGCAATCGTGACAATTCGAATCAAATTGATTCAGACGAAACTGAACTAGTAATTCATGATAGCGTTATATAACGAAAGCCGAGAGCTTAGTTGGAGAGAATAATTGACGGGTTAGTGTTCAAAGTATTGATCTCAGCGGGTAAACGGAAGTTGAGAGTATCATGTAATTTCCAGAGAAGGAGGATTCTGCTTCTTTGCTGTCAGAAGACACGACGGGGCGGTCACGCCAAAATTTCGTCGTCCACAAAAATCCCAATAAGATGGAAGGTGGACGCACGATATTAACTAAATAGAGCGTGTAAAATGGAATGTTTGAAAAAGATAATGAAATATCACTGTGTTCGATTCTAAGTCATATAGGAATCAGAGGAAACGACCAGGCTAATAGGGCGGCCAGGTCTGTCTTAGGCATGGCTCAGGAGAAAAAATTTTAGATTCAATATACAGATTTTAAAATGAAGATCAACAAATATATCCAACAACAAAGACAACATCGTTGGAGTAGCAATACACATTAAAAATAAACTCATAGCGATCAAAACTACAATAGGAGAATGGAAAAATAGCTAATGAAAAACAGTTCAAAATTCTAAATGTTCGAAAACAATTCCAAGATTATTTGTCTTGATTTGCAGGCGTGTCGTTCAGTAGAAGAAAAGAAGGATCATTGTGACTTCTCAAAATTAAAACAGCGTTACTTGTTTTAAATTGAAGTTGTAGTTTTGTTTGTAGGAAGAATCCCTTTTTTACAGATGTGAAAGAGATCACATGCTTGACACTGCTACCAGTGCCGGAATGAAACACCGAATTTAGACGAAGACAACGAGTGGGTGATCACGGCCTGTGCAGTAAACGTACACAAACGCAGGTTCATCTTTCTATCTTATAATATTTTGTATATCATTGCATTTACTGATGCTCCTGAATCCAGCGTATGTTGTATGTGTTTTACATGTAATTAAATATTTAGATAAATGTTACAAAGTGTCTTCTTTTCAAACTGGAAACATTCATTGATTCTATTCTTATTTCCGTAGCCTTGCGAAGTTTTTTTTTAACTGTCTTGGACTTTTTCGAACTGTCTTTAAATCGTCTGAGATTCGTATTAAATAGTCTTGGACATGCTTCGTATTCGTTTGTAAATGTGTTAGATTTTTCTTAAATTGTCTTGGAATTGTTTTCGAACATTTACAATTTTTTTCGAACTTTCATCAATTTTTTCGAACTGTCTTTGAATCGTCTTGATTTTGCTGCGAATTGTTTTGGTGATTTTTGGAATTGTCTTGTAAATGGATTCGAATCGTCTAAATTGTCTTTGAATTAGTAAAAGTAAATTCGTATGAATCAGAATGGTACAACTTTGTTGACCGGTTTGATTCTGTTGTCGGCATTCTTGCAGGAGCGACCACATAATGGTTGCCAACATCCCTAAGTGAAAGTGGTATTATGGAA
>OY744547.1:52609881-52627381 GCA_963556195.1 Sepiola atlantica
TTATTCCAGTTTTGATCAAAATCTATTACTTGATTTTGATTCTAGAAAATGCCTAAAATGTAAGGCTTAAGGTTAAGAGGTCTTAAGAAGAAATAAAAATTCAGATATTTTTTATTAATTAGTGTCTAATGACTATGGATCAAATTTAATGCAAATCTGAAATATTTGAATTTTTAAATGGAGGTTGTGCCCATATTATGCCCTCTAAAAACCTTTTAAAATCATTCAAAGAAACTGAAATTTTGGGAATATTTATTAATTGATGTCTAATACCGATTGCTAAAATTTTATAACAATCGAAGTTATCTGAATTTTCATGAATGGCTTTATCCTTTTTGCATAAAACTAAATTAACCTAAAATCCAACCCTTTTACTTTAGAGAACCCTAGATTCCGGAAGATTTTCTAGTCTATTAGCTTCTTTCCTCGAGTCACTTGTCTTTGGAATTCCCTCCCTGCTCCCTATTTCCCCGACTGTACAAACATATATAAATTTAAATGTAATGTAAAAAAATATCTTGTTGACCACCTCCTCACTCAGGTTGTGTCCCTATAAATGTGGCTCCTATCACAGTAGCCTCTTGTGCTTCAGTGGAATTATACCTTGTTTGGGGCGAACACAAGTAAAAAAGACCTTGATGAGAATAGTAGTCCGAATATTATGTCTGAAATTTTGTGATGAGTAGTTATCATCATTTGTGCTGTTTCTCTTCGGATTGTCCTCATGAACGTTTTATTTATATTTCTTCAACGTTTTAGCCGATGTAATCTTCGACCTCCCTCCAGGTACCATTCATTCATTGGTAGGGTACTTTATTTTGCTAAATTTGATTAAGATTGTTATACTTTATACGTGGGTATTTCTTGCGTACTAAAATATATGGACTGATTATGTTGCAATATGGTCTGCCCTTATGCCAGACATGGGCCGATCCTGATGATGAATGGTTCGTTGGAAGTTGGGTTCTATTTAGGGTAGCAAGAAGGACAGATAGTATATGACTAACGAGTTATGTATTTCCGCATTTGACAAAATGTGTAAGATCTTGAGAGGTGCCGTTCAGAGCACTCTTTCTTTGCGTTGGTGAACCTGCATGAGTGCATTAACTACACTGGCCACGATCGTCCCACACATCGTGCAGGTCAAAGGTTGTCGTCCGACTCAGTCAGTTCTTCAACAAAGAATTCTTATTCAAAGTAAGGTCACAATTCTAGATTATACACAAGTAACAGGTTTATTTGTTGGAGGTTACAAATGAAACTCTTGTTCCCCAGGTTGAATGGCAGACTTGCAAAATGAGAATTTTTGCCCGACCAAAAAGATAAGTCCAATCGGCACAATAAACTAGCGCGTCACCGCTTATCAAGGCACCCAGCTCCAACTGACTGTCAGCCCTCAGAAACCCAAACTCTCTGTATCATGCCCATAGGCTCCCTTAGCCTGTTCATGGGCTGGGATGTTTTTCCTCCTGACCGGAAATCTTGGATTATCATCTTTCTCAATGGTCACCATTCAATCACCCAAGGGCTGACTGCTGAAGATATCCACAAGATATAAATGCCAGACAGTCCACTCAAAAGAACCTTTTCATGGAGCCAATCTACGAACATTACTTTTTGGTCTCAGCATGATTCCCTGTTTTATGAGGCACTTATTCCATTTCAAAGAGAAATAAAATTCTGGGTGGCCCAAAATACAAAATCAGGGATATTTTCAAATTCCTCTGTGCACTAAAACATGCAGTCTACTGCAGGTTTACACCTAGACAGAGTACAAAATTTACTTCGCAATCAAGTGGGAGATGATCTTTTCTCTTCCCTGCAGTCCCTTTCGCACTGAAGAGCCGTTGCTAGTCTTCCCCTACTCTATCGGTATTTTCTATAATAGCTGCTTGACTGAACTTAAAGCGATGGTCCTACCTCCGTAAACATTCTCAACAAGAACTTATATTTCTTCCAACACAGTAAAAAACTCTCCTTTTTTTCCTTTGTGTACCGAAAATCAAACGAGACATCCATGAACAAAGTTTCTTTCCAAGAACATGTGGAACATGTTACCGCGAGAATATTTCCCTACAGACTACAATATGGTCGTTTTCAAGTCGAATAACAACAAATATTTGTCATATCGTTCTGTGAATCAATCATATTTCTCAATCCTTTCATAGTACTGTTCCATCATCCAACTGACAATCTCAATAACCCTTATCCTCGAGTAGCTGTTGGTTTTGGTGAGTGGTGAGCCATTAGTATATATAAAAAAGTAACTTTAAGGTGAGAACAGAGATATATAGTGTGACAATATTATCGAACAGAAACGGACTGATTCGAAACCGGACCCTGGTTTTTCCTAAGAAGGCTTTCAGCTTATTTTGCACCAGAAAAGAAAACAAGAATTGATATAAAAAGAAAGGAAAGAGCAAAAAGAAAAAAAAATTTTTTTCTTATCTCGGTATATTGGGAGATAAGAAATCCCCAAATAAAGCGATATCATTCGTCACCAGCCACCTGGTTTTCATATGTCGCAAAACAATAGGTTTTGTTGCCGAGATAATGTTGAATTGTGACAATATCATCGGATTGAATGAAATCAAACAGAAAATGGAGTTTGTTTTCTTATATTATGAACACGTAAAGGGAATTTAAGCAAAATGTATTATTTGTCTCGAGGTTTGAGTGATAAAAAGACGAGGGACAGAAATAGGCGACCCGCCAGGTCGTCCTTGCATCACAAACCAGGGTACAGCTGTTTTGCATCCTCGGCGGGGAGTGGACCTTGACATGTTGAGATAGTCCGCGCACAGGAACTCAAAACCTGTTGCAATAGATAAGAATCAGATTGTTTTGCTGGGACCCCACGCATCGCCGACCTGGCGTAGCTGGGTGGGGAGATGGGGGAGGTGGGGTGTTTGCTGAATGACATTTCCCCGTTTTTTATAAATTAACAGAAATAAATTTGTCTTCTGTGAATAAGTGTCCAGGGAGGAGGACCCCCCCCCCCACTGAGGTAACAGTGAGGGATAGACACAGAAGAAGAAGAAGAAGAAGAAGAAGAAGAAGAAGAAGAAGAAGAAGAAGAAGAAGAAGAAGAAGAAGAAGAAAAGAGGGTCAGGATAAAAATACGATTAGCCATTCCAGAATTAGAAGGGCGGATTAGAAATATCAAATATGTCGAGAAAATAATAATGAGAATATATATTTTTTATTACTGAATTAATTCTGTTGAGAGAGAGGCAGAGTCATGCCCGCCTAATTCTCAATATACGGTGATGGTCACCCACGGTAACGTGTTCCACAGGTGGGATGTTCTTGGAAAGAAACTTTGTTTATGGAAGTTCCGAATAATTTTACGTACACGGACGAAAAAGGAGACTCTATTTTGCTCGCCACCAGAATCCACATCGTTAAGAGACGGACCCCCGGAGGGTTGATATTGCCAAATCAAGATTTCCCAGAACGTGTTAAGATTTTGTCGGTCCGAAAAACACAGAGTTAGAAGTAAACACTGCTTGCTTGCCACCCGAAGTTCACAACGTGAAAAAGTCAGAGTCCCCGGACTTAGGGTTGATGTCGCCAAATGTGAAATTACCCCCGCCTTGTAATGTAACATGTTTTTTTTTTCTTTACCAAATAATTATCCTTCTAAAGAAAACCCCAACAACCGGAGTTGCTGATTTTTTTTGTCTTCATTGTTCTGCTTGAAATTACCCATTGCTTCGCAGTGGTACCAAGTTGCTGACTAGCGCCGGAGAATTGCCCTCTTATCTTTAAATCACAATGTGGGAAAGCGGTGATTGCCGGGCAGGACCGTTCGACACCTTCGGCTTTCATCAGTGCAGCAATTTCTCCCGAGCAATACCAGATGACCAACCGAATTCAAGAACGGCTAAATTGGTGACGTCACTCGTTGAGGAGTAAAGGTGGGGGGGATACAATAAAAGTTTATCTCCGCAAAAACTGTAAGAAAAATCCCTATAATATTTTTTAACAATGAAAAGAAAACAAGGCCCTCCTATAAATAACAAATAATATATTAATTTGAGTGACCTACACCGTTGGGTGTAGGTTGTTAGAAGGTTAGACAGTGAAGAAAGACATTAAAGTAATAAAGTAAGAAAGGTCGGACAGCGAAAGTCTTCGAGCAGTACATCTTCCAGTGGAGATAGGCGTGCTCAGCGTCAAGTTGACCAGAGCTAGAGAAAGGAGGTCTTCGTAGATGCCCGGAAGCACTCTGTGACGGCTTTGTAATTCCTTAAAAGTCTGGAAGTAGTCCTTCAAATGTCCGGTTGAAATTAATACGCCCAGGAGTCTGATTAGTGATCTTGTAACCAAACAGCCTCGCAGGAGTTGCTCTCCGCAAGAGGAAATAAATGATAATATTTATGACTGCTACACATATAGTAAAAAAAAAGTAAATTCGTATGAATCAACACGGTACAAGTTTGTTGACCGGCTTGATTCTGATGTTTAAATTTTACAGGAGGGTCCACGTCTATGGAACCGATTGGATTCGAACTCGGAACACCCATGTCGACAATCCGCATCGTTATCCACTTAACCACCATCACCTTCAGATATAGATCAGCCGAAACTTGACGGACATACACGAAAAGACACGATGTAGACAACACACGTTTTTAGCGTTGACTTCGGACCACGGGTCGTCTACATAAAATGTCATGAATGATTTTATCTCGAAAGATCGAAAAAATATAACAATGACCACTACCATCTTTTTTTTACTATTCGGGTTACCACTTTTTATGTACTAGCGAGTCACCACTTTTTATGTACTAGCGAGTCACCACTTTTTATGTACTAGGGAGTCACCACTTTTTATGTACTAGCGAGTCACCACTTTTTATGTACTAGCGAGTCACCACTTTTTATGTACTAGCGAGTCACCACTTTTTATGTACTAGCGAGTCACCACTTTTTATGTACTAGGGAGTCACCACTTTTTATGTACTAGCGAGTCACCACTTTTTATGTACTAGCGAGTCACCACTTTTTATGTACTAGCGAGTCACCACTTTTTATGTACTAGCGAGTCACCGCTTTTTATGTACTAGCGAGTCACCACTTTTTATGTACTAGCGAGTCACCACTTTTTATGTACTAGCGAGTCACCGCTTTTTATGTACTAGCGAGTCACCACTTTTTATGTACTAGCGAGTCACCACTTTTTATGTACTAGCGAGTCACCGCTTTTTATGTACTAGCGAGTCACCGCTTTTTATGTACTAGCGAGTCACCGCTTTTTATGTACTAGCGAGTCACCACTTTTTATGTACTAGCGAGTCACCACTTTTTATGTACTAGCGAGTCACCACTTTTTATGTACTAGCGAGTCACCACTTTTTATGTACTAGCGAGTCACCACTTTTTATGTACTAGCGAGTCACCACTTTTTATGTACTAGCGAGTCACCACTTTTTATGTACTAGCGAGTCACCGCTTTTTATGTACTAGCGAGTCACCGCTTTTTATGTACTAGCGAGTCACCGCTTTTTATGTACTAGCGAGTCACCGCTTTTTATGTACTAGCGAGTCACCACTTTTTATGTACTAGCGAGTCACCACTTTTTATGTACTAGCGAGTCACCACTTTTTATGTACTAGCGAGTCACCACTTTTTATGTACTAGCGAGTCACCACTTTTTATGTACTAGCGAGTCACCACTTTTTATGTACTAGCGAGTCACCACTTTTTATGTACTAGCGAGTCACCACTTTTTATGTACTAGCGAGTCACCACTTTTTATGTACTAGCGAGTCACCACTTTTTATGTACTAGCGAGTCACCACTTTTTATGTACTAGCGAGTCACCACTTTTTATGTACTAGCGAGTCACCACTTTTTATGTACTAGCGAGTCACCACTTTTTATGTACTAGCGAGTCACCGCTTTTTATGTACTAGCGAGTCACCACTTTTTATGTACTAGCGAGTCACCGCTTATCAAGGTCCAACGGTCATTCGAGGATATGAGTTAACGAGTTTTTTTTCCAGAGGATTGGTAACGATAGTTGGGACTGGGAAGAGTTTGATTATTTAGGAGGACGACTCAACAAGAATTTGTTAACATTGGACTTGAAAACGACCATGTTGTACTCAACCAGGAAGCAGCCCCGTTGTATTGTGTTCCACAGACGGACAGTTCTTGGAAATAAACCTTTCTCGTGGAAGTTCCGTTTAGTTTGGATTACACAGAGGGAGAAAAGAGAAAAATATTTTCAGTGGTTGTAGCTAGACGAGTTCTTGCTGTAAATGTTTTACAGGGGAACACCGAAGATTGGAGCTCTGTCGAGCATCTACCATGAAAATAACGAGTAGAGAAAGACTAGCAACTGCTCTTCTGTGAGAAAGAGTCTGTATGGAAGAGAAGAGGACACACACCCCCTAGATTTATTATCAAGGCCGATAGCCATTTGATAATAAGGGTTAATTAGATGGAAATGATTGCCATCCGAAAGATGAGAACACTATTGGAGTACTAACATTAATCAATGGTATGAAAGATGAGGAACACTATTGGAGTACTAACATTAATCAATGGTATGAAAGATGAGGAACACTATTGGAGTACTAACATTAATCAATGGTATGAAAGATGAGGAACACTATTGGAGTACTAACATTAATCAATGGTATGAAAGATGAGGAACACTATTGGAGTACTAACATTAATCAATGGTATGAAAGATGAGGAACACTATTGGAGTACTAACATTAATCAATGGTATGAACTGCGTTTGATTACTGATGGGGCGGTGCATGACAAAAAAATGTGTTAACATTAGATTTTAAGACGACCAATTTCTCTGGGTTGTATTTTTATTTTCAAAACACACAGTGTTTAAATGTTTTAATAAAGTTATTTAAAAAAAGAAGAAACAAAAGAAATTCTGGATTTAAAGGAATAATTGATAAGGGTGGGGCATAGTGTCTTCTTCAAATCCGACGGTGTTATCGGATTGACATCCTAATAACTAAGGGGAGACAAGTACGACCTTTCTTTCAATTGTTGACTCAGCCCTTTTTTCGTCTCTAAGAAAGAGAGCCTGCGGGGCCTTTGATCTCGGCAAATCACGTTGACAGAGGTTTCCGACCAATCACAGACCAGAGATCATGCGTGACCACGCGTGATTTGAGTGATATAAAAGAAGATACGCCTTTCTTCGCCTTCTCTTTTTACCCGCTCTCAACGAGTAACACGGTCCTTGTTTCAACGAAGTTTTTCCTCTCCCTACGACCAGCGATTAAGACAATCCCATCAGCATGACTTAAAAAAGCATGTGGACGAGAAAACACTACTGCTACTGTCTTACAGTTTACTACCATCCGTCCCCCCTTTCCTCTTCATCGGACGCAGGACAAATAGTAAGCCTAACTCTTTTTTTTTCCTTTCTCTGTTTTAAGCACGTTCGAACGCCAAATTCCTACCCTTTCGTACTCGGCAAAAAAGGGGTACAGTGACGGCTCATTTTCCTTAAATTACGCGCACACCAAAACACGTGTGTTTTCCAAGAAGAAACTTTAAAAGACAATTTTATACAAACAGTAAAATGAACATTTTCCTGTGCACAAAACTCAGGTTTTTCATTGAGGAATTTATACAAATTAATTGAACCACGTTAAATAAATTGTTATGTTTATATGTATTTTTGAGTGCTGGCTTTCTTACTTTTTGTGTTGGTTATTGGCGTATTTTTACTCTTTCTTTCATGCTTAATAAGAATAGAAAACGTTACAACCCCCACAAATTTGGTGACCCCGCTGAACATTTTATTCCAGTAACTCAAACAACAATAGCTTCAAACGAACCGAAAGAATGTACTTTGACTGTTAAATTGCCTACATACAATCCTACAAATGTGCAAACATGGTTTTCCCAGCTAAATGCTATATTCACGGCGAAAAAAATAACTTCACAAAATTCAAAATACGTATATGTAGTAGAAAAGCTACCTGCAGACGTAGCCACAGAAGTCGTCGATCTTTTGGACCACATGCCAGTGGAAAACCCCTACGACATTTTGAAGGATGCCATAATAAGGAGAACCGGAAAGTCAGACGAAAGACGACTCCATGATCTCTTCAACAATTTAAATTTAGGCGACATGAAGCCATCTCAACTTTTGAGGAAGATGCGGACATTGTTAGGGGCAAATTCAATGTCCGATACAGTATTGAAAAAGTTATGGACGGATAAACTCCATACTAATACAACACAAATTCTGGCATCACTCCCGGACGACCTGAGTTTAGACAAGCTAGCAGATATAGCTGATGAAATTCACAAGAGCAACAGCCCTAACCAAGAAAAACATTTCTATGCATCTTCAACGCCACCATCTCAAACAGGCACACCCGACATCGTAGCAAGGCTGGAGAAAAACATAACGGAATTAGCACTCAAGGTACAGAGTCTCATCAACAACCAGGACCATCAATTTTACCGGCCTCGGGGACGTTTCCGAGACAACTCATATTCTCCACATAGGAATAGCCGGAGACGTTCAAATTCTTTCTCCAAAGAAAGACACACAGGCAATACCTGCTGGTATCATTCAAGATTTGGAAAAAAGCCCGAAAATGTATAAAACCATGCAACTTCGATGTGGAACAGACACAGGCGGGAAACGGACCTTCCAGCAGCAAGTAAAGACGACATTAACTGCTGGAATAAAACAAATGGGTCGTCTATTTTACACCCGGGATAGCAATACCGGATATCTTTTTTTAGTCGACACTGGTGCACAAATCAGTGTAATACCACCAGAACCCAACAGCAAGTCTATACCATCAGCATACACTCTACAAGCAGCAAACGGATCCAAAATCAAAACTTTTGGAGAAAAATCACTGACACTGAATTTGGGATTGCGACGACCATTCTCATGGATTTTTACACAAGCCCAAGTAAAAACACCCATTCTTGGGGCAGACTTTCTATCACATTTTTGTTTGTCAGTGGATATGTCTACACACTGCCTCGTCGACAGCGAAACACAGTTGTCGATGAAAGGAATAACCTCAGTGTACACATCAACGGGAATCAGCTCTGCTTTACCAACCAACAGTGGTTTACAGGAACTTTTCAAAAAATTCCCATCAATAACCACTCCTTTAAAGCACACCGATGAAATTCGCCATTCTGCTAAACACCATATAAAGACTACGGGACCACCAATCCATGCATCTCCACGCAGATTACGCCCGGATAAGTGCAAAATAGCAAAAAACGAATTTCAACACATGTTAAAATTAGGCACCATTCGCCCTTCAAGTAGCCCATACTCCTCGCCACTACACATGGTACCAAAACCAGATTATGGGGCTTGGCGACCCTGTGGAGACTTTCGAAATCTAAATGCTAAAACAGTTCCTGACAGATATCCAATTCCCCATATTCACGATTTTGCCATAGGACTGCAAGGAACTAAAAAAAAATTCAAAACTTGATTTAGTCAAGGCTTATTACCAAATTCCAGTAGCAGAAGAAGGCATAGAAAAAACAGCAATAACTACTCCTTTTGGCCTATATGAATTTACAAGAATGCCTTTTGGATTACGCAACGCAGCTCAAAGTTTTCAGAGACTGATAGACGAGGTTCTGAGAGGACTACCATTTGCCTTTGCGTACATCGATGACGTACTAATCGGTAGTCGAAATATTCAGGAACATCACGAACATCTGGAACAGGTTTTTGAGAGACTGGCACATTTTGGTTTAAAAATCAACGTAAGCAAATGTGTTTTCACAGTCCCCCAACTGACATTCTTGGGTCACGTAATCGATGAACAAGGTATTGCGCTCGTGCCAGAAAAAGTGGCAGCAATCAGCAATTTCCTCAGCCAACATCATTGCGACAATTGAGAAGATACCTTGGTCTGATAAATTACTACCGCATATTCATTCCAGGTTGTGCAAACATTTTAACTCCTCTCACAAATTTGCTGCGCAACCAAAAAAAGAAAAATGCAACGATTACAGTAGAAGGGGAAGCATTGATCACATTCAACAACTCAAAGAAAGCACTGGCAGATTTCACAAAACTTTCTTACATCCATGATGAGAATAATCCAGTACTAACACTGACTACAGACGCTTCTTCATTTTCGATAGGATCAGTTCTACACCAAACTCAAAACGGTATAGAAAACCCCATCTCTTTCTTCTCAGTGAAACTGAATAATGCACAACAGAAATACAGCGCTTTCTCGAGGGAATTACTTGCGCTCTATCTGTCAATAAAACATTTCCGGCATCTTCTCGAGGGCCGAGACTTTACTGTTTACACAGACCACAAACCCCTCACATATGCTTTACACACAAATAAGGACAAATATACGCCCAGAGATACCCGACAACTGGATTACATATCCCAATTTACATCGGGCATTCGTTACATCAAGGGCACAGACAACATTGTAGCGGATACCTTGTCACGCTCCACAATTCACGCCATAAATTCTGAAGCTCTTAACTTCGAGTTAATCGCAGATGAACAGAAAAATGACGAAACATTAGACAAGGTAAAAAAGGACACTTCTTTAGAATTAAAGGAACATCCAATCCCTTTTGGAACTAAGACATTCCTATGCGACACAAGTACAGGTTATTCCAGGCCTTATATACCACCTTCACTCAGAAAAAAGGTTTTTGAATATTTTCATAACTTGTCACACCCAGGCCGACGAGCTACTATCAAATTAATTAGTAATCGTTTTGTCTGGCCTAAAATGCATAGAGACATAAGGGATTGGACTAAAGTGTGTCTAAAATGTCAAACAAGCAAGGTGGGTAGACATACAAAATCATCTCCACCTGGCCAATTTATCCACCCAGATGGTAGATTCACCAACTTGCACATCGACATAGTTGGACCACTGCCAGAAGCAAATGGCCATGCATACTTATTAACAATCATCGACAGATTTACCAAATGGCCTGTCATAACTCTTTTACGAGATACATCTGCACAATCCGTCGCGAAAGCAATATTGCATGATTGGATAGCTAATTTCGGTTGTCCATCAGTAATAACGACTGATCGTGGCGCTCAATTTAAATCAACACTTTTCGATGAATTTACAAAACTTTTGGGAGTGAAACACATAACCACAAGGCTTATCATCCTTGTGCCAACGGAATGGTCGAGCGTTTCCATCGACAATTAAAGGCAGCTCTGACAGCCAACAACCATTCCGGAACATGGTTAGAAAACATTCCTCTAGTTTTGTTGTCTATCAGGAATGTGATAAAACAGGATTTAGGATGCACATCATCCGAAATGGTTTTCGGGACATCACTGACATTGCCCGGGCAGTTCTGCGAAAAAACGAATCATTTTCAACCATCTCCAAACTTTGTCCAGAACTTAAAACAAAGAATGAATGATTTGATTTTCACGCCTACAAGGACACAAACAAAAGAAATTTACATCCCAAAGGACCTCCACAACTGCGAATATGTTTTCGTACGCATTGATGCAGTAAAAAACCCACTTTGTGCTACATATTCAGGACCTTTCCAAGTAGTGGAGAGGAAGGCAAAATATTTCACCATAATTAAAAATGGAAAACAATATACGGTTTCAATAGATAGGATAAAACCGGCATACTTAGATTTATCAAAGAACAGCATGTCGAAACACCTTACACCTTCACAGGATACCGAGTTGTGCAAACAAGGTCCTACAATAACTAGCACACCACATAAACCTGAACTGGTGATAAAATCCGGCAGGAAAGTAAATTGGCCTGCCAACCTGAAACAGTATGTTACGTATTGAAAATATTTTTTTTTTAATATTTTTTAATCTGATGGGGGGTTTTATCGGATTGACATCCTAATAACTAAGGGGGGACAAGTACGACCTTTCTTTCAATTGTTAACTCAGACCTTTTTTCGTCTCTAAGAAAGGGAGCCTGCGGGGCCTTTGATCTCGGCAAATCACGTTGACAGAGGTTTCCGACCAATCACAGACCAGAGATCATCCGTGACCACGCGTGATTTGAGTGATATAAAAGAAGATACGCCTTTCTTCGCCTTCTCTTTTTACCCGCTCTCAACGAGTAACACGGTCCTTGTTTCAACGAAGTTTTTCCTCTCCCTACGACCAGCGATTAAGACAATCCCATCAGCATGACTCAAAAAGCATGTGGGCGAGAAAACACTACTGCTACTGTCTTACAGTTTACTACCAGGACTTCATCGGACGCAGGACAAATAGTAAGCCTAACCCTTTTTTTTTCCTTTCTCTGTTTTAAGCACGTTCAAACGCCAAATTCCTACCCTTTCGTACTCGGCCAAAAAAAGGGTACAGAGACGGCTTATTTTCCTTAAATTACGCGCGCACCAAAACACGTGTGTTTTCCAAGAAGAAACTTTAAAAGACAATTTTATAAAAACAGTAAAATGAACATTTTCCTGTGCACAAAACTCAGGTTTTTCATTGAGGAATTTATACAAATTAATTGAACCACGTTAAATAAATTGTTATGTTTATATGTATTTTTGAGTGCTGGCTTTCTTACTTTTTGTGTTGGTTATTGGCGTATTTTTACTCTTTCTTTCATGCTTAATAAGAATAGAAAACGTTACAACCCCCACAAATTTAGTGACCCCGCTGAACATTTTATTCATTAGAATTCCAGTAACTCAAACAACAATAGCTTCAAACGAACCGACAGAATGTACTTTGACTGTTAACCTGCCTACATACAATCTTACAAATGTGCAAACATGGTTTTCCCAGCTAAATGCTATATTCACGGCGAAAAAAATAACTTCACAAAATTCAAAATACGTATATGTAGTAGAAAAGCTACCTGCAGACGTAGCCACAGAAGTCGTCGATCTTTTGGACCACATGCCAGTGGAAAAGCCCTACGACATTTTGAAGGATGCCATAATAAGGAGGACCGGAAAGTCAGACGAAAGACGACTCCATGATCTCTTTAACAATTTAAATTTAGGCGACATGAAGCCATCTCAACTTTTGAGGAAGATGCGGACATTGTTAGGGGCAAATTCAATGTCCGATGCAGTATTAAAAAAGTTATGGACGGATAAACTCCATACTCATACAACACAAATTCTGGCATCACTCCCGGACGACCTGAGTTTAGACAAGCTAGCAGATATAGCTGATAAAATTCACGAGAGCAACAGCCCTAACCAAGAAAAAATGTCTATGCATCTTCAACGCCACCATCTCAAACAGGCACACCCGACATCGTAGCAAGGCTCGGGAAAAACATAACAGAATTAACACTCAAGGTACAGAGTCTCATCAACAACCAGGACCATCAATTTTACCGGCCTCGGGGACGTTTCCGAGACAACTCATATTCTCCACATAGGAATAGCCGGAGACGTTCAAATTCTTTCTCCAAAGAGAGACACACGGGCAATACCTGCTGGTATCATTCAAGATTTGGAAAAAAGCCCGAAAATGTATAAAACCATGCAACTTCGATGTGGAACAGACACAGGCGGGAAACGGACCTTCCAGCAGCAAGTAAAGACGACATTAACTGCTGGAATAAAACAAATGAGTCGTCTATTTTACATCCGGGATAGCAATACCGGATATCTTTTTTTAGTCGACACTTGCGCACAAATCAGTGTAATACCACCAGAACCCAACAGCAAGTCTATACCATCAGCATACACTCTACAAGCAGCAAACGGATCCAAAATCCAAACTTTTGGAGAAAAATCACTGACACTGAATTTGGGATTGCGACGACCATTCTCATGGATTTTTACACAAGCCCAAGTAAAAACACCCATTCTTGGGGCAGACTTTCTATCACATTTTCGTTTGTCAGTGGATATGTCTACACAATGTCTCATCGACAGCGAAACACAGTTGTCGATGAAAGGAATAACCTCAGTGTACACATCAACGGGAATCAGCTCTGCTTTACCAACCAACAGTGGTTTACAAGAACTTTTCAAAAAATTCCCATCAATAACCACTCCTTTAAAGCACACCGATGAAATTCGCCATTCTGCTAAACACAATATAAAGACTACGGGACCACCAATCCATGCATCTCCACGCAGATTACGCCCGGATAAGTGCAAAATAGCAAAAACCGAATTTCAACACATGTTAAAATTAGGCAGCATCCGCCCTTCAAGTAGCCCATACTCCTCGCCACTACACATGGTACCAAAACCAGATTATGGGGCTTGGCGACCCTGTGGAGACTTTCGAAATCTAAATGCTAAAACAGTTCCTGACAGATATCCAATTCCCCATATTCACGATTTTGCCATAGGACTGCAAGGAACTTAAAAAAATTTCAAAACTTGATTTAGTCAAGGCTTATTACCAAATTCCAGTAGCAGAAGAAGACATAGAAAAAACAGCAATCACTACTCCTTTTGGCCTATATGAATTTACAAGAATGCCTTTTGGATTACGCAACGCAGCTCAAAGTTTTCAGAGACTGATAGACGAGGTTCTGAGAGGACTACCATTTGCCTTTGCGTACATCGATGACGTACTAATCGGTAGTCGAAATATTCAGGAACATCACGAACATCTGGAACTGGTTTTTGAGAGACTGGCACATTTTGGTTTAAAAATCAACGTAAGCAAATGTGTTTTCACAGTCCCCCAACTGACATTCTTGGGTCACGTAATCGATGAACAAGGTATTGCGCCCGTGCCAGAAAAAATGGCAGCAATCCAGCAATTTCCTCAACCAACATCATTGCGACAATTGAGAAGATACCTTGGTCTGATAAATTACTACCGTAGATTCATTCCAGGTTGTGCAAACATTTTAACTCCTCTCACAAATTTGCTGCGCAACCAAAAAAAGAAAAATGCAACGATTACAGTAGAAGGGGAAGCATTGATCGCATTCAACAACTCAAAGAAAGCACTGGAAGATTTCACAAAACTTTCTTACATCCATGATGAGAATAATTCAGTACTAACACTGACTACAGACGCTTCTTCATTTTCGATAGGATCAGTTCTACACCAAACTCAAAACGGTATAGAAAAACCCATCTCTTTCTTCTCAGTGAAACTGAATAATGCACAACAGAAATACAGCGCTTTCTCGAGGGAATTACTTGCGATCTATCTGTCAATAAAACATTTCCGGCATCTTCTCGAGGGCCGAGACTTTACTGTTTACACAGACCACAAACCCCTCACATATGCTTTACACACAAATAAGGACAAATATACGCCCAGAGATACCCGACAACTGGATTACATATCCCAATTTACATCGGGCATTCGTTACATCAAGGGCACAGACAACATTGTAGCGGATACCTTGTCACGCTCCACAATTCACGCCATAAATTCTGAAGCTCTTAACTTCGAGTTAATCGCAGATGAACAGAAAAATGACGAAACATTAGACAAGGTAAAAAAGGACACTTCTTTAGAATTAAAGGAACATCCAATCCCTTTTGGAACTAAGACATTCCTATGCGACACAAGTACAGGTTATTCCAGGCCTTATATACCACCTTCACTCAGAAAAAAGGTTTTTGAATATTTTCATAACTTGTCACACCCAGGCCGACGAGCTACTATCAAATTAATTAGTAATCGTTTTGTCTGGCCTAAAATGCATAGAGACATAAGGGATTGGACTAAAGTGTGTCTAAAATGTCAAACAAGCAAGGTGGATAGACATACAAAATCATCTCCACCTGGCCAATTTATCCACCCAGATGGTAGATTTACCAACTTGCACATCGACATAGTTGGACCACTGCCAGAAGCAAATGGCCATGCATACTTATTAACAATCATCGACAGATTTACCAGATGGCCTGTCATAACTCCTTTACGAGATACACATGCACAATCCGTCGCGAAAGCAATATTGCATGAATGGATAGCTAATTTCGGTTGTCCATCAGTAATAACGACTGATCGTGGCGCTCAATTTAGATCAACACTTTTCGATGAATTTACAAAACTTTTGGGGGTGAAACACATAACAACGACGGCTTATCATCCTTGTGCCAACGGAATGGTCGAGCGTTTCCATCGACAATTAAAGGCAGCTCTGACAGCCAACAACCATTCCGGAACATGGTTAGAAAACATTTCTCTAGTTTTGTTGTCTATCAGGAATGTGATAAAACAGGATTTAGGATGCACATCATCCGAAATGGTTTTCGGGACATCACTGTCATTGCCCGGGCAGTTCTGCGAAAAAACGAATCATTTTCAACCATCTCCAAACTTTGTCCAGAACTTAAAACAAAGAATGAATGATTTGATTTTAACGCCTACAAGGACACAAACAAAAGAAATTTACATCCCAAAGGACCTCCACAACTGCGAATATGTTTTCGTACGCATTGATGCAGTAAAGAAACCACTTTGTGCTACATATTCAGGACCTTTCCAAGTAGTGGAGAGGAAGGTAAAATATTTCACCATAATTAAAAATGGAAAACAAGATACGGTTTCAATAGATAGGATAAAACCGGCATACTTAGATTTATCAAAGAACAGCATGTCGAAACACCTTACACCTTCACAGGATACCGAGTTGTGCAAACAAGGTCCTACACTACCTAGCACACTACATAAACCTGAACTGGTGACAAAATCCGGCAGGAAAGTAAATTGGCCTGCCAACCTGAAACAGTATGTTACATATTGAAAATATTTTTTTTTTCAATATTTTTCAATCTGAGGGGGGGTTTATCGGATTGACATCCTAATAACTAAGGGGAGACAAGTACGACCTTTCTTTCAATTGTTGACTCAGACCTTTTTTCGTCTCTAAGAAAGGGAGCCTGCGGGGCCTTTGATCTCGGCAAATCACGTTGACAGAGGTTTCCGACCAATCACAGACCAGAGATCATCCGTGACCACGCGTGATTTGAGTGATATAAAAGAAGATACGCCTTTCTTCGCCTTCTCTTTTTACCCGCTCTCAACGAGTAACACGGTCCTTGTTTCAACGAATTTTTTCTTCTCCCTACGACCAGCGATTAAGACAATCCCATCAGCATGACTCATAAAGCATGTGGGCGAGAAAACACTACTGCTACTGTCTTACAGTTTACTACCAGGACTTCATCGGACGCAGGACAAATAGTAAGCCTAACCTTTTTTTTTCTTTCTCTGTTTTAAGCACGTTCGAACGCCAAATTCCTACCCTTTCGTAGGGGTACAGTGACGGCTCATTTTCCTTAAATTACGCGCACACCAAAACACGTGTGTTTTCCAAGAAGAAACTTTAAAAGACAATTTTATACAAACAGTAAAATGAACATTTTCCTATGCACAAAACTCAGGTTTTTCATTGAGGAATTTATACAATTTAATTGAACCACGTTAAATAAATTGTTATGTTTATATATATTTTTGAGTGCTGGCTTTCTTACTTTTTGTGTTGGTTATTGGCGTATTTTTACTCTTTCTTTCATGCTTAATAAGAATAGAAAACGTTAGAACTCCCACAGTGTCTTAACATCCGATAAATC
>OY744547.1:52632381-52637381 GCA_963556195.1 Sepiola atlantica
TTGAACTTATAAATAACATTGTTTTCTTTCTAATGTTGTATTGGTCGTGGAGGAGTTGTTTTTGACCACAATATTTTGGGTCTTTTATTTCGTGGAATAAATAATTAGTCTAATTTTATTCTTATTGTCAATTGGGGATATGTGTCGGTGTACACTATGTTTATTGCTTTTTTCTAATCTTAAGTTTGGTTGCATTTAATTGCAATAGTATAGGTTAATATAGTTAGAGTGATAATGTTTGATATTATCATTATTTCTAGTGGTATTTTTTTTAGGTTTCAGAACCGTTAATTGTATTTTTTCACCAACGATATATTTAGGGAATTCGTTATTTATAAGGACTTGTTTTATGTTTTTTGACTCACCCATGGGTTCACCTGACCTTAAGGTTGTGTTGTTTTTTATACCAAATCGATGATACGCTCTCAACAATCAATCCGACAGAGTCTGGACCATATGCGTTAGGTGGCCTTATTTCTATCGGGCTGAGGTATGGTTCTTTGCAGTTCTAGGAAGTCCATTATCCCAGGTTTTACCTTCTCACGCTTTGAGAAGGGGTTAGTTTATTGCTAGTCGCCTGAGACGCCCCTACCTGGGAATGCTGACGGCGCTACTCAGGCATTTTTTAAGGCCATAGTTCAGACACCATTTGAGCGCTGGCTTTTTTACCCTCTCCTCCTGACCTTGTGTCACATCTTTCCGCGGTGGGAGCGAGGTAAACCCTAACTCACCCATCTCTCACAAGTCCCTATCTACAACTCTCACCCTCTCACACGGTATGTTTTTTGACCCCACGCTCATATTTTATACGGTATCTATTACTCTCGTCCCCGTCTCTCTCTATATCTATCTATCTCTCTATATCTATCTATCTCTCTATATCTCTCTATCTCTCTATATCTATCTATCTCTCTATATCTATCTATCTCTCTCTATATCTATCTATCTCTCTCTATCTATCTATCTCTCTCTCTCTATCTCTCTCTATCTATCTATCTCTCTCTATCTATCTCTCTCTCTCTATCTATCTATCTCTCTCTATCTCTCTCTCTATATATATCTATCTCTCTCTATATATCTATCTCTCTATATATATCTATCTCTATATCTCTCTCTCTCTCTATCTATATATATATCTCTCTATATATATATATATCTCTCTATATATATATATCTATCTCTATATCTCTCTCTCTCTCTCTCTCTCTCTCTCTCTCTCTCTCTCTCTCTCTGTGTGTTTTTAACAGTTGAAAGTAATAAAGAAAGGAAAGAATAAACAGGCTGACCTCGAATGAAGTATTTCTGTAGCAAAAGACACAGGTTTCACATTAGAGAAGCAGGCTGCATCCCTGTGCTTGTTTTACAAGTACTTCCACAAAACGTGCTCCGACGAACGTACTACACTTGTACCCCCCCCCTTAACGTGAATACCTCTGACAAACCTGACTAGCAGCAAAATCAAGGGGAAATAACTTAGTTATTTTAACAGTGTACCCAGAATATAGCTGATAGCAGCCTTCCAGAGAGTCCAACTTTTAAACTCGTCGACCTCACATTGGCAGGCGACATGAATTGGAATAAATACATAGAAGATAATGCCAAGTCTGCTGCAAAGAGATAATTGCTACAGAAGTTTAGTATTTATCCTGTACTAACAATACGTAAAATAAATAAGGTAACGCAAGGCAAAATGTCCCGTGAGCCAATAAATGGTCTAAGAAAATGTTACATTGAGAGCCATTTGATCGTGAAGTGAACCATGCTGAGTGGGCACTGACTAGTGAAAGCGGTTTCACACTGGTGCCATACATATATCACTAATGTGTGAAAAAATGACAAACGGAAAATAAGTTAAAGCGCAGGAGATTTTTTCTCCTGCACTTTAACTTGTTTTCCGTTTGTCATTTTTTTTTCACACATTTTGTCCACCACGACATTTCTTTTTCATGAATTATCGTGTACCTTACCCCATAAATCTGTTCCGATGGATACTGCACCCCATAGACTGGTATGTCTTGGCCTTCGGGGCTTGATTTACGCCGGTCTATGGGGCTGTCCTGTGCAGTTCTAGGAGGTCCACCCTCCCAGGCTTTGCCTCCCCTCTTTGGGGAGGAGTAAGTTTATTGCTTACTGCATGAGGCGCCCCTAGCGGGTAATGCCAACGGGGCTGCCCAGGCAATTTTTAAACCCCACTTTCCCGACCCGACCTTGGGTCACATCTTACTTGTGGGAGTAAGATAAAAACTGGCCTTGTGCCTAACTCCTGGAGAGGAGTAAATCAATACCCCATATATCACCAAATATATTCCCAATGATTGTTATATCTTTTAATAACGTTATAAAAAACGGAACGAAACGAAACGAAGCGGCATTCATCCTAGGCATATTGAGCCGGCTTATTCCGAAGGAGGGAGTTTCTAAAAAATATTCAATTCACAAGCGATCCCCAGTCGCATGTATATCTCGGCCAGGGGAGATAACAATGTTAGGTTTTGCAATTCTTGTTTATGTCCTTCTATATAAAGCGCCTTGTATTCCCAAATGGTCACCCATCCGATACTAGCAAGGCTCAACGTAACTTAACTTCGTAACGTAATAGGTTAGATATAATTATGTCTATATCAACTTGCTACTTTTCCCGTCATTATTTTTTATGATTCCAAAATGGCCCTTCGTCGACGCCTTTTATAACATCACATACATAAGTCTTTTGAGAAAAAATATCAGATTTGTAGAGTGTTCAATGCAAATTTTGTACAATTTATTAATGTAAACAAAATATAGTAATTCTGAGATTTCGTTTTTCACTCCGGCCCGCGATCTCCTTCCAAAAGTCTCATCCGGTCCTCACTCTTAAAAGGTTGCCCGCCCCGGCTCTATATAGAGCGCCTTGTATTCCCAAATGATCACCCATCCGATACTAGCAAGGCTCAACGTAACTTAACTTCGTAACGTAATAGGTTAGATATAATTATGTCTATATCAACTTGCTACTTCTCCCGTCATTATTGTTTATGATTCCAAAATGGCCCTTCGTCGGCGCCTTTTATAACATCACATACAGAAGTCTTTTGAGAAAAAATATCAGATTTGTAGAGTGTTCAATGCAAATTTTGTACAATTTATTCATGTAAACAAAATATAGTAATTCTGAGATTTCGTTTTTCACTCCGGCCCGCGATCTCCTTCCAAAAGTCTCATCCGGTCCTCACTCTTGAAAGGTTGCCCGCCCCGGCTCTATATAGAGCGCCTTGTATTCCCAAATGATCACCCATCCGATACTAGCAAGGCTCAACGTAACTTAACTTCGTAACGTAATAGGTTAGATATAATTATGTCTATATTACAATATTACGCTAACCAAGATTATATTGTGCGTTTTTTTTTCTCGAAACATTATACATATGAAATTAAATAAAAGTTAGAAGTGCAGTAACCTGTCTCACTTTTTCTTGCAGGATCCTGAGTATTGATTTACTCCTCTCCAGGAGTTAGGCACAAGACCAGTTTTTATCTTACTCCCACAAGTAAGATGTGACCCAAGGTCGGGTCGGGAAAGTGGGGTTTAAAAATTGCCTGGGCAGCCCCGTCGGCATTCCCCGGTAGGGGCGCCTCAGGCAGTAAGCAATAAACTTACTCCTCCCCAAAGAGGGGAGGTGAAGCCTGGGAGGGTGGACCTCCTAGAACTGCACAGGACAGACCCATAGACCGGCGTAAATCAAGTCCCGAAGGCCAAGACAATACCAGTCTATGGGGTGCAGTATCCATCGGAACAGATACTACACTTTGATCTTAGCCAAAAGGCCAGGATCCTGAGTAACCTTCTGCGAAGCCTTGGGATTCCGGGAAGCCCGGTTGAGAAACGCTGTCTCGAATGATTTACGAATGTTGGAAGGATTTCATTGAATGTATAACGTTCCTTTAATCTTCAATTCCGCTTAAATTCTATCGATACTCCTCTGATAAATGTTTGTTCAAGATCTTATGAGACCATGTTCTAAACTGAACTCTCAGCTTTTATTATCTATGATCTGTACCGACCCGGCGTTGCCCGAGATCCATTACGTTCAAATTTGTGTCGTAAATATTTATACGTTCTATAATCACACTTTTTTGCAAATAAGGAACGCTAACTCTTACAAAAAGAATGAGAGTTATTCCCCTTAACTGATTTTTCTTTTTACGTGTTTATTTAAGAATGTCTCCATATAAGCGAACTGCCGCACCAGATTAAGTATTTGATACATAAATTGTAGCGAAGTACGTTAGTTTATCACCAATAACATGGTGAAACAATAACAAATAAAAATTGGCTAATCAGAATCAAAGTTTGATTTGTCAACTTAAATGTTATTTATAACCAACTTTTAAAATCTGGCCAACACAATTTTATATGTTAGGTTTTAAAATGTTGGTCTCATGAACACTTATGAATTTACTAGAAGAATATTTATCCCAGGACAGGTAAAATTGATTATCCGAACAGTACAGTTTTACAATTCTTTTGTGTTCTTTTAGAAAGATAAAAATCAACATATAATGCTATTAGACTTTATGTCTAGAATCCTTATTCCAACTTTCATCAAAATCCATTACATCATTTTGATTTTAGAAAATGCGTAAAATTTAAGGTCTTAACCTTAAGAAGCAATTGAAATTCAGGGAATATTACTTAATTGGTGTCTAAAAACTATGGATCAAATTTAATGCAAATCTGAAATATTTGAATTTTCAAGTGGGAGGTTGTGCCGATATTATACCCCTTAAAACCTACTTAAAATACTCCAAAGACGCTGAAAATTGGTGAATATTTATTAATTAATATCTGATACGTATTGTTAAAATTTCACAAAGATCGGAGGTATTTAAATGTTCACGCCGTTTTTATCTCCTTTTTATAAAACTAAATTAAACTTAATATAGCTCATATTTGGACCCCTTGCTCCTCGCAGCTGTGTTCAAAAATTCATAATAATCAATTAATTAGTTTAAGATTGGAT